>JAEOAD010000844.1:0-232399 GCA_036365145.1 Orientallactaga sibirica
GAATGAAGTTGCTGCACTTTCAACTTCTTAGTAAAGCAAAGATTCCTTTAGAACCTAACTAGCTTATTTCACACAGTAATAGTGTTCGAACTAAAGATGTTTGTTTTCTAAACAAACTACTTTAGAAATGAAACGAATAGAAAGTTGTAGTTCTTTTTAGATTACACTAACTAGAAAGTTTGACGTTTCTGCACTCAACCATCTTCGTAGGAGAGCAAGTGATTCTCAAATCAACTAGCTTATTTCACATCGTAAAGCGCTTGAAAATGAAGATGTTTGTTTTCTAAGTAAACTGCTGTAGAAATGAGGCCAATCTTACTAAGTTGTACATCTTGTTAGATTACACTAACTAGAAAGTGTGAGGTTGCTGCATAACCATCTTAAATGTAAGCAACTGTCCTAGGGCCAAATTAAGCTTATTTTACTACACAGTACAGTGTTAGGCAGTAAAGGAAGGATGTTTGTTTTCTAAATAAACTACTTTAGAAAATGCAGCGAAACTATAAGTTGTACATCTTGAAAGATTACCCAAACTAGGAAAGTTTAGAAGTTGCTGCACTCAACTCAATTTGTAGGAAAGCTACTGACTGCAGGAAACAAACTACCTTATTTCACACAGTACAGTATTAGAAGCCAGTGAAGATGTTTGTTTTCTCAAGAAACTACTTTAAACATGAAGGGAAACTGGTAAGTTGTACATCTTGTTAGATTACACAAACCTAGGAGTGTTTGAACTTGCTGCACTCAACCTTCTTTGTAGGAAGAAGCAAGTGATTCCTAGAACCCTATTAGGCTTTATCACACAGTACAGTGTTTGGTGTGAAGATGTTTATTTTCTAAAATAAACTACTTTAGAAATGAGGCGAATCTAGTAAGTTGTACATCTTGTTAGATTACACTAACTAAGAAAGTTTGAACTTGCTGCACTCAACCTTCTTTTAGGAAGCAATTGATTCCTAGAACCCGAATTAGCTTATTTCACACAGTACAATGTTCGGCAATGAAGATGTTTGTTTTCTCAAGAAACTACTTTAGAAATGAGGCGAATCTACTAACTTGTACATCTTGTTAGATTACACAAACTAGGAAAGTTTGAACTTGCTGCACTCAACCTTCTTTGTAGGAAAGCAAGTGATTCCTAGAACCGAATTAGCTTATTTCACACAGTACAATGTTCGGCAATGAAGATGTTTGTTTTCTCAAGAAACTACTTTAGAAATGAGGCGAATCTACTAACTTGTACATCTTGTTAGATTACACAAACTAGGAAAGTTTGAACTTGCTGCACTCAACCTTCTTTATAGGAAAGCAAGTGATTCCCAAAACCGAATTAGCTTATTTCACACAGTACAATGTTCGGCAATGAACATGTTTGTTTTCTCAAGAAACTACTTTAGAAACGAAGCAAAGCTTCTAAGTTACACATCTTGTTAGATTACACTAACTAGGAAAGTTTCAAGTTGCTGCACTCAGCCTTCTTCATAGGAAAACAACTGATTCCATAACTGAACTAGCTTATTTCACACAGTACAGTGTTCGGCAATGAAGGTGTTTGTTTTCTAAACAAACTACTTTTGTATTGAGGCCAATCTACTAAGTTGTACATCTTGTTAGATTACACAAACTAGAAAAGTTTGAAGTTGCTGCACTCAACCTTGTTCGTAGGAAAGCAACTGATTCTTACAAGAGAACTAGCTTATTTCACACAGTACAGTGTTCGGCAATGAAGGTGTTTGTTTTCTAAACAAACTACTTTAGAAATGAAGCAAAACTAGTAAGTTGTACATCTTGTTAGATTACACTATCTAGGAAAGTTTGAAGTTGCTGCACTCAATCATCTTCTTAGGAAAGCAACTGATTCCTGGAACCGAACTAGGTTATTTCACACAGTACAGTGTTTGGTAATGAAGATGTTTGTTATCTAAATAAACTACTTTAGAAATGAGGCCAATCAACTAAGTTGTATATCTTGTTAGATTACACTAACTAGGAAAGTTTGAAGTTGCTGCACTCAACCATCTTCCTACTAAAGTAACTAATTCCTAGAATGGAATTAGCTTATTTCACACAGTACAGTGTTCGGCAATGAGAATGTTTGTTTTCTAAACAAACTACTTTAGAAATGCAGCGAAACTACTAAGTTGTATATCTTGTTGGTTTACACTAACTAGGAATGTTTGATCTTGCTGCACTCAACCATCTTTAGAGAAAAACAAATGATTCCCAAACTGAACTAGCTTATTTCACACAGTACAGTGTTCATGAATGAAGATGTTTGTTTTCTAAACAAACTAGTTTAGTAATGAGGCCAATATACTAAGTTGTACATCTTGTTAGATTACACTAACTAGGAAAGATTGAACTTGCTGCACTCAACATTCTTCTTAGTAAAGCAAATGATTCCTAGAATCGAACTAGCTTATTTCACACAGTACAGTGTTCGGCAATGAAGATGTTTGTTTTCTAAAAAATGTACTTTATAAATGCAGCGAAACTACTAAGTTGTACATCTTCTTAGATTACACTAACTAGGAAGGTTTGATCTTGCTGCACTCAACCATCTTTAGAGAAAAGCAACTGATTCCAAAACCGAACTAGCTTATTTCACACAGTGCAGTGTTCGGTAACGAAGATGTTTATTTTCTAAACAAACTACTTTAGAAATGAGGCCAATCTACTAAGTTGTACATCTTGTTAGATTACACTAACTAGGAAAGAATGAAGTTGCTGCACTCAACTTCTTAGTAAAGCAAAGATTCCTAGAACCGAACTAGCTTATTTCACACAGTACAGTGTTCGGAACTAAAGATGTTTGTTTTCTAAACAAACTACTTTAGAAATGAAACGAAGCTAGAAAGTTGTAGTTCTTTTTAGATTACACTAACTAGGAAAGTTTGACGTTTCTGCACTCAACCATCTTCGTAGGAGAGCAAGTGATTCCTAGAACCGAACTAGCTTATTTCACATCGTAAAGCGTTTGGAAATGAAGATGTTTGTTTTCTAAGTAAACTGCTGTAGAAATGAGGCCAATCTACTAAGTTGTACATCTTGTTAGATTACACTAACTAGGAAAGTGTGAGGTTGCTGCACGCAACCATCTTCGTAGTAAAGCAACTGACTCCTAGAACCAAATTAGCTTATTTTACACAGTACAGTGTTCGGCAATGAGGATGTTTGTTTTCTAAATAAACTACTTTAGAAATGCAGCGAAACTACTAAGTTATATATCTTCTCAGACTACACTTTCTAGGAATGTTTGAACTTGCTGCACTCAACCATCTTTATAAAAAAGTTACTATTTCCTAGAACCGAACTAGCTTATTTCACACAGTACAGTGTTCGGCGATGAAGGTGTTTGTTTTCTAAACAAAGTACTTAAAAAATGAAGGAAATCTTCTAAATTTTACATGTTGTTAGATTAGACAAACTAGGATAGTTTGAAGTTGCTGCAGTCAACCTTTTTCATAGGAATGCTACTGATTCCTAGAACCGAACTAGCTTAATTCACACAGTAGAGTGTTCGGCAATGAAGATATTTGTTTTCTCAGCAAACTAGTTTAAAAATGAAGCGAAACTAGGAAGTTGTACATCTTTTTAGATTACACTAACTAGGAATGTTTGAACGTGCTGCACTCAACCTTCTTCTTAGTAAAGCAAATGATTCTGAGAATCGAACTAGCTTTTTTCACACAGTAGAGTGTTTGGAACTTAAGATGTTTGTTTTCTAAACAAACTAATTTAGAAATGAAGAGAAACTAGTAAGTTGAACATCTTGTTAGATTACACTAACTAGGAAACTTTGAAGTTGCTGCACTCAACCATCTTCGTAGGAAATCAACTGATTCCTAGAACCAAACTAACTTATTTCCCACAGTACAGTGTTCGGTAATGAAGATGTTTGTTATCTAAATAAACTACTTTAGAAATGAGGCCAATCTACTAAGTTGTACATCTTGTTAGATTACACAAACTAGGAAAGTTTGAAGTTGCTACACTCAACCATTTTTGTAGTAAAGCAACGATTCCGAGAACCGGATTAACTTATTTTACACAGTACAGTGTTTGGCAATGAAGATGTTTGTTTTCTGAACAAACTACTTGAGAAATGCAGCGAAACTACTAAGTTGTACATCTTCTTAGAATACACTAACTAGGACTGTTTGAACTTCCTGCACTCAACCATCTTTAAAGAAAAGCTACTGATTCCAAAACCAAACTAGCTTATGTCACACAGTACAGTGTTCGGCAATGAAGGTGTCTGTTTTCTAAACAAACCTTTTTAGAAATGAAGCAAAACTAGGAAGTTGTATATCTTGTTAGTTTACACAAACTAGGAATGTTTGAACTTGCTTAACTCAACCATCTTCGTAGAAAAGCAAGTGATAATTAGACCCGAACTAGCTTATTTCAAAACAGTACACTGTTCGTGAATGAAGGTGTTTGTTTTGTAAACAAACTACTTTAGAAATAAAGCAAAAGTAGTAAGTTGTAGAACATATTAGATTACACTAATTAGGAAAGATTGAAGTCGCTGCACTCAACCATCTTTGTAGTAAAGCAACAGATTCCTAGAACCGAACTAGCTTATTTCACACAGTACAGTATTCGGCAATGAAGATGTTTTTTATCTAAAAAAACTAGTTTAGAAATGAGGCCAATCTACTTAGCTGTACATCTTGTTAGATTACACAAACTAGGAAAGTTTGAAGTTGCTGCACTCAACCATCATCGTAGTAAAGCAACTGATTCCTAGAACCGAATTAGCTTATTTCACACAGTACACTGTTCAGCAATGAAGATGTTTGTTTTCTAAGCAAACTACTTTATAAATGCAGCGAAACTACTAAGTTGTAGATCTTTTTAGACTACACTAAGTAGGAATGTTTGAACTTGCTGCACTCAACCATCTTTAGAGAAAAGCTACTGATTCCTAGAACCGAACAGTACAGTTGTAGGCAATGAAGATGCTTGTTATCTAAATAAACTACTTTAGAAATGAGGCCAATCTACTAAGTTGTACATCTTGTTAGATTGCACTAACTGTGAAAGACTGAAGTTGCTGCACTCAACCATCTTCGTAGTAAACCAACTGATTCCTAGAACGAAACTAGCTTATTTCACACAGTACAGTCTTCGGGAATGAAGATGTTTGCTTTCTAAACAATCTAGTTAGATTACACAAACTAGGAAAGTTTGAAGTTGTTGTGCTCAACCTTGTTCGTAGGAATGCTACTGATTCCTAGAACTGAACTAGCTTCTTTCACACAGTAGAGTGTTCGGCAATGAAGATTTTTTTTTCTAAACAAACCACTTTAGAAATGAAGTGAAACTATTAAGTTGTACATATTGTTAGTCTACATTACCTAGGACTGTTTGAACTTGCTGCACTCAACCATCTTCGTAGAAAAGCATCTGATTTCTAGAACTGAACTAGCTTATTTCACACAGTACAGTGTTTGGCAATGAAGACTTTTGGTTTCTAAACAAACTCCTTTAGAAATGAAGTGACACTAGTAAGTTGTACACCTGGTTAGATTACACTAACTAGGAAAGATTGAAGTTGCTGCACTGAACCTTCTTCTTGGTAAAGCAAATGATTCCTAGAACAGAAGTAGCTTATTTCACACATTACAGTGCTCGGGAATGAAGATTTTTGTTTGCTAAACAAACTACTTTAGAAGTGCAGCGAAACTACTAAGTTGTACATCTTGTTAGATTACACTACTCGGAATGTTTGATCTTGCTGCACTCAAGCATCTTTAGAGAAAACCAACTGATGCCAAAACCGAACTAGCTTATTTCACACAGTACAGTGTTCGGTAATGAAGATGTTTGTTTTCTAAAGAAACTACTTTAGAAATGAGGCCAATCTAGTAAGTTGTACATCATCTTAGAATACACTAACTAGGAAAGATTGAAGTTGCTGCACTGAACCATCTTCGTAGTAAAGCAACGGATTCCTAGAACCGAACTAGCTTATTTCACACAGTTCAGTGTTGGGCAATGAAGATGTTTGTTTTCTAAACAAACTACTTTAGAAATGCAGAGAAACTACTAAGTTGTACATCTTTTTAGACTTCACTAACTAGGAATGTTTGAACTTGCTGCACTCAACCATCTTTATAGAAAAGCTACTCATTCCAAAACCTAGCTTATTTCACACAGTACAGTGTTCGGCAATGAAGGTGTTTGTTTTCTAAACAAACTACTTTAGAAATGAAGCAAATCTACTAAGTTGTATTGTTAGATTACACAAACTAGGAAAGTTTGAAGTTGCTGCATGCAAACTTGTTCGTAGGAATGCTACTGATTCCTAGAACCGATCTACCTTGTTTCAAACAGTACAGTGTTCGGCAATGAAGATATTTGTTTTCTAAACAAACTACTTTAGAAATGAAGCGAAACTAGTAAGTCATACATCTTGTTAGATTACACTAAGTAGGAAAGATTTAAGTTGCTGCTCTGAACCTTCTTCTTAGTAAAGCAAATGATTCCTAGAACCGAACTATCTTTTTTCACACATTACAGTGTTCGGGAATGAAGATTTTTGTTTTCTAAACAAACGACTTTAGAAATGCAGCGAAACTACTAAGTTGTACATCTAGTTAGATTACACTAACTAGTAATGTTTGATCTTGCTGCACTCAACCATTTTAGAGAAAAGCAAATGATTCCAAACCCAAACTAGCTTATTTCACACAGTACAGTGTTCGGTAATGAAGATGTTTGTTTTCTAAACAAACTACTTTAGAAATGAGGCCAATCTAAAAAGTTCTACATCTTGTTAGATTACACAAACCAGGAAAGTTTGAAGTTGCTGCACTCAACCTTGCTGGTAGGAATGCAACTGATTCTGAGAGCTGAACTAGCATATTTCACAAAGTACAGTGTTCGGCAATGAAAATGTTTGTTTTCTAAACAAACTGCTTTAGAAATGAAGCGAAAGTAGTAAAGCAAGTGATTCCTAGAACCGAACTAGCTTATTTCACATAGTACAGTGTTTGGCAATGAAGATGTTTCTTTTCTGAATAAACTACTTTATAAATGAGGCCAATCTAGTAAGTTGTACATCTTGTTAGATTACACAAACTAGGAACATTTGAAGTTGCTGCACTCAACCTTGTTCGTAGGAGTGCTACTGATTCCTAGAACTGAACCAGCTTCTTTCACACAGTATAGTATTCGGCAATGTAGATGTTTGTTTTCTAAACAAACTACTTTAAACATGAAGGGAAACTAGTAAGTTGTACATCTTGGTAGTGTCCACTTACTTTGAGTCTTTGAACTTGCTGCACTCAACCGAACTAGCTTATTTCACACAGTACAGTGTTTGGCAATGAAGATGTTTGTTTTCTAAATAAACGACTTTAGAAATGAAGCGAAACTATGAAGTTGTATATCTTGTTAGATTACACTATATAAGAATGTTTGAACTTGCTGCACTGAATAATCTTTGTAGAAAAGCAAATTATTTGTAGAACGGTACTAGCTTATTTCACTCAGTACAGTAGTAAACCGAACTAGCTTATTTAACACATTACAGTGTTCGGTAATGAAGATGTTTGTTTTCTTAACAAACTACGTTAGAAATGAAGCAAATCTACTAAGTTGTACATCTTGTTAGATTACACAAACTAGGAAAGTTTGAAGTTGCTGCACTCAACCTTGTTCGTAGGAATGCTACTGATTCCTAGAACCGAACTAGCTTCTTTCACACACTAGAGTGTTCGGCAATGAAGGTGTTTTTTTTCTAAACAAACTACTTTAACAATGAAGCGAAACTAGTAAGTTGTACATCTTGTTAATCTACACTACCTAGGAGTGTTTGAACTTGCTGCACTCAACCATCTTCGTAGAAAAGCAATTGAGTCCTAGAACCGAACTAGCTTATTTCACACAGTACAGTGTTAGGCAATGAAGATGTTTGTTTTCTAAACAAACGACTTTAGAAATGAAGCAAAACTAGTAACTTGTACATCTTGTGAGACTACACGAATAAGGAATGTTTGAACTTGATGCACTTAACCATCTTTGTAGAAAAGCAACTGATTCCTAGAACCGAACTACCTTATTTCACACAGTACAGTGTTCGGAAATGAAGATGTTTGTTTTCTAAACAAACTACTTTAGAAATGATGCAAAACTACTAAGTTGTACATCTTGTTAGACTACACTAACTAGGAATGTGTGAACTTGCTGCACTCAAACATCTTCGTAGAAAAGCAACTAATTCCTAGAACCGAACTAACCTATTTTACACAGTACAGTGTTCGGGAATGAAGATGTTTGTTTTCTAAACAAACTACTTTAGAAATGAGGTCAATATACTATGTTGTACATCTTATTAGGTCACGCAAACTAGGAAAGTTTTGATGTTGTTGCACTCAACTTGTTCGTAGAAATGCAACTGATTCCTAGAACCGAACTAGGTTCTTTAACACAGTACAGTGTTAGGCAATGAAGATGTTTCTTTTCTAAACAAACTACGTTAGAAATGAAGCGAAACTAATAATTTTTACATCTTGTTAGATTACACTAACTAGGAAAGTTTGAAGTTGCTGCACTCAACCGTCTTCTTAGTAAAGCAACTGATTCCTAGAAACGAATTAGCTCATTTCACACAGTACAGTGTTCGGCAATGAAGATGTTTGTTTTCTAAACAAACTACTTTAGAAATGAAGCAAAACTAGTAACTTGTACATCTTGTGAGACTACACGAACAAGGAATGTTTGAACTTGATGCACTCAACCATCTTTGTAGAAAAGCAACTGATTCCTAGAACCGAACTACCTTATTTCACACAGTACAGTGTTTTCTAAACAAGCTACTTTAGAAATGATGCAAAAGTACTAACTTGTGCATCTTGTTAGACTACACTAACTACGAATGTGTGAACTTGCTGCACTCAAACATCTTTATAGAAAAGCAACTGATTCCTAGAACCGAACTAGCCTATTTTACACAGTACAGTGTTCGTGAATGAAGATGTTTGTTTTCTAAACAAACTACTTTAGAAATGATGCCAATCTACTAAGTTGTATATCTTGTTAGATCACACAAACTAGGAAAGTTTTGATGTTGTTGCACTCAACTTGTTCGTAGAAATACAACTGATTCCTAGAACTGAACTAGGTTCTTTAACACAGTACAGTGTTAGGCAATGAAGATGTTTCTTTTCTAAACAAACTACTTTAGAAATGAAGCAAAACTAGTAAATTGTACATCTTGTTAGAGTACACTATCCAGGACTGTTTGAACTTGCTACAGTCAACCATCTTTATAGAAAAGCAACTCATTTGTAGAACCAAACTATCTTATTTCACACAGTACAGTGTTTGGCAATGAATATGTTTGTTTTCTCAACAAACTACATTAGAAATGAAGGCAATCTAGTAAGTTGTACATCTTGTTTTATTACACTAAATAGGAATGTTTGAACTTGCTGCAATCAACAATATTCATACAAAAACAACTGATTCCTAGATTCAATGTAGCTTATATCACACTGTACAGTGTTCGGCAATGAAGATGTTTGTTTTCTAAACAAACTAGTATAGAAATGACGAATCTACTAAGATGTATATCTTCTAAGATTACACAAACAAGAAAAGTTTGAAGTTGCTGCACTCAACCTTCTTCGTAGGAATTCAACTGATTCCTAGACCCGAACTAGCTTATTTCACACAGTACAGTGTGCTGCAATGAAGATGTTTCTTTTCTAAACAAACTACTTCAGAAATGAAGCGAAACAATTATGTTGTACATCTTGCTAGATTACACTAACTAGGAATGTTTCAACTTGTTGCACTCAACCATCTTCGTAGAAAATGAACTGATCCCTAGAACCAATGTAGCTTATTTCACACAGTACAGTGTTCAGCAATGAAGATGTTTGTTTCTAAACAAACTACTTTAAAAATAAAGTGAAACTAGTAAGTTGTACATCTTGTTAGATTACACCAACTAGTAATGTTTGAACTTACTGCACTCAACCATTTTTGTAGAAAAGCACCTGATTCCTTGAACCGAAATAGCTTATTTCACACAGTACATTGTACGGCATTGAAGATGTTTATTTTATAAAGAAACTACTTTAGAAATGAGGCGAATCTACAAGGTTTTACTGCTTGTTAAATTACACAAACAAGGAAAGTTTGAAGTTGCTGAACTCAACCATCTTCGTAGAAAAGCAACTGATTCCTAGAAACGAACTAGCATATTTCATAAAGTACAGTGTTTGGCAATGAAGATGTTTGTTTTCTAAAGAAACTACTTTAGAAATGAGGCGAATCTACTCAGTTCTGTATCTTGTTAGATTACACAAACAAGGAAAGTTTGAAGTTGCTGTGCTCAACCTTCTTTGTAGGAAAGCAAGTGATTCCTAGAAGCAAACTAGCTCATTTCACAAAGTACAGTGTTCTGAAATGAAAATGTTTGTTTTGAAACAAACTACTTTAGAAATGAAGCAAAACTAGTAAGTTGTATATCTTGTTAGATTATACTAACTAGGAATGTTTGAACTTACTGCACTCAACCATCTTCGAAGAAAAGCAACTAATTACTAGAACTGAACTAGCTTATTTCACACAGTACAGTGTTCGGTAATGAAGATGTTTGTCTGATAAACAAACTACTTTAGAATTCAAGAGAAACTAGTAAGTTGTACATGTTCTTAGATTACACTAACTAGGAATGTTTGAACTTGCTGAACTCAACCATCTTCGTAGAAAAGCAACTGATTCCTAGAAACGAACTAGCTTATTTCATAAAGTACAGTGTTTGGCAATGAAGATGTTTGTTTTCTAAACAAACTACTATAGAAATGATGCGAATCTACTAAGATGTACATCTTCTTAGATTACATACACAAGGAAAGTTTGAAGTTGCTGCACTCAACCTTGTTCATAGGAATGCTACTGAATCCTACAACCAAACTAGCTTATTTCACACAGTACAGTGTTCGGCAATGAAGATGTTAGTTTTCAAACAAACTACTTTAGAAATGGTGCGAAAGTAGTAAGTTGTACATCTTGTTAGAATACATTAACTAGGAATGTTTGAACTTGCTGCACTCAACCATCTTTGTAGAAAAGGAAATGATTCGTTGAACCAACCTAGCTTATTTCACTCAGTACAGTGTTCGGCAATGAAGATGTTTGTGTTCTAAACAAACTATTTCAGAAATGAAGCGAAACTAGTAAGTTGTATATCTTGTTAGATTTCACTAAGTAGGAATGTTTGAACTTGCTGAACTCAACGATCTTCGTAGAAAAGCAACTGATTCCTAGAAGCGAAATAGCTTATTTCACACCGTACAGTGTTCGGCAATGAAGATGTTTGTTTTCTAAACAAACTACTTTAGAAATGAAGCGAAACTACTAAGTTGTACATCATGTTAGACTACACTAACTAGGAATGTTTTAACTTGCTGCACTCAACCATCTTCGTAGAAAAGCAGCTGATTCCTAGAGCTGAACTAGCTTATTTCCCACAGTACATTGTAAGGCACTGAAGATGTTTGTTTTCAAAACAAACTACTTAGAAATGAGGCGAATCTTGTTAGATTACACAAACTAGGAACGTTTGAAGTTGTGGCACTCAACCTTGATCGTAGTAATGTAACTGATTCCTAGAACTGAACAAGCTTATTTCACACATTACAGTGTTAGGGAATGAAGATGTTTGTTTTCTAAACAAACTACTTTAGAAATGTAGTGAAACTAGTAAGTTGTACATCTTGTTAGATTACACTAACTACGAATGTTTGAACTTGCTGCACTCAACCATTTTCATAGAAAATCAACTGATTCCTAGAACCCATGAAGCTTATTTCACACAGGAAAGTGTTAAACAATGAAGACATTTGTTTTCTAAACAAACTACTTTAGAAATGAGGCGAATCTACTAAGTTGTATATACTGTTAGATTACTCAAACAAGGAAAGTTTGATGTTGCTGCACTCAACCATGTTCGTAGGAAAGCAACTGATTCCTAGAAATGAACAAGTTTATTTCACACAGTACATAGTTCGGCAATAAAGATTTTTGTTTTCTAAACGAACTACTTTAGAAATGAAGAGAAACTAGTAAGTTGTACATCTTGTTAGATCACACTAACTAGGAATGTTTGAACTTGCTGCATTCAACCTGGTTATTAGGCAAGCAACTGATTCCTAGAATCAAACTAGCTTATTTCACACAGTACAGTATTGGGCAATGAAGATGTTTGTTTTCTAAACAAACTATTTTAGAAATAAAGCAAAACTAGTACGTTGTAAATCTTGTTAGATGACTCTAATTAGGAATGTTTGAACTTGCTGCACTCAACCATCTTCGGAGAAAATGAACTGATTCTTAGAAACAATGTAGCTTATTTCACACAGTACAGTCTTAGGCAATGAAGATGTTTGTTTTCTAAACTACTTTAGAAATGAAGCTAAACTAGTAAGTTGTACATGTTGTTAGACTACACTAACTAGGAATGTTTGAACTTGCTGCACTAAACCATCTTCGTAGAAAAGCCAATGATTTCCAGAACCGAACTAGCTTATTTCAGATAGTATAGTGTTCGGCAATGAAGATGTTTGTCTTCTAAAGAAACTACTTTAGAAATGAGGAGAATCTACTAAGTTGTACATCTTTTTAGATTACACAAACACTGCAAGTTTGAAGTGGCTGCACTCAAACTTCTTCGTAGGAAAGCAACTGATTCCTAGAAACGAACTAGCTTATTTCACACAGTACAGTGTTTGGCAATGAAGATGTTTGTTTTCTAAACAAACTACTTTAGAAATGAGGCGAATCTACTAAGTTGTAAATCTTGTTAGATTACACAAACTAGGAAAGTTTGAAGTTGCTGCACTCAACTTTGGAGTATTGCAACTGATTCCTAGAACTGAACTAGCTTATTTCACACAGTACAGTGTTTGGGAATGAAGATGTTTGTTTTCTAAACAAACTACTTTAGAAATGAAGCGAAACTAGTAAGTTGTATATCTTGTTAGACTACACTAATTAGGAATATTTGAACTTGCTGCACTCAACCATCTTCGTAGAAAAGCAACTGATTCCTTAAATCGAACTAGCTTATTTCACACAGTATAGTGTATGGCAATGAAGATGTTTGTTTTCTAAAGAAACAACTTCAGAAATGAGGTGAATCTACTAAGTTGTACATCTTGTTAGAATACAGAATCAAGGAAAGTTTGAAGTTGCTGCACTCAAACCTTTTCGTAGGAAAGTACCTGATTCCTACAATAAAACTAACTTATTTCACACAGTATATTGTTCGGAAATGAAGATGTTTGTTTTCTAAACAAACTATTTTAGAAATGAAGCGAAACTAGTAAGTTGTACATCTTGCTAGATTACACTAAGTAGGAATGTTTGAACTTGCTGCACTCCACCATCTTTGTATAAAAGCAAGTGATTTCTAGAACCAACTGAGCTTATTTCACAAAGTACAGTGTTCGGCAATGAAGACATTTCTTTTCTAAACAAACTACTTCAGAATTGATGGCAAATCTACTATGTTGTATACCTTTTTAGATTACTCAAACAAGGAAAGTTTGAAGTTGCTGCACTCAACCTTCTTTGTAGGAATGCAACTGATTCCTAGAAACGAACTAGCTTTTTTCACACAGTACTGTGTTAGGCAATGAAGATGTTTGTTTTCAAACAAAGTACTTTAGAAATGAAGCGAAACTAGAAAGTTGTACATCTTGATAGATTACACTAACTAGGAATTTTTGAACTTGCTGCACTCAACCATCTGTGTAGAAAGCAACTGATTTGTAGAACCAAACTAGATTATTTCACACAGTATAGTGTTCAGCAACGAAGATGTTTGTTTTCTAAACAGACTACTTTAGGAATGAAGGGAAACTAGTTGGTTGTACATCTTGTTAGACTATACTAACTTGGCATGTTTGAAATTGCTGCACTCAACCACCTTCGTAGGAAAGCAACTTATTTGTAGGAACGAGCAAGCTTATTTCACACAGTACAGTGTTGGGTAATGAAGATGTTTGTTTTCTAAACAAACTACTTTAGAAATGAAGCAAATCTACTAAGACGTATATTTTGTTAGATTACACAAACTAGGAAAGTTTGAAGTTGCTGCACTTAACCTTCTTCATAGGAAAGCAACTGATTCCTAGAACCGAACTAGCTTATTTCACACAGTACAGTGTTCGGCAATGAAGATGTTTTTCTTCTAAACAAACTACTTTAGAAATAAAGCAAAACTAGTATGTTGTACAACATGATAGATTACACTAACTAGGAAAGATTGAACTTGCTGCACTCAACTTTGTTCGTAGGAATGCAACCGATTCCTAGAACCGAACTAGCTTCTTTCACCTAGTACAGTGTTTGGCAATGACGATGTTTGTTTTCTAAACAAACTACTTTAGAAACAAAGAGAAACTAGTAAATTGTACATCTTGTTAGAATACACTAACGGGGAATGTTTGAACTTGCTGCACTCACAGAACTTCGTAGAAAAGCAACTGATTTTTCGAACCGAACTAGCTTATTTCACACAGTATAATGTTCGGCATCGAAGACGTTTATTTTCTAAAGAAACTACTTTAGAAATGAGGTGAATCTCCCAAGTTGTTCATCTTGTTAGACTACATAAACAAGGAAAGTTTGAAGTTGCTGCACTCAAAGTTCTTTGGAGGAAAGCAACTGATTCCTAGAAACGTACCAGCTTATTTCACACAGTACAGTGTTTGGCAATGAAGATGTTTGTTTTCTAAACAAACAACTTTAGAAATGAAGCGAAACTAGTAAGGTGTACATCTTGTTAGATTACAGTAACTACGAATGTTTGAACTTGCTGCACTCAACCATCTTGGCAGAAAATCAACTGATTCCTAGAACCAATGTAGCTTACTTCACACAGGACAGTGTTCAGCAATGAAGATGGTTGTTTTCTAAACAAACTGCCTCAGAAATAAACTGAAACTAGTAAGTTGTACATCGTGTTAGATTAGACTAACTAAGAATGTTTGAACTTGCTGCACTCAACCATCTTTGTAGAAAAGCAACTGAATCCTAGAACTTAAGTAGCTCATTTCACACAGTACAGACTTTGGCAAAGAAGATATTTGTTTTCTAAACAAACTCCTTTAGAAATCAAGTGAAACTAGTAAGCTGTACATCTTATTAGATTACACTAACTAGGAATGTTTGAACTTGCTGCACTCAGCAATCTACATAGAAGAGCAACTGATTCCTAGAAATGAACTAGCTTATTTCACACAGTACAGTGTTCGGGAATGAAAATGTTTGTTTTCTAAACAAACTAGTTTAGAAATGAGGAGAATCTATTAAGTACTATATCTTGATAGATTACACAAACAAAGAAAGGTTGAAGTTCCTGCACTCAACCTTCTTCATAGGAAAGCAACTAATTCCAAGAATCGAACTAGCTCATTTCACACAGTACAGTGTTCAACAATGAAGATGTTTGTCTTTTAAGAAAACTACTTTAGAAATGAAGCGAAACTAGTAAGTTGTACATCTTGTTAGATTACACTAACTTGGAATGTTTCAACTTGTTGCACTCAAAGATCTTCGTAGAGAAGCAACTGATTCCTAGAACAGAACTAGCTCATTTCACACAGTACAGTGTTTGGCAATGAAGATGTTTATTTTCTAAACAATCTACTTTAGAAATGAGGTGAATCTACTAAGTTGTACATCTTCTTAGGTAACACAAACCAAGAAAGTTTGAATTGCTGCACTCAACCTTGTTCGTAGGAATGCAACTGATTCCAAGAAGCGAACTAGCTTATTTCACACAGTACAGTGTTCGGCAATGAAGATGTTTGTGTTCTAATAAAACTACTTTAGAATGAAGCGAAACTAGTAAGTTGTACATCTTGTTATATTACACTAACTAGGAATGTTTGAACTTGCTGCACTCAACCATCTGAGTAGAAAAGCAACTGATTCCTAGAACCGAACTAGATTATTTCACACAGTACAGTGGTCGGCAATGAAGATGTTTCTTTTCTAAACAAACTGCTTTAGAAACAAAGTGAAACTAGTAAGTTGTACTTTTTGTTAGATTACACTAACTAGGAATATTTGAACTTGCTGCAGTCAAAGATCTTCATAGAAAAGCAACAGATTTTTCGAACCGAACTAGCTTATTTCACACACTACAGTGTTTGGCATCAAAGACGTTTGTTTTCTCAACAAACTACTTTAGAAATGAGGCGAATCTAATAAGTTGTATATCTTGTTAGATTACACCAACTAGGAATGTTTGAACTTGCTGCACTCAACCGTCTTTGTAGAAAATCAGCTGATTCTTAGAAACGAACTAGCTTATTACGCACAGTAGAGCGTTCTGCAATGAAGATGTTTGTTTTCTAAACAAACTACTTTAGAAATGAAGCGAAACTAGTAAGTTGTATATCTTCTTAGATTACACTAACTAGGAATGTTGGAACTTGCTGCACTCAACATTCTTTGTAGAAAAGCAACTGATTCCTATAACTGAACTAGCTTATTTCATACAGTAGACTGTTTGGCAATGAAGATGTTTGTTTTCTAAACAAACTACTTTAGAAATGAAGGAAAACTAGGAAGTTGTACATCTTCTCAGACTACACTAACTAGGAATTTTTGAAAATGCTGCACTCAACCATCTTAGTAGAAAATCAACTGATTCCTAGAAACAATGTAACTTATTTCACACAGTACAGTGTTCGGCAATGAATATGATTGTTTTCAAAACGAACTACTTTAGAAATGAACCAAAACTAGTAACTTTTACATCTTGTTAAACTACACTAACTAGGAATGTTTAAACTTGCTGCACTCAAACATCTTGGTAAAACAGCAACTGTTTCCTAGAAACAAATTAGCTTATTTCACACAATACAGTGTTTGGCAATGAAGATGTTTGTTTTCTAAACAAACTACTTTAGAAATGAACCGAAACTAGTAAATGGTACATCTTGGTAGATTACACTAACTAGGAATGTTTGAACTTCCTGCACTCAACAATATTCGTAGAAAAGGAACTGATTCCTAGATCGAACTAGATTATTTCACACAGTACAGTGTTCGGCAATGAAGATGTTTCTTTTATAAACAAACTACTTTTGAAATGAAATGAAACTACTAAGTTGTACATCTTGTTAGACTACACTAACTAGGAAGGTTTGAACTTTCTGCACTGAACCATCTTTGTAGAAAAGCAACTGATTCCTAGAACTGAACTGGCATATTTCAAACAGTACAGAGTTCGGCAATGAAGATGTTTGTATTCTAAACAAACTACTTTATAAATGAGGCGAATCTACTAAGTTGTACATCTTGTTAGATTACAAAACTAGGAAAGTTTGAACTTGCTGCACTCAACATCTTCGTAGAAAATGCAACTGATTCCTAGAACTGAACTAGCTTATTTCACACAGGACATTGTTCGGCAACGAAGATGTTTGTTTTCTAAACAAACTACTTTAGAAATGAAGCGAA
The DNA here is from genome assembly GCA_036365145.1 of Orientallactaga sibirica. Taxonomy (NCBI): domain Eukaryota; kingdom Metazoa; phylum Chordata; class Mammalia; order Rodentia; family Dipodidae; genus Orientallactaga; species Orientallactaga sibirica. The sequence continues at coordinate 17,500 of JAEOAD010000844.1, forward strand.
ACTAGTAAGTTGTACATCTTGTTAGATTACACTAACAAGGAATGTTTGAACTTGCTGGACTCATACATCTTGGAAGAAAAGCAACTGATTCCTAGAACCAATGTTGCTTACTTCAACCCGTACGGTATTTGGCAATGAAGATGTTTGTTTTCTAAACAAGCTTCTTTAGAAATGAAGCGAAACTAGTAAGTTGTACATCTTGTTAGTATACACTAATTAGGAATATTTCAACTTGCTGGACAAAACCATCTTCATAGAAAAACAACTAATTCCTAGAAACGACCTAGCTTATTTTACACAGTACAGTGTTCGGCAATGAAGATGTTTTTGTTTTTTTTTTTTTAACAAACTACTTTAGAAATGAAGCAAATCTACTACGATATACACCTTTTTATTGTACACTAACTAGGAATGTTTGAACTCGCTGCACTCAACCATCTTTGTACAAAAGCAACTGATTCCTAGAAACGAACTAGCTTATTTCACACAGCACAGTGTTCGGCAATGAAGATGTTTGTTTTCTAAACAAACTACTTTAGAAATGAAGCGAAACTACTATGCTGTACATCTTGTTAGACTACACTACCTAGGAATGTTTGAACTCGCAGCAGTCAACGATCTTCATATAAAAGCAACTGATTCCTAGAATATAACTACCTTATTTCACACAGTAGAGTGTACGGCAATGAAGATGTTAGTTTCCTAAAGAAACTACTTTAGAAATGAGGCGAATCTACTAAGTTGTACATCTTGTTAGATTACACAAAAAAGGAAAGTTTGAAGTGGCTGCACTCAGCCTTCTTCTTAGTAAACCAACTGATTCCTAGAACCGAACTAGCTTATTTCACACAGTACAGTTTTCGGCAATGAAGATGTTTGTTTTCTAAACAAACTACTTTACAAATGAAGCGAAACTACTGAGTTGTACATCTTGTTAGACTCCACTAACTAGGAATGTTTCAACTTGCTGCACTCAACCATCTTCGTAGAAAAGCAACTGATTCCTAGAACCGAACGAGCTTATTTCACACAGTACCGTGTTCGGCAATGAACATGTTTGTTTTCTGAAAAAACTACTTTAGAAATGAAGGTAAACTAGTAACTTGTACATCTTGTTGGAATACACTAACGAGGAATGTTTAAAATTGCTACAATAAAACATCTTCGTAGAAAAGCAAATGATTCCTAGAACCGAACTTGATTTTTCACACAGGACAGTGTACAGCAATGACGATGTTTGTTTTCTAAAGAAACTACTTTAGAAATGAGGCGAATCTATCAAGTTGTACATCTTGTTAGATTACACAAACCAGGAAAGTTTGAAGTTGATGCACTCAACCATCTTCTTAGAAAAGCAACTGATTCCTAGAAGTGAACTAGCTTATTTCACACAGTACAGTGTACTGAAATGAAGATGTTTGTTTACTAAACAAACTACTTGAGAAATGAAGCAAAACTAGTAGGTTGTACATCTTCATAGATTACACTAATTAGGAATGTTTGAACTTGCTGCACTCAAGCAGCTTCTTAGAAAAGCAATTGATTCCTATAACCGAACTAGCTTATATCACACACTACAGTGTTCAGCAATGAAGATGTTTGTTTTCTAAAGAAACTACTTTAGAAATGAGGCGAATCTAGTAAGTTGTACATCTTGTTAGATTACACAAACAAGAACGTTTGAAGTTGCTGCACTCAACTTTCATCGTAGGAAAGCAACTGATTCCTAGAAGCGAACTAGCTCATTTCACAAAGTACAGTGTTCTGAAATGAAGATGTTTGTTTTCTCAACAAACTACTTTAGAAATCAAGTGAAACTAGTAAGTTGTACATCTTGTTAGATTACACTAACTAGGAATATTTGAACTTGCTTCACTCAAATATCTTCATAGAAAAGCAACTGATTCATAGAAACGGACTAGCTTATTTCACACAGTACAGTGTTCAGCAATGAAGATGTTTGTTTTCTAAACAAACTACTTTAGAAATGAAGGAAAACTAGTAAGTTGTACATCTTGTTAGAGTTCACTAAATAGGAATGTTTGAACTTGCTGCACTCAACCATCTTCGTAGAAAAGAAACTGATTTCTAGAACCAAATTAGCTTATTTCACACAGTACAGTGTTTGGCAATGAAGATGTTTCTTTTCTAAACAAACTACTTTAGAAATGAAGTGAAACTAGTAAATTGTACATCTTGTTAGATTACACTAACTAGAAATGTTTGAACTTCCTGCACTCAACAATCTTCGTAAAAAAGCAACTGATTCCTAGAACTGAACTAGATCATATCACGCAGTACAGTGTTCGGCAATGAAGATGTTTGTTTTCTAAACAAACTACTTTAGAAATGAAGTGAAACTACTAAGTTGTACATCTTGTTAGACTACACTAACTAGGAATGTTTCAACTTGCTGAACTAAACCATCTTTGTAGAAAAGCAACTGATTCGTAGAACCGAACTCGCTTATTTCAGACAGTACAGTGTTCAGCAATGAAGATGTTTGTTATCTAAACAAACTACTTTAGAAATGAGGCGAATCTAGTAAGTTGTATATGTTGTTAGATTACACAAACAAGGAAATATTGAAGTTGCTGCCCTCAACCTTCTTCCTAGGAAAGCAACAGATTCCTAGAACCGAATTAGATTATTTCACACACTACAGTGTTCGGCAATAAAGATGTTTGGATTCTAAACAAACTACTTTCCAAATGATGTGAAACTAGTAAGTTGTACATCTTGTTACATTACACTAACTAGGAATGTTTGAACTTGCTGCACTGAACCATCTTGGTAGAAAAGCAACTGATTCCTAGAACCAAACTAGCTTATTTCACACAGTACAGTGTTTGCCAATGAAGATGCTTGTTTTCTAAACAAACTACTTTAGAAATGAAGCGAAACTACTAACTTGTACATCCTGTTAGACTACACTACCTAGGAATGTTTGAACTCACAGCACTCAACAATCTTGATAGAAAAGCAACTGATTCTTAGAAACAAAGTACCTTATTTCACACAGTACAGTGTTCGGCAATGAAGATATTCGTTTTCAAAACAATATAATTTAGAAATGAAGCGAAACTAGTAATATGTACATCTTGTTAGATTACACTAACTCGGAATGTTTGAACTTGCTGCACGCAACCATCTTCGGAGAAAAGCCACTGATTCCTAGAACCGAACTACCTTATTTCACACAATACAGTGCTCGGCAATGAAGATTTTTGTTTTCTAAAGAAACTACATTACAAATGAGGCGAAAATAATAAGTTGTACATATTGTTAGACTACACTAACTAGGAATGTTTGAACTTTCTGCACTGAACCATCTTCGTAGAAAAGCAACTGATTCCTAGAACCGAACTGGCATATTTCAAACAGTACAGAGTTCGGCAATGAAGATGTTTGTATTCTAAGCAAACTACTTTATAAATGAGGCGAATCTACTAAGTTGTACATCTTGTTAGATTACAAAAATTAGGAAAGTTTGAAGTTGCTTCACTCAACATTTTTCGTAGGAATGCACTGATTCCCAGAACTGAACTAGCTTATTTCACACAGGACATTGTTCGGCAACGAAGATGTTTGTTTTCTAAACAAACTACTTTAGAAATGAAGCGAAACTAGTAAGTTGTACATCTTGTTAGATTACACTAACAAGGAATGTTTGAACTTGCTGGACTCAGACATCTTGGAAGAAAAGCAACTGATTCCTAGAACCAATGTTGCTTACTTCACACCGTATGGTATTTGGCAATGAAGATGTTTGTTTTCTAAACAAGCTTCTTTTGAAATGAAGTGAAACTACTAAGTTGTACATCTTGTTAGTATACACTAATTAGGAATGTTTCAACTTGCTGGACAAAACCATCTTCATAGAAAAGCAACTAATTCCTAGAAACGACCTAGCTTATTTTACACAGTACAGTGTTCGGCAATGAAGATTTTTTTTTTAACAAACTACTTTAGAAATGAAGCGAATCTACTACGATGTACACCTGTTTATTGTACACTAACTAGGAATGTTTGAACTCGCTGCACTCAACCATCTTTGTACAAAAGCAACTGATTCCTAGAAACGAACTAGCTTATTTCACACAGCACAGTGTTCGGCAATGAAGATGTTTGTTTTCTAAACAAACTACTTTAGAAATGAAGCGAAACTACTATGTTGTACATCTTGTTAGACTACACTACCTAGGAATGTTTGAACTCGCAGCACTCAATGATCTTGATATAAAAGCAACTGATTCCTAGAATATAACTACCTTATTTCACACAGTACAGTGTACGGCAATGAAGATGTTTGTTTCCTAAAGAAACTACCTTAGAAATGAGGTGAATCTACTAAGTTGTACATCTTGTTAGATTATACAAAAAAGGAAAGTTTGAAGTGGCTGCACTCAGCCTTCTTCTTAGTAAAGCAACTGATTCCTAGAACCGAACTAGTTTATTTCGCACAGTACAGTTTTCGGCAATGAAGATGTTTGTTTTCTAAACAAACTACTTTACAAATGAAGCAAAACTACTGAGTTGTACATCTTGTTAGACTCCACTAACTAGGAATGTTTCAACTTGCTGCACTCAACCATCTTCGTAGAAAAGCAACTGATTCCTAGAACCAAACGAGCTTATTTCACACAGTACCGTGTTCGGCAATGAACATGTTTGTTTTCTGAACAAACTACTTTAGAAATGAAGCTAAACTAGTAACTTGTACATCTTGTTAGAATACACTAACGAGGAATGTTTAAAATTGCTACAATAAAACATCTTCGCAGAAAAGCAAATGATTCCTAGAACCGAACTTGATTATTTCACACAGGACAGTGTACAGCAATGACGATGTTTGTTTTCTAAAGAAACTACTTTAGAAATGAGGCGAATCTATCCAGTTGTACATCTTGTTAAATTACAAAAACCAGGAAAGTTTGAAGTTGATGCACTCAACCTTCTTCTTAGGAAAGCAACTGATTCCTAGAACTGAACTAGCTTATTTCACACAGTACAGTGTTTGCAATGAAGATGTTTGTTTTCTAAACAAACTACTTTAGAAATGAAGCGAAACTAGTAAGTTGTACATCTTCATAGATTACACTAACTAGGAATGTTTGAACTTGCTGCACTCAATCTTCTTCTTAGAAAAGCAATTGATTCCTAGAACCAAACTAGCTTATTTCACACAGTACAGTGTTTGGCAATGAAGATGTTTGTTTTCTAAACAAACTACTTTAGAAATGAAGGAAATCTAGTAAGTTGTACATCTTGTTAGATTACACTAACAAGGAACGTTTGAACTTGCTGCACAAACCATCTTAGTAGAAATGCAACTGATTCCTAGAACGAACTAGCTTATTTCACACAGTACAGTGTTTGGCAATGAAGATGTTTGTTTTCTAAACAAACTACTTTAGAAATGAAGTGAAACTAGTAAGTTGTACATCTTGTTATATTACACTAACTAGGAATGTTTGAACTTGCTTCACTCAACTATCTTTGTAGAAAAGCAACTGATTCATAGAAATGGACTAGCTTATTTCACACAGTACAGTGTTCAGCAATGAAGATGTTTGTTTTCTAAACAAATTACTTTAGAAATGAAACGAAAGTAGTAAGTTGTACATCTTGTTAGAGTTCACTAACTAGGAATGTTTGAACTTTGCTGCACTCAACCATCTTTTGTAGAAAAAGCAACTGATTTCTAGAATATAACTAGCTTATTTCACACAGTACAGTGTTTGGCAATGAAGATGTTTGTTTTCTAAACAAACTACTTTAGAAATGAGGTGAAACTACTAAGTTGTACATCTTGTTAGATTACACTAAAAAAAGGAATGTTTCAACTTGCTGCACTCAACCATCTTCTTAGTAAAGCAACTGATTCCTAGAACTGAACTAGCTTATTTCACACAGTACAGTGTTTGGCAATGAAGATGTTTGTTTTCTAAACAAACTACTTTAGAAATGAAGCAAAACTACTAAGTTGTACATCTTGTTAGATTACACAAACAAGGAATGTTTGAACTTGCTGCACTCAACCATCTTCGTAGAAAAGCAACTGATTCCTAGAACCGAACGAGCTTATTTCACACAGTACCGTGTTCGGCAATGAAGATGTTTGTTTTCTAAACAAACTACTTTCGAAATGTAGTGAAACTACTAAGTTGTACATCTTGTTAGATTTCGCTAACTAGGAATGTTTGAAATTGCTGCACTAAACCATCTTCGTAGAAAAGCAACTGATTCCTAGAAACGAACTAACTTATTTCACACAGTACAGTTTTCGGGAATGAAGATGTTTGTTTTCTAAGCAAACTACTTTAGAAATGAGGCGAATCTACCAAGTTGTACATCTTGTTAGATTACACAAACCAGGAAAGTTTGAAGTTGATGCACTCAACCTTCTTCTTAGGAAAGCAACTGATTCCTAGGAGTGAACTAGCTCATTTCACACAGTACAGTGTACTGAAATGAAGATGTTTGTTTACTAAACAAACTCCTTGAGAAATGAAGCAAAACTAGTAAGTTGTACATCTTGTTAGATTACACTAACTAGGAATGTTTGAACTTGCTGCACTCAAGCAGCTTTGTAGAAAAGCAATTGATTCCTATAACCGAACTAGCTTATATCACACACTACAGTGTTCAGCAATGAAGATGTTTGTTTTCTAAAGAAACTACTTTAGAAATGAGGCGAATCTAGTAAGTTGTACATCTTGTTAGATTACACAAACAAGGAAAGTTTGAAGTTGCTGCACTCAACTTTCATCGTAGGAAAGCAACTGATTCCTAGAAAGTAACTAGCTTATTTCACACAGTACAGTGTTCTGAAATGAAGATGTTTGTTTTCTAAACAAACTACTTTAGAAATCAAGTGAAACTAGTAAGTTGTACATCTTGTTAGATTACACTAACTAGGAATATTTGAACTTGCTTCACTCAAATATCTTCATAGAAAAGCAACTGATTCATAGAAACGGACTAGCTTATTTCACACAGTACAGTGTTCAGCAATGAAGATGTTTGTTTTCTAAACAAATTACTTTAGAAATGAAAAGAAAGTAGTAAGTTGTACATCTTGTTAGAGTTCACTAAATAGGAATGTTTGAACTTGCTGCACTCAACCATCTTCGTAGAAAAGAAACTGATTTCTGGAACCGAACTAGCTTATTTCACACAGTACAGTGTTTGGCAATGAATATGTTTGTTTTCTAAACAAAATACTTTAGAAATGAAGTGAAACTACTAAGGTGTACATATATTTAGAGTACACTAAGTAGAAATGTTTCAATTTCCTGAACTCAACCATTTTCGTAGAAAAGCAACTGATTCCTAGAACTGAACTATCTTATTTCACACAGTACAGTATACGGCAATGAAGATATTTGTTTTCTAAAGAAACTACTTTAGAAATGAGGCGAATATACTAAGTTGTACATCTTGTTAGATTACACAAACAAGGAACGTGTGAAGTTGCAGCACTCAACCTTCTTCGTAGAAAACCAACTGATTCCTAGAAGCGAACTAGCTCATTTCACACAGTACGGTGTTCTGAAATGAAGATGTTTGTTTTCTAAACAAACTACCTTAGAAATGAAGGGAAACTAGTAAGTTGTAAATCTTCTTAGATTACACTAACTGGGATTGTTTGAACTTGCTGCACTCAACCATCTTCGTAGAAAAGCAACTGATTCCTAGAACAGAACTAGCTTATTTCACACAGTACAGTGTTTGGCAATGAAGATGTTTGTTTTCTAAACAAACTACTTTAGAAAAGGAGCGAATCTACTGAGTTATACATCTTGTCATATTACACAAACAAGGAAAGTTTGAAGTTGCTAGACTCAACCTTCTGTGTAGGAAAGCAACTCATTCCTAGAACCGAACTAGCTTATTTCACACAGTACAGTGTTTGGCAGTGAAGATGTTTGTTTTCTAAACTAACTACTTTAGAAATGAAACGAAACTAGTAAGTTGTACATCTTGTTATAATACACTAACTAGGAATGTTAGAACTTGCTGCATTCAACCATATTCGTAGAAAAGCAACTGATTTCTAGAACCGAACTGGCTTATTTCACACAGTATGGTGTTCGGCAATGAAGACGTTTGTTTTCTAAACAAACTACTTTAGAAATGAGGCATATCTACTAAGTTGTATATCTTGTTAGATTACACAAACAAGGAAAGTTAGAAGTTGCTGCACTCAACATTCTTCGTAGGAAAGCAACTGATTCCTAGAAAGTAACTAGCTTATTTCACACAGTACAGTGTTCGGCAATGAAGATGTTTGTTTTCTAAACAAACTACTATAGAAATCAGGCAAATCTACTTACTTGTAAATCTTGTGAGATTACACAAATAAGGAAAGTTTGAAGTTGCTGTACTCAAACTTCTTCGTAGGAAAGCAACTCATTCCTAGAAGCAACCTAGCTCATTTCAGAAAGTACAGTGTTCTGAAATGAAGATGTTTGTTTTCTAAACAAACTACTTAGGAAATGAAGCGAAACTAGTAAGTTGTACATCTTGTTAGATTACACTAACTAGGAATGTTTGAGCTTTCTGCACTCAACTATCTTCGTAGAAGCAACTGATTCATAGAAAAGAACTAGCTTATTTAACACAGTACATTGTTCGGCATTGAAGACGTTTGATTTCTAAACAAACTACTATAGAAAAGATGCGAATTTACTAAGATGTACATCTTCTTAGATTACACAAACAAGGAAAGTTTGAAGTTGCTGAACTCAACCTTCTTCGTACGAATGCAACTGATTCCTAGAACTGAACTAGCTTATTTCACACAGTACAGTGTTCAGCAATGAAGATGTTTCTTTTCTAAACAAACTATTTTAGAAATGAGGAGAATCTATTAAGTTGTACATCTTGTTAGATTACACTAACTAGGAATGTTTGAACTTGCTGCACAATACCATGTTTGTAGAAAAGGAACTGATTCCTAGAACCAATCTAGCTATTTCACACAGTACAGTGTTCAGCAATGAAGATGTTTGTTTTCTAAACAAACTATGTTAGAAATGAAGCGAAACTAGTAAGTTGTACATCTTGTAAGATTACACTAACTAGGAATGTTTGAACGTGCTGGACTAAACCGTCTTCATAGAAAAGCAACTGATTCCTAGAATCGAACTAGCTTATTTAACACAGTACAGGGTTCGGCAAAGAAGATGTTTGTTTTCTAAACAAACTACTTTAGAAATGAGGTGAATCTACTTAGTTGTACATCTTGATAGACTACACTAACTTGGAATGTTTGAACTTGCTGCACTGAACCATCTTCGTAGAAAAGCAAGTGATTCCAATAATATAATTAGCTTAGTTCACACAATACAATGTACGGCAATGAAGATCTTTGTTTTCTAAAGAAACTACTTTAGAAATGAGACGAATCTACTAAGTTGTACATCTTGTTAGGTTACACAAACAAGGAAAGTTTGAAGTTGCTGCACTCAACCTTCTTCGTAGGAAAGCAACTGATTCCTAGAAGTCAACGAGCTCATTTCAATAAGTACAGTGTTCTGAAATGAAGATTTTTGTTTTCTAAACAAACTACTTTTGAAATGAAGCGAAACTACTAAGTTGTATATCTTGTTAGACTACATAAACTAGGAATGTTTGAACTTGCTGTACTCAACCATCTTTGTGGAAAAGCAACTGATTCCTAGAACTGAAGTAGTTTATTTCACACAGTACAGTGTTCGGCAATGAAGATGTTTTTTTCCTAAACAAACTACTTCAAAAATGAGTTGAATTACACAAAGTAGTAAAGTTTGAAGGTGCTACACTTAACCTTGTTCATAGGAAAGCAACTGATTCAGAGAACCGAACTAGCTTATTTCACACAGTACAGTGTTCGCTAATGAAGATGTTTGTTTTGTAAACATACTACTTTAAAAATGAAGCAAAACTACTAAGTTGTACATCTTGTTATATTACAGAAACAAGGAAAGTTTGAAGTTTCTGCACTAAACCTTCCTCTGAGGAAAGCAACTGATTCCTAGAACCGAACTACCTTATTTCACATAGTACAGTGTTCGTAAATGAAGACGTTTCTTTTCTAAACAAATTACTTTAGAAATGAGGCATATCTACCAAGTTGTATGTCTTGATATATTACACAAACAAGGAAAGTTTGAAGTTGCTGCCCTCAACCTACTTCGTAGGAAAGCATGTGATTCCAAGAACCCAACTAGCTCATTTCACACAGTACCATGATCGACAATGAAGATTTTTGTTTTGTAAACAAACTATTTTATAAATGAAGCGAAAGTAGTAAGTTGTACACCTTATTAGATTACAATAACTAGGATTTTTGAACTTGCCGCACTCAACCATCTTTGTAGAAAATCAACTGATTCCTAGAACCGAACTAGCTTATTTCACACAGTACAATGTTTGGAATTGAAGATGTTTGTGTTCTAAACAAACTACTTTAAAAATGAGGTGAATCTACTAAGTTGTACATCTTGTTACATTACACAAACTAGGAGAGTTTGAAGTTGGTGAACTCAACCTTTTTTGTAGGAATGCAACTGATTCCGAGAACAGATCAAGCTTATTTCCCACAGTACAGTGTTCGTTAATGAATATGTTTGTTTTCTAAACAAACTACTTTAGAAATGAGGCGAATCTACAGACTTGTACATCTTGTTAGATTACACAAACAAGGAAAGTTTGAAGTTGCTGCAAACAACCTTCTTCGTAGGAAAGCAACTGATTCCTAGAAGTGAACTAGTTCATTATACACAGTACAGTGTTCTGAAATGAAGATGTTTGGCTTCTAAACCAAGCTACTTTAGAAATTAGGCGAATCTACTAAGTTGTGAATCTTGTTAGATTACACTAACTAGGAATCTTTGAACTTGCTGCACTCAACAATATTCGTAGAAAAGCAACTGATTCCTAGAACCAAACTAGCTTATTTCACAAAGTACAGTGTTCAGCAATAAAGATGTTTGTTTTCTAACGAAACTACTTTAGAAATGAGACGAACCTACTAAGTTGTACATCTTCTTAGATTTCACAAACACAGAAAGTTTGAAGTTGCTGCACTCAACCTTCTTCGTAGCAAAACAACTGAATCCTAGAAACGAACTAGCTCCTTTCACACAGTACAGTGTTCTGAAATGAAGATGTTTGTTTTCTAAACAAACTTCTGTAGAAATGAAGTGAGACAAGTAAGTTGTACATCTATTTAGATTACACTAACTAGGAATGTTTGAACTTGCTGAACTCAACCATCTTTGTAGAAAAGAAACTGATTCGTAGAACCGAACTAGCTTATTTCACACAGTACAGTGTTCTGCAATGATGATGTTTGTTTTCTAAACAAACTTCTGTAGAAATGAAGTGAGACAAGTAAGTTGTACATCTATTTAGATTACACTAACTAGGAATGTTTGAACTTGCTGAACTCAACCATCTTTGTAGAAAAGAAACTGATTTGTAGAACCGAACTAGCTTATTTCACACAGTACAGTGTTCTGCAATGATGATGTTTGTTTTCTAAACAAACTACTATAGAAATGACCTGAATCTACTATGATGTACAACTTCTTAGATTACACAAACAAGGAAAGTGTGAAGTTGCTGCACTTAACCTTCTTCGTAGGAAAGCAACTCATTCCTAGAACAGAACTAGCTTATTTCACACAGTACAGTGTTTGGCAATAAAGATGTTTGTTTTCTAAAGAAACTACTTGAGAAATGAAGAGAAACTAGCGAGTTGTACATCTTGTTAGGTTACACTAACTAGCAATGTATGAACTTGCGACACTCAACCACATTTGTAGAAACGCAACTAATTCCTAGAACCGAACAAGCTTATTTCACACAGTACAGTGTTCGTTAATGAAGATGTTTGTTTTCTAAGCAAACTACTTTAGAAATGAGGCGAATCTGCTAAGTTGCACATCTTGTTAGATTACAGAAACTAGGAAAGTTTGAAGTTGCTGCACTCAAATTCTTTGTAGGAATGCAACTGATTCCTAGAACCGAACTAGCTTATTTCACACAGTACAGTGTTCGGCAGTGAAGATATTTGTTTTCAAACAAACTACTTTTGAAATGAAGTGAAATTAGTACGTTGTATATCTTGATAGATTACACTAACTAGGAATTTTTGAAGTTGCTGCACTCAACCATCTCTGCAGAAAAGCAACTTATTCGTAGAACCTAACTAGCTTATTTCACACAATACAGTGTTCGGAAATGAAGATGCTTGTTTTCTAAACAGACTACTTTATGAATGAAGCAAAACTAGTTAGTTGTACATCTTGTTAGACTACACTAACTAGGAATGTTTCAAATTGCTGCACTCAACCATCTTCGGAGAAAAGCAACTGATTTCTAGAACCAAACTAGCTTATTTCACACAGTAAGTTGTTCGGCAATGAAGATGTTTGTTTTCTAAACAAACTACTTTAGAAATGAGGCGAATCTACTAAGGTGTACATATTCTCAGATTACACAAACAAGGAAAGTTTGAACTTGCTGGACTCAACCTACTTCGTAGGAAAGCAACTGGTTACTAGAACCAAACTAGCTTATTTCACACAGTAAGTTGTTCGGCACAGAAGATGTTTGTTATTTCAACAAACTATTTTAGAAATGAAGCGAAACTAGTAAGTTGTACATCTTGTTAGATTAAACTAACTAGGAATGTTTGAACTTACTGCACTCAACCATCTTCATAGAAAACCAACTGATTTCTAGAACCGAACTATTTTATTACACACGGTACAGTGTTCGGCAATGAAGACATTTATTTTCTAAACAAACTACATTAGAAATGAGGCGAATCTACTAAGTTGTATATCTTGTTAGATTACTCAAACAAGGAAAGTTTGAAGTTGCTGCACTAAAAATTCTTCCTAGGCGAACAAATGATTCCTAGAGGCGAACTCGCTTATTTCATACAGTTCAGTGTTCGGCAATGAAGATGTTTGTTTTCTAAACACACTGCTTTAGAAATGAGTCGAATCTACTAAGTTGTACATATTGTTAAATTACACAAACAAGGAAAGTTTGAAGTTGCTGCACTCAACGTTGTTCATAGGAAAGCAAATGATTCCTAGAACCGAACTAGCTTATTTCACACAGGACATTGTTCGGCAATGAAGATGTTTGTCTTCAATACAAACTACATTAGAAGTGAAGCGAAACTAGTGAGTTGTACATCTTGTTAGATTACACTAACTAGGAATTTTTGAACTTGCTGCACTCAACCATCTTTGTAGAAAAGCAACTGATTCGTAGAACCAAACTAGCTTATTTCACACAGTACACTGTTCGGCAATGAAGATGTTTGTATTCTAAACAAACTACTTTAGAAATGAAGCGAAATGTCTAAGTTTTACATCTTGTGAGACTACACTAACTAGGAATGTTTGACTTGCTGCACTCAACCATCTTCATAGAAAAGCAACTGATTCCCAGAACCAAACTAGCTTATTTCACACAGTACAGTGTTCGGAAATGAAGATGTTTGTATTCTAAACAAACTATATTAGAAATGAAGCGAAACATCTAAGTTTTACATCTTGTGAGACTACATTAACTAGGAATGTTCGACTTGCTGCACTCAACCATCTTCGCAGAAAAGCAACTGATTCCTAGAACCTAACTAGCTTATTTCACACAGTACTGTGTTCAGCAATGAAGATGTTTGTTTTCCAAAGAAACTGCTATAGAAATGATGCAAATCTGCTAAGATGTACATCTTTTGAGATTTCACAAACAAGGAAAGTTTGAAGTTGCTGCACTCAACCATCTTCATAGGAGAGCAAATGATTCCTAGAACCGAACTAGCTTATTTCACACAGTACAGTGCTCGGGAATGAAGATGTGTGTTTTCTAAACAAACTGCTTTAGAAATGAAGCGAAACTACTAAATTGTACATCTTGTTAGATTACACAAACTAGGAATGTTTGAAGTTGCTGCAATGAAACTTCATCGTAGGAAAGCAACTGATTTCTAGAACCGAACTAGCTTATTTCACAGAGTACAATGTTCCGCAATGAACATGTTTGTTTTCTAAACAAACGACTTTAGAAATGAAGTGAAACTAGTGAGTTGTATATCTTGTTAGATTACACTAACTAGGAATGTTTCAACTTGCTGCACTCAACCGTCTTTGTAGAAAAGCAACTTATTCCTAGAACCGAACTAGCTTATTTCACACCGTACAGTGTTCGTCAACGAAGATATTTGTTTTCTAAACAAACTACTTTAGAAATGAGGCGAATCTACTAAGTGGTATATCTTGTTAGATTATACAAACTAAGAAAGTGTGACGTTGTTGCACTCAACCTTGTTCGTAGGAATGAAACTGATTCCTAGAACTGAACTAGCTTATTTCACACTGTACAGTGTTTGTTAATGAAGATGTTTGTCTTCTAAACATACTACTTTAGAAATGAAGCGAAAATAGTAAGTTGTACATCTTGTTAGACTATACAATTTAGGAATGTTTGAAATTGCTGCACTGAACCATCTTCGTAGAAAAGCAACTGATTCCTAAAACCGAACTACCTTATTTCACACAGTACAGTGTTCAGTAAGAAATATGTTTGTTTTCTAAACAAACTACTTTAGAAATGACGCGAATCTGCTCAGTTGTACGTCTTGTTACATTACACAAACTCGGAAAGTTTGAAGTTGCTGCACTCAACCTTGATCATAGGAGTGCAACTCATTCCTAGAATCTAACTACCTTATTTCACACAGTACAGTGTTTGGCAATGAAGATGTTTGTTTTCTAAACAAACTACTTTAGAAATGATGCAAAACTAGTAAGTTTTACATCTTGTTAGACTACACTAACTAGGAATGTTTGAACTTGCTACACTCAACGTTTTTGTAGGAATGCAACTGATTCCTAGAACCAAATAGCTTCTTTCGCACAGTACAGTGTTCAGCAATGATGATATTTATTTTCTAAACAAACTACTTCAGAAATGAAGCAAAACTAGTAAGTTGTACATCTTGTTAGATTTTACTAACTAGGAAAGTTCTAACTTGCTGCACTCAACCATCTTCGTAGAAAAGCAAATGATTCCTAGAACCGAACTAGATTCTTTCACCCAGTACAGTGTTCAGCAATGAATATGTTTGTTTTCTAAACAAACTACTTTAGAAATGAAACTACACTAGTAAGTTGTACATCTTGTTAGATTCCACTAACTAGGAATGTTTGAACTTGCTGCACTCAACCATCTTCGTAGAAAATCAACTGATTCGTAGAACCAAAGTACCTTATTTCACACAGTTCAGTGTTCAGGAATGAAGATGTTTGTTTTCTAAACAAACTACTTTAGAAATAAAGAAAAACTACTAAGTTGTACATCTTGTTAGACTACACTAACTAGGAATGTTTGAACTTGCTGCACTCAACCATCTGAGTAGAAAAGCAACTGATTCCTAGAACCGAACTAGCTTATTTCACACAGTACACTGTTCAGCAATGAAGATGTTTGTTTTCTAAACAAACTAATTTAGAAATGACGTGAATCTACCAAGTTGTACATCTTTTTAGATTACACAAACTAGGAAAGTTGAAGTTGCTGCAGTCAACCTTGTTCGTAGGAATGCAACTGATTCCTAGACCCGAACTAGCTTATTTCACACAGTACAGTGTTCGGTAATGACGATAATATTTTTCTAAACAAACTACTTTAAAAATGAAGGGAATATACTAAATTGTACATCTTGTTAGATTACACAAAGAAGGAAAGTTTGAACTTGCTGTACTCAAACTTCTTCATAAGAAAGCAACTCATTCCGAGAACAGGATTAGCTCCTTTCACAGTGTACAGTGTCCGGCAATGAAGATGTTTGTTTTCTAAGCAAACTACTTTAGAAATGAGGTGAATTTACTACGTTGTACAGCTTGTTTGATTACACAGACAACCAAGGTTTGAACTTGCTGCACTCAACCTTCTTCGTAAGAAAGCAACTCATTCTAAGAAAAGAACTACCATATTTAACACAGTACAATGTTCGGCAATGAAGATGTTTGTTTTTTTTACAAACTACCTTACAAATGAGGCAATTCTACTAAGTTGTACATGTTCTTAGATTACAAAACGAGGAAAGTTTGAACTAGGTACAGTGAACCATCTTCTTAGGAATACAGCTATTACCAAGACCGAAATAGCTCATTTCACACAGTGCAGTGTTCGGCAATGAAAATGTTTGTTTTCTAAACAAACTGCTTTAAAAATGAAGCAAAACTAGTAAGCTGTACTTCTTGTTAGATTACACAAACAAGGAAAATTTGAAGTTGCTGCACAGAACCTTCTTCTTAGGAAAACAACTGATTCCTAGAACCGAACAAGCTTATTTCACACAGTACAGTGCTCAGCAATGAAGATGTTTGTTTTCTAAACAAACTACTTTAGAAATGAAGCGAAACTAGTAAGTTGTACATCTTGTTAGATTACACTAACTAGGAATGTTTGGACTTGCTACACTCAACCATCTTGGTAGAAAAGCAACTGATTCCTAGAACCAATGTAGCTTATTTCACTCAGCACAGTGTTCGGCAATGTAGATGTTTCTTTTCTAAACAAACTACTTTAGAAATGAAGCGAAACTAGTAAGTTGTACATCTTCTAAGATTATACTAACTAGGAACGTTTGAACTTGCTGCACTCAACCATCTTCGTACAAAAGCAATTGATTTCTAGAATGGAATTAGCTTGTTTCACACAGTACAGTGTTCGGTAATGAAGATGTTTGTTTTCTAAACAAACTACTTTATAAATGAAGCGAAACCACTAAGTTGTACATCTTGTTAGACTACACTAACTAGGAATGTTTGAACTTGCTGCACTCAACCATATTCATAGAAAATCAACTGTTTCCTCGAACCAATGTAGCTTGTTTCACACAGTACAGTGTTCAGGAATGAAGATGTTTGTTTCCTAAACCAACTACTTTAGAAATGAGGCGAATATACTAAGTTGTACACCTTGTTAGAATACACAAACATGGAAAGTTTGAAGTTGCTGCACTCAACCTTCTTCGTAGGAGAGCAAATGATTCCTAGAACCGAACTAGCTTATTTCACACAGTACAGTGTTGGGCAATGAAGATGTTTGTTTTGTAAACCAACTACTTTAGAAATGAGGCGAATATACTAAGTTGGACATATTGTTAGATTACACATACAAGGAAAGTTTGAAGTTGCTGCACTCAACCTTCCTCGTAGGAAAGCAACTGATTCCTAGAAGCGAACTGGCTCATTTCACACAGTACACTGTTCAGCAATGAAGATGTTTGTCTTCTAAACAAACTACTTTTGAAATGAAGCGAAACTAGTAAGTTGTACATCTTGTTAGATTACACTAACTAGGAATGTTTGAAATTGCTGCACTCAACAATCTTCATAGAAAAGCAAATGATTCCTAGAATCGAACTAGCTTATTTCATGCAGTACAGTGTTGGGCAATGAAGATGTTTGTTTTCTAAACAAACTACTTTAGAAATGAAGCGATACTACTAAGTTATACATCTTGTTAGACTACAAAAACTAGGATTGTTTGGAATTGCTGCACTCAACCATCTTAGTAGAAAAGCAACTTATTCCGAGAACCGAACTAGCTTATTTCACACAGTACAGTGTACGGCAATGAAGATGTTTGTTTCCTAAAGAAAGTACTTTACAAATGAGGCGAATCTGCTAAGTTGTACATCTTGTTAGATTACACAAACAAGGAAAGTTTGAAGTTGCTGCACTCAACCTTCTTCATAGGAAAGTGTAGCAGACAGCTTCAGGTTCGCTGAGATGACCTTCTAGACCAGGCACAGTTACGGAGGAAGGGATATTATTTATTGAAGCTTGCAGATCCAGGGGAAGTTCCATAATAGCAGAAGAAGTGGCTTGCCCTTCACAGGACCAGGCAAGAGAGAGAAAAAGCCAAACAGCCACCACATTACACAGAGCACCACTACAGCCAAAATGTCACACAGCACACTTCAGGAAGCCCTGCTAGGCACATTTGCATATCTTTACAATCGAATCCCAAACCCACACCTTAAGACCGGCCCCCAGTGACATTGCCTCTAGCTAGGTGATTGCAGATGCAAAGTATAAAGTAATAAAACACTGAATATATTGGGGGACATATATTCAAACTACCACATTCCGCCCCTGGCCCCCAATATATTTAGCTGCTTGCCCCCAATAGATTTATAACTATCACACATTATAAATTGTACTCAGTCCAATTTCAAAGGTTCTCACAGTCTTGACAAACTTAAGATAGTGAGTCCTGTAAAATCAAACAAGTTAAATACTTTCAACATGTAAAGCCACAGAGTTAACATTTTTAACTCGTATAAGGCATAGCAAGGAGAAACTAAAACAATGCAAACTCAACCACCATCAGCAGTCATCAAACTTCTGCAGTTAGTTCAATATGACCAGAGACTAACAGTCTCCAGGTTTTCCAATTCCACCCCTCCAGCTGGGCAGAGTCGCCAGGGAAAACTTTCATTCCATGCCAACACTGCACTCCATGGTAGCCCTTTTCCACAGTCCTGGTATATCCAAAACATCTTCAGGTCTCCATGCAAACCATGGTCCATCTTCCAAAGGGATCTTCCAACCTATTCCTCAGGAACTTCATGCCCTGCCTCATGCTGCATCTCAGCAGCGGCTCCTGGAACCGTGTGCAATTCATGACCATTCTATGCATTTTTCATATTTCCAAAACTAATATCAGGTGTGCAGGACACAGCCATATTCTTAATCCAGGGACAAAATAAATCATGGCCTTGAAAAGCAGGTTCCTTCTCCAGTCAGCTCTTTCCAAGAATTTGCATTTTTAACAGTCTTTCCTCAGGCATCCTCTCCATTGTTTTAATGTAAATCAAGTCAGGCCACCTTCCTTCCACCTTCCTTAAGATTGCTAAGGCGTTGACAATAGCAGCTCTAGTAACCTAAAACCACTCTCAGTGCCTCTGCTTTTAACGTGCTTGAGGTTTTCCAGCTTAAAATCTTAAAATCTCAGTCCGATATCTTTAGCAAAGCACATCAGTCCATTACAAATTTAATCTTCATCAAACTTTCTGGGCCTGCATAGCAGAACGTAGCCATCCCTTATGCCAGTAGCCCAGTTCCAACAAAGTCCTTTGCACTCTTTCCTTCCCCTTAGAAACTCATAAGCCAAGCCTCGAAGTTCAATACTGTCTGCACTTAGCATTCTCAAACTGTCATCAGAATAGTCCATAAAACGTGGCTTACCACTCCAGAAGGCATCTTCAGTTGCAAGCACCAAGTCAATGCCCATTCCTCCAAAACAAAGGTTCCAAAAGATGAACATCCACATGATCTGGTTCATCTCACCCCACACTCCCCGGTACCACTTTACTGTAGCAGACAGCTTCAGGTTCGCTGAGATGAACTTCCAGACCAGGCACAGTTATGGAGGAAGGGATATTATTTATTGAAGCTTACAGATCCAGGGGAAGTTCCATAATAGCAGAAGAAGTGGCTTGCCCTTCACAGGACCAGGCAAGAGAGAGAAAAAGCCAACCAGGCACCACAGCACACAGAGCAAAAGTATAGCCAAAAGGTCACACAGCACACTTCAGGAATCCCTGCTAGGCACATTTGCATGTCTTTACAATGGAATCTCAAACCCACACATTAAGACCAGCCCCCAGTGACATTGCCTCTACCAAGGTGATTGAAGATGCAAACTGTAAAGTAATAAAACATTGAATATATTGGGGGACATATATTCAAACTACCACAGAAAGCAACTGATTCCTAGAAGCGAACTAGCTCATTTCACACAGTACAGTGTTCTAAAATGAAGATGTTTGTTTTCTAAACAAACTACTTTAGAAATGAAGCGAAACTAGTAAGTTGTACATCTTGTGAGACTACACTAACTAGGAATGTTTGAAATTGCTGCATTCAACCATCTTCGTAGAAAAGCAACTCATTCCTAGAACCGAACTAGCTTGTTTCACACAGTACAGTGTTCGGCAATGAAGATTTTTGTTTTCTAAATAAACTACTTTCGAAGAGGAGAATCTACTAAGTTGTATATCTTGTTAGATTACACAAACAGGGAAAGTTTGAAGTTGCTGCACTCAAACTTCTTGATAGGAAAGCAACTGATTCCGAGACCTGACCTAGCTTATTTCACACAGTACAGTTTTCAGCAATGAAGATGTTTGTCTTCTAAACAAACTACTTTGAAATGAAGTAAAACTAGTAAGTTGTACATCTTGTTAGATTACACTAACTAGGAATGGTTGAACTCGCTGCAATCAACCATCTACGTAGAAAAGCAACTGACTCCTAGAACCGGACTAGCTTTTTTCACACAGTACAGTGCTCTGCAATGAAGATGTTTGTTTTCTAAACAAACTACTTTAGAAATCAGGCGAATCTACTAAGTTGTACATCTTGTTAGATTACACAAACTATGAAAGTTTGAAGTTGCTGCACTCAACCTTGTTCATAGAAATGCAAGTGATTCCTAGAACCGAACTAGCTTCTTTCACACAGTACACTGTTCGGCAGTGAAGATGTTTGTTTTCCAAACAAACTACTTTAAAAATGAGGTGAATCTACTAAGTTATACATCTTGTTAGATAACACAACTTAGGAATGTTTGACTTGCACTCAACCATCTTTGTAGAAAAGCAACTGATTCCTAGAACCAAACTAGCTCAATTAATGCAGTACAGTGTATGGCAATGAAGATGTTTGTTTCCTAAAGAAACTACTTTAAAAATGAGGTGAATCCACTAAGTTGTTCATATTGTTAGATTACACTAACTAGGAATGTTTGAACTTGCTGCACTCAACCATCTTCGGAGAAAAACAACTGATTCCTAGAACAGAACTAGCTTATTTCACACAGTACAGTGTTCTAAAATGAAGATGTTTGTTTTCTAAACAAGCTACTTTAGAAATGAAGCGGAACTACCAAGTTGTACATCTTGTTAGACTACCCTAACTAGGAATGTTTGAAATTGCTGCACTCAACCATCTTCATAGAAAATCAACTGATTCCTAGAACCGAACTAGCGTATTTCACACAGTACAGTGTTCGGGAATGAAGATGTTTGTTTTCTAAACAAACTACTTTAGAAATGAAGCTAAACTAGAAAGTTGTACATCTTGTTAGATTACACTAATTAGGAATGTTTGAACTTGCTGTACTCAACCATCATGGTAGAAAAGCAACTGATTCCTAGAACCGAACTAGCTTATATCACACAGTACAGTTTTCGGCAATAAAGGTGTTTGTTTTCTAAACAAACTACTTCAGAAATGAAGCGAAACTAGTAAGTTGTACATCTTGTTAGATTACACTGAATAGGAATGTTTGAACTTGCTGTACTCAACCATCTTCATAGAAAAGCAACAGATTCCTAGAACAGAACTAGTTTCTTTAACACAGTACACTGTATGGCAATGAAGGTGTTTGTTTTCTAAACAAACTACTTCAGAAATGAAGCAAAACTAGTAAGTTGTACATCTTGTTAGATTACACTGAATAGGAATGTTTGAACTTGCTGTACTCAACCATCTTCATAGAAAAGCAACAGATTCCTAGAACAGAACTAGTTTCTTTAACACAGTACACTGTTTGGCAATGAAGGTGTTTGTTTTCTAAACAAACTACTTTAGAAATGAAGCAAAACTACTAATTTGTACATCTCGTTAGTCTACGCTAAATAGGAATGTTTGAACTTGCTGCACTCAACCTACTTCGTAGGAAAGCAACTGATTCCTCGAAGCCAACTAGCTTATTTCACAGAGTCCAGTGTTTGGCAAAGAAGATGTTTGGTTTCTAAACAAACTACTTTAGAAATGAAGCGAAACTAGAAATTTGTACATCTTGTTAGGTTACAGTAGATAGGAATGTATGAACTTGCTCTACTCAACCATCGTCGTAGAAAAGCAACTGATTCTGAAAACCGAACTAGCTTATTTCACGCAGTACAGTGTTTGGCAATGAAGATGTTTGTTTAGTGAACAAACTACTTTAGAAATGAAGGGAAACTAGTACGTTGTACATCTCGTTAGATTACACTTAATAGGAATGTTTGAACTTGCTTCACTCAACCATCTTCGTGGAAAAGCTACAGATTCTTACAACCGAACTAGTTTATTTAACACAGTACAGTGTTTGGCAATGAAGACGTTTATTTTCTAAACAAACTACTTTAGAAATGAAGCGAAACTAGTAAGTTGTACATCTTGTTAGATTACACAAACCAGGAATGTTTGAATTTGCTGCACTCAACCATCTTTGTAGAAAAGCCACTGAATCCTAGAACAGAACCAGCTTATTTCACACAGTACAGTGTTCGGTAATGAAGATGTTTGTTTCCTAAAGAAACTACTTTAAAAATGAGGTGAATCTACTAAGATGGACATATTATTAGATTACACAAACAAGGAAAGTTTGAAGTTGCTGCACTCAACCTTCTTCCTAGGAAAGCAACTGATTCCTAGAACCGAAATAGCTTCTTTCACACAGTACAGTGTTTGGCAACGAAGATGTTTGTTTTCTAAACAAACTACTTTATAAATGAGGTGAATCTAAAAAGATGTACATCTTGTTAGATTAAACAAACAAAGAAAGTTTGAAGTTGCTGCACTCAACCTACTTCGTAGGAAAGCAACTGATTCCTGGAACCGAACTGGCAGATGTCACACAGTACACTGTTCTGCAATGAAGATGTTTGTCTTCTAAACAAGCTACTTTGAAATGAAGCAATACTAGTAAGTTGTATATCTTGTTAGATTGCACTAACTAGGAATGTCTGAACTTGCTGCACTCAACCATCTTCGTAGAAAAGCAACTGATTCCTAGAACGGAACTAGCTTATTTCACACAATACAGTGTTCTGCAATGAAGATGTTTGTTTTGTAAACAAACTACTTTAGAAATCAGGCGAATCTACTAAGTTGAACATCTTGTTACATTACACAAACTAGGAAAGTTTGAAGTTGCTGCACTCAACCTTCTTCCTAGGAATGCAACTGATTCCTAAACCAAACTAGCTTCTTTCACACAGTACACTGTTCGGCAATGAAGAGGTTTCTTTTCCAAACACACGACTTTAGAAATGAGGCCAATATACTAAGTTGTACATGTTGTTAGATTACACAAAATAGGAAAGTTTGAAGTTGCTGAACTCAAACATCTTGGTGGAAAAGCAATTGATTCCTAGAACCGAACTACCTTATTTCACTCAGTACAGTGTTCAGCAATGAAGATGTTTGTTTCCTAAACCAACTACTTTAGAAATGAAGCGAAACAAGTAAGTTGTACATCTTGTAAGTCTACAAAAACTAGAAGTGTTGGAACTTGCTGCACTCAACCATCTTTGTAGAAAAGCAACTCATTCCTAGAACCGAACTAGCTTATTTCACACAGAACAGTGTTTGGCAATGAAGATGTATCTTTTATAAACAAACTACTTTAGAAATGAAGCAAAACTACTCAGTTGTACATCTTGTTAGATTACACTAACCAGGAATGTTTGAATTTGCTCCACCAAACCATCTTCGTAGAAAAGCAAAAGATTCCTAGAACCAAACTAGCGCATTTCACCCAGTACAGTATACGACAATGAAGATATTTGTTTTCTAAACAAACTACTTTAGAATTTAAGCGAAACAACTAAGTTGTTCATCTTGTTAGACTACACTAACTAGGAATGTTTGAAATTACTGCACTCAACCATCTTCGTAGAAAATCTACTGATTCCTAGAACCGAACTTGCTTATTTCACACAGTACAGTGTTCGGCAATGAAGATGTTTGTTTTCTAAACAAACTACTTTAGAAATGAACCTAAACTAGAAACTTGTACATCTTGTTAGATTACACTAACTCAGAATGTATGAAATTGCTGTACTCAACCATCGTGATAGAAAAGCAACTGATTCCTAGAACCAAACTAGCTTATTTCACGCATTACAGTGTCCGGCAATGAAGATGTTTGTTTTCTAAACAAACTTCTTTACAAATGCCGCGAAACTACTAAGTTGTACATCTTCTTAGACTACACTAACTAGGAATGTTTGAACTTGCTGCACTTAACCATCTTTAGAGAAAAGCTACTGATTCATAGAACCGAACTAGCTTATTTCACACAGTACAGTGTTCGGCAATGAAGGTGTTTGTTTTCTAAACAAACTACTTTAGAAATGAAGCGAATCTACTAAGTTGTACATCTTGTTAGATTACACAAACTAGGAAAGTTTGAAGTTGCTGCACTCAACCTTTTTCGTAGGAATGCTACTGATTCCTAGAACCGAACTAGCTTCTTTCACACAGTACAGTGTTCAGTAATGAAGATGTTTTTTTTCTAAACCAACTACTTTCACAATGAAGCGAAACTAGTAAGTTGTACATCTTGTTAGTCTACACTACCTAGGAGTGTTGGAACTTGCTGCACTCAGCCATCTTCGTAGAAAAGCAACTGATTCCTAGAACCGAACTAGCTTATTTCACACAGTACAGTGTTCGGCAATGAAGATCTTTGTTTTCTAAACAAACTGCTTCAGAAATGAAGCGAAACTAGTAAGTTGTACATCTTGTTAGATTACACTAACTAGGAAAGATTGAAATTGCTGCACTGAACCATCTTCATAGTAAAGCAAATGATTCCTAGAACCGAACTAGCTTATTTCACACATTACAGTGTTCGGGAATGAAGATGTTTGTTTTCTAAACAAACTACTTTAGAAATGCAGCGAAACTACGAATTTGAACATGTTGTTAGATTTCAGTAACAAGGAATGTTTGAACTTGTTGCACTCTACCTTCTTTAGAGAAAAGCAACTGATTCCAAAACTGAACTAGCTTATTTCACACAGTACAGTGTTCGGGAATGAAGATGTTTGTTTTCTAAACAAAGTACTTTAGAAATGAAGCAAATCTACTAAGTTGTACATCTTGTTAGATTACACAAACTAGGAAAGTTTGAAGTTGCTGCACTCATCCTTGTTCGTAGGAATGCTACTGATTCCTAGAACCGAACTAGCTTCTTTCACACAGTACAGTGTTCAGCAATTAAGATTTTTTTTTTAACAAAAGATTTTAACAATGAATCGAAAATAGTAAGTTGTACATCTTGTTAGTCTACGCTACCTAGGAGTGTTTGAACTTGCTGCACTCAACCATCTTCGTAGAAAAGCAACTGATTCCTAGAACCGAACTAGCTTATTTCCCACAGTACAGTGTTAGGCAATGACAATGTTTGTTTTCTAAAGAAACTACGTTAGAAATGAAGCGAAAATAGTAAGTTGTACATCTTGTTAGATTACACTAACTACGAAAGTTTGAAGGTGCTGCACTCAACCATCTTCGTATTAAAGCAACTTATTCCTAGAACCGAATTCACTTATTTCACACAGTACAGTATTCGGAAATGAAGATATTTGTTTTCTAAACAAACTACTTTAGAAATGAAGCGAAACTAGTAAGTTGTCCATCTTGTCAGATTACACTAAATAGGAAAGTTTGAAGTTGCTGCACTGAACCTTCTTCTTAGTAAAGCAATTGTTTCCTAGTACAGAACTAGCTTATTTCACACATTACAGTGTTTGGGAATGAAGATGTTTGTTATCTAAATAAACTATTTTAGAATTGAGGCCAATCTATTAAATTGTACATCTTTTTAGATTACAGAAACTAGGAAAGTTTGAAGTTGATGTACTCAACCATCTTCGTAGTAAAGCAACTGATTCCTAGAACAGAATTAGCTTATTTCACACAGCACAGTGTTCGGCAATGAAGATGTTTATTTTCTAAAGAAACTACTTTAGAAATGCAGTGAAACTACTAAGTTGTACATCTTCTTAGACTACCCTAACTAGGAATTTTTGAACTTGCTGCACTCAACCATCTTTATAGAAAATCTACTGATTCCTAGAACCGAACTAGCTTATTTCACACAGTATAGTGTTTGGCAATGAAGGGGCTTGTTTTCTAAACAAACTACTTTATAAATGAAGCGAATCTACTAAGTTGTACATCTTGTTAGATTACACAAACCAGGAAAGTTTGAAGTTGCTGCACTCAACCTTGTTCGTAGGAATGGTACTGATTCCTAGACCCGAACTAGCTTCTTTCACACAGTAGAGTGTTCGGCAATGAAGATGTTTTTTTTCTAAACAAATTATTATCACAATGAATCGAAATTAGGTAGTATAGATCTTGTTAGTGTACACTACCTACGAGTGTTTGAACTTGCTGCACTCAACCATGTTCATAGAAAAGCAACTGATTCCTAGAACTGAACTAGCTTATTTCACACAGTACAGTGTTCGGCAATGAATATGTCCCTTTTCTAAACAAACTAAGTTAGAAATGAAGCGAACCTAGTAAGTTGTACATCTTGTTAGATTACACTAACAAGGAAAGTTTGAAGTTGCTGCACTCAACCATCTTCGTAGTAAAGCAAATGATTCCTAGAACAGAATTAGCTTATTTCAAACAGTACAGTGTTTGGCAATGAAGATGTTTGTTTTCTAAACAAACTACTTTAGAAATGAAGGGAAACTAGTAAGTTTTACATCTTGTTAGATTACACTAACTAGGAAAGATTGAAGATGCTGCACTGAAACATCTTCGAAGTAAAGCAAATGATTCCTAGAACCGAACTAGCTTATTTCACATATTTACAGTGTTCGGGAATGAAGATGTTGGTTTTCTAAACAAACTGCTTTAGAAATGGAGCGAAACTAAGTTGAACATCTTGTTAGATTACAGTAACAAGGAGTGTTTGACCTTGCTGCACTCAACCATCTTTAGAGAAAAGGAACTGATTCCAAAACCGAACTAGATTATTTCACACAGTACAGTGTTTGGCAATGAAGATGTTTGTTTTCTAAACAAACTACTTTAGAAATGAAGCGAAACTAGTAAGTTGTATATCTTGTTAGCCTACACTAACTAGGAATGTTTGAACTTTCTAAACTCAACCATCTTTATAGAAAAGCAACTGATTCCTAGTACTGAACTAGGTTATTTCACCCAGTACAGTGTTCGGCAATGGAGTTGTTTACTTTCTAAACAAACTACTATAGAAATGAAGCTAATCTACTAAGGTGTACATCTTCTTAGATTACACAAACAAGGAAAGTTTGAGGTTGCTGCATTCAAACTTGTTCGTAGGAAAGCAACTGATTCCTAAAACCAAACTAGCTTATTTCACACAGTATAGTGTTCGGCAATGAAGATGTTTATTTTGTCAACAAACTAGAAATGAAGTGAAACTAGTAAGTTGTACATGTGGTTAGATTACACCAACTAAAAATGTCTGAACTTGTTGCACTCAACCATCTTTGTAGAAAAGCAACTGATTCCTAGAAACAAAGTAGCTTATTTCACACAGTACAGTGTTTGGCAATGAAAATGTTTGTTTTCTAAACAAACTACTTAGAAATGAATCAAAAGTAGTAAATTGTACAAGTTGTTAGATTACACTAACTAGGAATGTTTCAACTTGCTGCATTCAACCAACTTCGTCGAAAAGCAACTGATTCCTAGAAGCGAACTAGCTCATTTAAAACAGTACAGTGTTCTGAAATGAATATGTTTGTTTTCTAAACAAACCACATTATAAATGAAGCGAAACTTGTAAGTTGTATATCTTGTTGGATTCATCTAACTAAGAATGTTCAAACTGCTGCACTCAACCATCTTTGTAGAAAAGCAACTGATTCCAAGAACCGAACTACCTTATTTCAATCAGTACAGTGTTCAGCAATGAAGACCTTTGTTTTCTAAACAAATTACATTAGAAATGAAGCGAAACTAGTAAGTTGTACATCCTGTTAGATTACACTAACAAGGAATGTTTGAACTTGCTACACTCAACAATCTTCGTAGAAAAGCAACTGATTCAAAGAATCGAACTAGCTTATTTCACAAAGAACAGTGTTCAGCATTTAAGGTGTTTGATTTCTAAATAAACTACTATAAAATAACACGAATTTACTAAGATGTACATCTTCTTAAATTACACAAACAAGGAAAGTTTGAAGCTGCTGCACTCAACTTTCTTCGTACGAAAGCAACTGATTCCTAGAACCGAACTAGCTTATTTCACACAATACAGTATTCCACAATGAAGATGTTTGTTTCCTAAAAAAAAATACTTTAGACATGAGGTGAATCTACTAAACTGTACACATAGTTATATTACACAAACTAGGAAAGTTTGAAGTTGCTGCACTCAACATTCTTCGTAGGAAAGCAACTGATTCCTAGAACTGAACAATCTTATTTCACACAGAACCATGTTCAGGAATGAAGATGTTTGTCTTCTAAACAAACTACATTAAAAATGAAGCGAAACTAGTAAGTTGTACATCTTGTTAGATTACACTAACTAGGAATCCTTGAACTTGCTGCACTCAACCATCTTCGCAGAAAAGCAACTGATTCCTAGAACCGAACTAGCTTATTTCACACAGTACAGTGATCGGCAATGAAGATAATTGTTTTCTAAACAAACTACTTTAGAATGAGGAGAATGTACTAAGTTGTACATCTTGTTAGATTACACAAACTAGGAAAGTTTTAAATTGCTGCACTCAACCTTGTTCGTAGGAATGTAACTGATTCCTTGAATCGAACTAGCTTATTTCACACAGAAAAATGATCGGCAATGAAGATGTTTGTTTTCTAAACAAACTACTTTAGAAAGTAAACAAAACTGCTAAGTTGTACAGCTTTTTAAACTACACTAACTAGGAATGTTTGAACTTGCTGCACTCAACCATCTTCGTAGAAAAGCAAGTGATTAACAGAAAAGAAGTAGCTTATTTCACACAGTACAGTGTTCGGCCATGAAGTTGTTTGTTTTCTAAACAAACTACTTTAGAAACAAAGTGAAAGTAGTAAGTTGTACATCTTGTTAGATTACACTACCTGGAAATGTTTGTACTTGCTGCGCTTAAACATGTTTGTAGAAAATCAACTGATTCTTAGAACCAAACTAGCTTATTTCACACAGTACAGTGTTCGTCAATGAAGATATTTGTTTTCTAATCAAACTACTTTAGAAATGAAACGGAACTAGTAAGTTGTACATCTTGTTAGAGTACACTAACTAGGAATGTTTGAACTTGCTGCACTCAACCATCTTCATAGAAAAGTAAGTGATTCCTAGAACCGAACTAGCTTGTTTCACACAGTACAGTGTTGGCAATATATATGTTTCTTTTCTAAACAAACTACCTGAGAAATGAAGAGAAACTACTAAGTTGTATATATTGTTAGACTACAGTAACTAGGAATGTTTGAACTTGCTGAACTCAACGATCTTTGTAGAAAAGTAACTGATTTCTAGAACCGAACTAGCATATTTCACACAGTACAGTGTTCAGAAATGAAGACATTTGTTTTCTAAACAAACTACGTTAGAAATGAGGCGAATCTACTAAGTTGTATATCTTGTTAGATTTCTCAAACAAGGAAAGTTTGAAGTTGCTGCACTCCACCTTCTTCATAGGAAAGCAACTGATTCCAAGAAAAGAACTAGCATATTTTACCCAGTACAGTGTTCGGGAATGAAGATGTTTGTTTTATAAACAAACTACTAAAGAAATGATGTGAATCTCCTAAGATGTACATCTTCTTAGATTACACAAACAAGGAAAGTCTGAAGTTGCTGCACTCAACATTCATCGGAGGAAAGCAACTGATCCGTAGAACCCAACTAGCTTATTTCACACAGTACAGTGTTCGGGACTGAAGATGTTTGTTTCTTAAACAAACTACTTTAGAAATGAAGCGAAACTACTAAGTTGTACATCTTGTTTGATTACACTAACAAGGATTGTTTGAACTTCCTGCACTCAACCATCTTTGCAGAAAAGCAACTGATTCCTAGAACCGAACTAGCTTATTTAACACAGTACACTGTTCGGCAATGAAGAACTTTGTTTTCCAATGAAACTAATTTAGAAATGAAGCGAAATCAGTAAGTTGTACATCTTCTTAGATTACACTAACTAGGAATGTTTGAACTTGCTGCACTCAACCATCTTGGCAGTAAAGCACCTGATTGCTAGAACCAAACCAGCTTATTTCACACAGTACAGTGTTTAGCAATGAAGTTGTTTGTTTTCTAAACAAACTACTTTAGAAATGAAGCAAAATTAGTAATTTCTAAATCATGTTAGATTACACTAACTAGGAATGTTTGAACTTGCTGCACTCAACCATCTTCGTAGAAAAGCAACTCATATCTAGAACCAAACTATCTTATTTCACAAAGTACAGTGAATGAAGATGTTTGTTTTCTAAACAAACTACTTCAGAATTGATGGCGAATCTACTATGTTGTATATCTTTTTAGATTACTCAAAGAAGGAAAGTTTGAAGTTGCTGCACTCAACCTTCTTGGAAGAAATGCAACTGATTCCTACATACGAACTACCTTATTTCACACAGTACAGTGTTTGGCAATGAAGATGTTTGTTTTCTTAACAAACTACTTTAGAAATGAGGCGAATCTACTAAGTTGGACATCTTGTTAGATTACACAAACAAGGAAAGTTTGAAGTGGCTGCACTCAACCTACTTCTAATAAAGCAACTGATTCCTCGAACTGAACTAGCTTAGTTCACACAGTATAGTGTTCGGCAGTGAAGTTGTCTATTTTCTAAACAAACTACTTTATAAATGAAGCAAAACTACCAAGGTGTACATCTTGTTTGATTACAGTAACTAGGAATATTTGAACTTGCTGCACTAAACCATCTTCATAGAAAAGCAACTGATTCCTAGAACCGAACTAGCTTATTTCACACAGTACAGTTTTCAGCAATGAAGATGTTTGTTTTCGAAACAAACTACTTTAGAAACGAGATGAATCTACTAATTTGTACATCTTGTTAGATTACAGAAACTAGGAAATTTTGAAGTTGCTGCACTCAACTTTGTTCGTAGGAAAACAACTGATTCCCAGAACCAAACTAGGTTATTTTACATGGTACAGTGTTCGGCAATGAAGATGTTTGTTTTCAAAGAAACTACTTTAGAAATGAAGAGAAGCTAGTAAGTTGTACATCTTGATAGATTACACTAACTAGGACTTTTTGACCTTGGTGCACTCAACCATCTTTGTAGAAAAGCAACTGATTAGTGGAACCAAACTAGCTTATTTCACACAGTACAGTGGTCAGCAATGAACATGTTTGTTTTCTAAACAGACTACTTAAGAATGAAGCGAAACTAGTTGGTTGTACATCTTGTTAGACTACACTAAGTAGGAATGTTTGAACTTGCTGCACTCAACCATCTTCGTAGGAAAGCAACTTATTCGTAGGAACGAGCTAGCTTATTTCACACAGTACGTTGTTCGGCAATGAAGATGTTTGTTTTCTAAACAAACTACTTTAGTAATGAGGCGAATCTACTAAGTTGTGCATCTTGTTAGATTACACTAACTAGGAATCTTTGAACTTGCGGCAGTCAACAATCTTTGTAGAAAAGCAAATGATTCCTAGTACGGAACTAGCTTATTTCACACAGTACATCTTTTGGCAATGAAGATGTTTGTTTTCAAACAAACTACTTTAGAAATGAGGCGAATCTACTATGTTGTATATCTTGTTAGATTACTCAAAAAAGGAAAGTTAGAACTTTCTGCACTCAACCTTCTTCGTAGGAAAGCAATTGAATCCTAGAAACGAACTAGCTTATTTCACAAAGTACAGTGTTCGGCAATGAAGATGTTTGTTTTCTAAACAAACTAGTTTAGAAATGAAGCGAAACTACTAAGTTGTACATCTTGTTAGATTACTCTAACAAGGAATGTTTGAACTTGCTGCTATCAACCATCATTGTAGGAAAGCAACTGGCTCTTAGAACCGACTTAGCTTATTTCACACAGTACAGTGTTCGGCAATGAAGATGTTTGTTTTCTAAGCAAACTACTTTAGATATGAGGTGAATCTACTACGTTGTATATCTTGTTAGATTACACAAACTAGGAAAGTTTGATGTTGGTGCACTCAACCTTCTTCGTAGGAAAGCATCTGATTTCTAGAGCCGAACTAGCTTATTTCACACAGTACAGTTTTCGGCAATGAAGATGTTCATCTTCTAAACAAACTACATTAGAAATGAAGTGAAACTAGAAAGTTGTACATCTTGTTAGATTACACTAACTAGGAATGTTTGAACCTGCTGTAGTCAACCATCTTCATAGAAATGCAATTGATTCCTCGAACTGAAATGGCTTATTTCACACAGGACAGTGTTCGGCAATGAAGATGTTTGTTTTCTAACCAAACTACTTTAGAAATGAGGCGAATCTACTAAGTGGTACATGTTGTTAGATTACACAAACAAGGAAAGTTTGATGTTGCTGCACTCAACCTACTTTGTAAGAAAGCAAGTGATTCCTAGAACTGTACTAGCTTATTTCACACAGTACAGTGTTTGGCAATGAAGATGTTTATTTTCTAAACAAACAACTTTAGAAAGGAAGCGAAACTACTGAGTTGTACATCTGTTTGATTACACTAACTAGGAATATTTGATCTTGCTGCACTCAACCATCTTTGTAGAAAAGCAACTGATTCCTAGAACCGAACTAGCTTATTTCACACGGTAGAGTGTTCAGCAATGAAGATGTTTGTTTTCTAAACAAACTACTTTAGAAATGAAGCGAAACTACTAAGTTGTACAGCCTGTTAGATTGCATTTACTAGGAATGTTTGAACTTCATGCCCTCAACCATCTTCGTAGAAAAGCAACTGATTCCAAGAACAAAACTAGATTATTTCACACAGCACAGTTTTCAGCAATTAAGATGTTTGTTTTCTAAAAAAAACTACTTTAGAAATGAGACGAATCTACTAAGTTGTACATCATGTTAGATTACAGAAACTAGGAAATTTTGAAGTTGCTGCACTCAACCTTGTTCGCAGGAAAGCAACTGATTCCTAGAACCGAACTAGGTTATTTCACACAGTACAGTGTTTGGCAATGAAGATGTTTGTTTTCAAAGAAACTACTTTAGAAATGAAGAGAAGCTAGTAAGTTGTACATCTTGATAGATTACACTAACTAGGACTTTTTGAACTTGGTGCACTCAACCATCTTTGTAGAAAAGCAACTGATTAGTACAACCAAACTACCTTATTTCACACAGTACAGTGTTCAGCAATGAAGATGTTTGTTTTCTAAACAGACTACTTTAGGAATGAAGCGAAACTAGTTGGTTGTACATCTTGTTAGACTACACTAAGTAGGAATGTTTGAACTTGCTGCACTCAACCATCTTCGTAGGAAAGCAACTTATTCGAAGGATCGAGCTAGCTTATGTCACACAGTACATTGTTCGGCAATGAAGATGTTTGTTTTCTAAACAAACTACTTTAGTAATGAGGCGAATCTACTAAGTTGTGCATCTTGTTAGATTACACTAACTAGGAATCTTTGAACTTGCGGCAGTCAACAATCTTTGTAGAAAAGCAAATGATTCCTAGTACGGAACTAGCTTATTTCACACAGTACATCTTTCGGCAATGAAGATGTTTGTTTTCAAACAAACTACTTTAGAAATGAAGTGAAACTAGTAAGTTGTATATCTTGATAGATTACACAAACTACGACTTTGTGAACTTGCTGCACTCAACCATCTTTGTAGAAAAGCTACTGATTAGTAGAACCTAACTAGCTTATTTCACACAATACAGTGTTCAGCAATGAGGATGTTTGTTTCCTAAACAGACTACTTTCCAAATAAAGCGAAACTAGTTAGTTGTATATCTTGTTAGACTACACTAACTAGGAATGTTTGAACTTGCTGCACTCAACTATCTTCGTAGGAAAGCACCTTATTCGTCGGACTGAACTACCTTATTTCACACAGTACAGTTTTCGGCAATGAAGATGTTTGTTTTCTAAACAAATTACTTTAGAAATGAGGTGAATCTACTAAGTTGTGCATCTTGTTATATTACACAAACAAGGAAAGTTTGAAGTTGCTGCATTCAACCTTCCTCATAGGAAAGCAACTGGTTCGTAGAACCGAACTAGCTTATTTCACACAATACAGTGTTCGGCAATGCAGATGTTTCTTTTCTAAAGAAACTACTATAGAAATTAAACGAATCTACTAAGATGTACATCTTCTTAGATTACACAAACAGGGTAAGTTTCATGTTTCTGCACTCAACCTTCTTCGTAGGAAAACAACTGATTCTAAGAACTGAAATAGCTTTTTTCACACAGTACAGTGTTCGGCAATGAAGATGTTAGAAATGAAGCAAAACTAGTCAGTTGTACATCTTCTTAGATTACACAAACAAGAAAAGTTTGAAGTTGCTGCACTGAACCTTCTTTTTAGGAACACAACTGATTACTAGAACCGAACTAGCTTATTTCACACAGTACAGTTTTTGTCAGTGAAGATGTTTGTTTTCTAAACGAACTACCTTAGAAATGAAGCGAAACTACTAAGTTGTACACCTTGTTAGATTACAGTAACTAGGAATTTTGACCTTGCTACACTCAACCACCTTCGTAGAAAAGCAACTGATTCCTATAACCTAACCAGGTTATTTCACACAGTACAGTGTTCGTCAATGAAGATGTTTGTTTTCTAAACCAACTACTATAGAAATGACGTGAATATACTAAGATGTATATCTTCATAGATTACACAAACAAGGAAAGTTTGATGTTGCTGCACCCAACCTTCTTTGTAGGTAAGCAACTGATTCCTAGAACCGAACTAGCTTCTTTCATACAGTATAGTGTTCGGCAATGAATATGTTTGTGTTCTAAATAAACTAATTTAGAAAGGAAGCGAAAGTAGTGACTTGTAAATCTTGTTAGATTACACTAACAAGGAAAGATTGAACTTGCTGCACTGAACCATCTTCGTAGAAAAGCAACTGATTCCTAGAACCGACCTACCTTATTTCACGCACTACAGTGTTCGGCAATGAAGATGTTTGTTGTGTAAACAAACTACTTTAGAAATGAAGCGAAACTAGTAAGTTTTCCATCTTGTTAGACTACATAAACTAGGAATGTTTGAACTTGCCGTACTCAATCATCTTCTAGAAAAGCAACTGATTCCTAGAACCGAATTAGCTTATTTCACACAGTACAGTGTTCAGCAATGAAGATGTTTGTTTTCTAAACAAACTACTTCAGGAATGAGTCGAATCTACTAAGTTGAACATCTTGTTAGATTACACAAACTAGGAAAGTTTGAAGTTGTTGCACACAAACCTCTTCGTAGAAAAGCATCTGATTCCTACAACCGAACTAGCTTATTTCACACAGTACAGTTTTCGGCAATGAAGATGTTTGTTTTCTAAACATACTACTTTTAAAATTAAGAAAAACTAGTAAGTTGTACATCTTGTTAGATTACACAAACAAGGAAAGTTTGAAGTTACTGCACTAAACCTTCTTCTTAGTTAAACAACTGATTCCAAGAACCAAACTAGCTTATTTCACACAGTACAGTGTTCGGCAATGAAGATTTTGTTTTCTAAATAAACTACTTTAGAAATGAATGAAGCTAGTAAGTTGTACATCTTGTTAGATTACACTAACTAGGAATGTTTGAACTTGCTGCACTCAACCTTGTTTGTAGAAAAGCAACTGATTAACAGAAAAGAACTAGCTTATTTCACACAGTACAGTGTTCTCAGCAATGAAGATGTTTGTTTTCTAAACAAACTACTTTAGAAATAAACAAAACTAGTTGGTTGTACATCTTGTTAGATTACACTAACTAGGAGTGTTTGAACTTGCTGCACTCAACCATCTTTGTAGAAAATCAACTCATTCTTAGAAACAACTAGCTTATTTCACACAGTACAGTGTTCGGCAATGAAGATGTTTGTTTTCTAAACAAACTACTTTAGAAATGAGGCTAAACTAGTAAGTTGTACATCTTGTTAGATTACACTAACTAGGAATGTTTGAACTTGCTGCACTCAACCATCTTTGTAGAAAAGCAAATGATTCCTAGAACCGAACTAGCTTATTTCACACAGTACAGTGTTTGGCAATGAAGATGTTTTTTTCAAACAAACTACTTTAGAAATGAGGCAAATCTACTAAGTTGTTGTATATCTTTTTAGATTACACAAACATGGAAAGTTTGAACTTTCTGCACTCAAACTTCTTCTTAGGAAAGCAACTGATTCCTAGAAACGAACTAGCTTATTTCACACAGTACAGTGTTCAGCAATGAAGATGTTTGTTTTCCAAACAAACTACTTTAGAAATGAGGGGAAACTACTAAGTTGTATATCTTGTTAGATTACACAAACAAGGAAAGTTTAAACTTGCTGCACTCAACCTTGTTCGTAGTAAAGCAACTGATTCCAAGAAAAGAACTACCTTATTTCACACAGTACACTGTTTGGCAATGAAGATGTTTGTTTCCTAAAAAAACTACTTTAGAAATGAGGTGAATCTAGTAAGTTGTATATCTTGTTAGATTACACAAACTAGGAAAGTTTGATGTTGCTGCACTCAACCATCTTCGTAGGAAAGCAACTGATTCCTAGAACCGAACTAGCTTATTTCACATAGTACAGTGTTCGGGAAGGAAGATGTTTGTTTTCTAAACAAACTAGTTTAGAAATGAAGCAAAACTACTAAGTTGTAAATCTTGTTAGATTACACTAACAAGGAATGTTTGAACTTGCTGCACTCAACCATCTTCGTAGAAATGCAACTGATTCCTAGAACCGAACTAGCTTATTTCACACAGTACATTGTTCAGCAATGAAGATGCTTGTTTTCTAAACAAACCACTTTAGAAATGAGGCGAATCTACTAAGTTGTATATCTTGTTAGATTACACAAACTACGAAAGTTTGAAGTTGCTGCACTCAACCTTCTTCGTAGCAAAGTAACTGATTCCTAGAACCGAACTAGCTTATTTCACACAGTACAGTGTTTGGCAATGAAGATGTTTGTTTTCTAAACAAACAACTTTAGAAATGAAGCGAAACTACTAAGTTGTACATCTTGTTTGATTACACTAACTAGGAATATTTGAACTTGCTGCACTCAACCATCTTTGTAGAAAGCAACTGATTCCTAGAACCGAACCAGCTTATTTCACAAAGTAGAGTGTTCAGCAATGAAGATGTTTGTTTTCTAAACAAACTACTTTAGAAAATGAAGCGAAACTACTAAGTTGTACAGCTTGTTAGATTGCATTAACTAGGAATGTTTGAACTTCATGCACTCAACCATCTTCATAGAAAAGCAACTGATTCCAAGAACAAAACTAGATTATTTCACACAGTACAGTTTTCAGCAATTAAGATGTTTGTTTTCTAAAAAAACTACTTTAGAAATGAGACAAATCTACTAAGTTGTACACCTTGTTAGAATACAGAAAGTAGGAAATTTTGAAGTTGCTGCACTCAACCTTGTTCGCAGGAAAGCAACTGATTCCTAGAACCGAACTAGGTTATTTCACACAGTACAGTGTTTGGCAATGAAGATGTTTGTTTTCGAAGAAACTACTTTAGAAATGAAGAGAAGCTAGTAAGTTGTACATCTTGATAGATTACACTAACTAGGACTTTTTGAACTTGGCGCACTCAACCATCTTTGTAGAAAAGCAACTGATTAGTAGAACCAAACTACCTTATTTCACACAGTACAGTGTTCAGCAATGAAGATGTTTGTTTTCTAAACAGACTACTTTAGGAATGAAGCGAAACTAGTTGGTTGTACATCTTGTTAGACTACACTAACTAGGAATGTTTTAACTTGCTGCACTCAACCATCTTCATAGGAAAGCAACTTATTCGTAGGATCGAGCTAGCTTATTTCACACAGTACATTGTTCGGCAATGAAGATGTTTGTTTTCTAAACAAACTACTTTAGAAATGAGGCGAATCTACTAAGTTGTGCATCTTGTTAGATTACACTAACTAGGATTCTTTGAACTTGTGGCACTCAACAATCTTCGTAGAAAAGCAACTGATTGCTAGTACGGAACAAGCTTATTTCACACAGTACAGTGTTCGGCAATGAAGATGTTTGTTTTGTAAACAAACTACTTTAGAAATGAAGTGAAACTAGTAAGTTGTATATCTTGTTAGATTACACAAACTAGGACTTTTTGAACTTGCTGCACTCAACCATCTTTGTAGAAAAGCTACTGATTAGTAGAACCTAACTAGCTTATTTCACACAATACAGTGTTCAGCAATGAGGATGTTTGTTTTCTAAACAAACTACTTTCCAAATGAGGCGAAACTAGTTAGTTGTATATCTTGTTAGATTACACTAACTAGGAATGTTTGAACTTGCTGCACTCAACTATCTTCGTAGGAAAGCACCAAAACTGATTCCTAGTACGGACTGAACTACCTTATTTCACACAGTACAGTGTTAGCAATGAAGATGTTTGTTTTCTAAACAAACTACTTTAGAAATGAGGTGAATCTACTAAGTTGTAAATCTTGTTATATTAAACAAACAAGGAAAGTTTGAAGTTGCTGCATTCAACCTTCCTCGTAGGAAAGCAGCTGATTCGTAGAACCGAACTATCTTATTTCACACAATACAGTGTTCGGCAATGAAGATGTTTGTTTTCTAAAGAAACTACTATAGAAATGACGCAAATCTACTAAGATGTACATCTTCTTAGATTACACAAACAGGGTAAGTTTCATGTTTCTGCACTCAACCTTCTTCGTAGGAAAACAACTGATTCTAAGAACTGAACTAGGTTATTTCACACAGTACAGTGTTCGGCAATGAAGATGTTTGTTTCCTAAACAAACTACTTTAGAAATGAAGCAAAACTAGTCAGTTGTACAATGTCTTAGATTACACAAACAAAAAAAGTTTGAAGTTGCTGCACTGAACCTTCTTTTTAGGAACACAACTGATTACTAGAACCGAACTACCTTATTTCACACAGTACAGTTTTCTTCAGTGAAGATGTTTGTTTTCTAAATGAACTACTTTAGAAATGAAGCGAAACTATTAAGTTATACATCTTGTTAGATTACAGTAACTAGGAATTTTGAACTTGCTACACTCAACCACCTTCGTAGGAAAGCAACTGATTCCTATAACCTAACCAGCTTATTTCACACAGGATAGTGTTCGTCAATGAAGATGTTTGTTTTCTAAACCAACTACTATAGAAATGACGTGAATCTACTAAGATGTATATCTTCATAGATTACACAAACAAGGAAAGTTGATGTTGCTGCACCCAACCTTCTTTGTAGGAAAGCAACTGATTCCTAGAACCGAACTAGCTTCTTTCACACAGTATAGTGTTCGGCAATGAAGATGTTTGTGTTCTAAATAAACTAATTTAGAAAGGAAGCAAAAGTACTAACTTGCAAATCTTGTTAGATTACACTAACAAGGAAAGTTTGAACTTGCTGCACTCAACCATCTTCCACAGAAAAGCAACTGATTCCTAGAAATGACCTAGCTTATTTCACACACTACAGTGTTCGGAAATGAAGATGTTTGTTTTTTAAACAAACCACTTTAGAAATGAAGCAAAACTAGTACGTTGTCCATCTTGTTAGACTACATAAACTAGGAATGTTTGAACTTGCTGCACTCAACCTACTTCGTAGGAAAGCAACTGATTCCTAGAACCGAACTATCTTATTTCACACAGTACAGTGTTCAGCAATGAAGATGTTTGTTTTCTAAACAAACTACTTCAGAAATGAGTCGAATCTACTAAGTTGAACATCTTGTTAGATTACACAAACTAGGAAAGTTTGAAGTTGCTGCACTCAACCTTGTTCATAGGAAGCAACTGATTCCTATAACCAAACTAGCTTATTTCACACAGTACAGTTTTTGGCAATGAAGATGTTTGTTTTCTAAACATACTACTTTTAAAATTAAGAAAAACTAGTTAGTTGTACATCTTGTTAGATTACACAAACAAGGAAAGT
Source organism: Orientallactaga sibirica (assembly GCA_036365145.1). Taxonomy (NCBI): domain Eukaryota; kingdom Metazoa; phylum Chordata; class Mammalia; order Rodentia; family Dipodidae; genus Orientallactaga; species Orientallactaga sibirica. The sequence goes on from JAEOAD010000844.1 coordinate 57,471, forward strand.
TTGAAGTTACTGCACTAAACCTTCTTCTTAGTTAACCAACTGATTCCAAGAACCAAACTAGCTTATTTCACACAGTACAGTGTTCGGCAATAATGATGTTTGTTTTCTAAATAAACTAATTTAGAAATGAATGAAACTAGTAAGGTGTACATCTTGTTAGATTACACTAACTAGGAATGTTTGAACTTGCTGCATTCAACCTTGTTACTAGGCAAGCAAGTGATTCCTAGAATCGAACTAGCTTATTTCACACAGTACAGTGTTCTGCAAAGAAGATGTTTGTTTTCTCAACAAACGACTTTAGAAATAAACAAAACTAGTAGGCTTTACATCTTGTTAGATTACTCTAACTAGGAGTGTTTGAACTTGCTGCACTCAACCATCTTTGTAGAAAATCAACTGATTCTTAGAAACAATGTAGCTTATTTCACACAGTGCAGTGTTCGGAAATGAAGATGTTTGTTTTCTAAACAAACTACTTTAGAAATGAAGCTAAACTAGTAAGTTGTACATGTTGTTAGACTACCCTAACTAGGAATGTTTGAACTTGCTGCACTAAACAATCTTCGTAGAAAAGCAAATGATTCTTAAAACCGAACTAGCTTATTTCAGACAGTACAGTGTTCGGCAATGAAGATGTTTTTCTTCTAAAGAAACTACTTTAGAAATGAGGCAAATCTACTAAGTTGTACATCTTTTCAGATTACACAAACATGGAAAGTTTGAAGTTGCTGCACTCAAACTTCTTCTTAGGAAAGCAACTGATTCCTAAAAATGAAGTAGCTTATTTCACACAGTACAGTGTTCAGCAATGAAGATGTTTGTTTTCTAAACAAACTACTTTAGAAATGAGGCGAATCTACTAAGTTGTACATCTTGTTAGATTACACAAACTAGGAAAGTTTGAAGTTTCTGCACTCAACCTTGTTCGTAGTATTGCAACTGATTCCTAGAACTGAACTAGCTTATTTCACAGAGTACAGTGTTCGGCAATGAAGATGTTTGTTTTCTAAACAAACTACTTTAGGAATGAAGATAAACTAGTAAGTTGTATAACTTGTTAGACTACACTAACTAGGAATGTTTGAACTTGCTGCACTCAACCATCTTCGTAGAAAAGCAACTGATTCCTTAAACCGAACTAGCTTATTTCACACAGTACAGTGTACGGCAATGAAGATGTTTCTTTTCTAAATAAACTACTTTAGAAATGAGGTGAATCTACTAAGTTGTACATCTTGATAGATTATACAAACAAGGAAAGTTTGAAGTTGCTGCACTCAAAATTCTTCGTAGTAAAGCAACTGATTCCTAGAATCGAACCAGCTCATTTCACACAGTACTGTTCTAAAATGAAGATGTTTGTTTGCTAAACAAACAACTTTAGAAATAAGGCAAATCTACTAAGTTGTACATCTTGTTACATTACACAAACAAGGAAAGTTTGAACTTGCTGCACTCAACCTTCTTCGTAAGAAAGCAACTGTTTCCTAGAAACGAAATAGTTTATTTCACACAGTACAGTGTTCGGGAATGAAGATGTTTATCTTCTAAACAAACAACTTTAGAAATGAAGCGAAACTAGTAAGTCGTACATCTTCTTACATTACACTAACTAGGAAGGATTGAACTTGCTGCACTAAACCATCTTTGTAGAAAAGCAACTGACTCTGAGAACCGAACTAGATTATTTCACACAATACAGTGTTTGGAAATACAGATGTTTGTTTTCTAAACAAACTACTTTAAAAATGAAGAGAAACTAGTAAGTTGTACATCTTGGCAGATTACACTAACTAGGAATGTTTGAACTTGCTGCACTCAACCTTATTATTAGGCATGCAACTGATTCCTAGAACCGAACTAGCTTATTTCACAAAGTACAGTGTTTGGCAATGAAGACGTTTGTTTTCTAAACAAACTACTGTAGAAATGAAGCGAACCTACTGAGTTGTATATCTTGTTATACTACACTAACTAGGAAAGTTTGAACTTGCTGCACTAAACCATGCTTCTTAGAAAAGAAACTGATTCCTAGAAAGGAAGTAGTTTATTTCACACAGTACAGTGTTCGGCAATGAAGACCTTTGTTTTCTAAACAAACTACTTTAGAAATCAGGCGAATCTACTAAGTTGTAAATCTTGTTAGATTACACAAACAAGGAAAGTTTGAAGTTGCTGTACTCAACCTTCTTTGTAGGAAAGCAACTGATTCCTAGAAATGAGTCAGCTTATTTCACACAGTACAGTGTTCAGCAATGAAGATGTTTGTTTTTCTAAACAAACTACTTTAGAAATGAAGCAAATCTACTAAGTTGTACATCTTGTTACATTACACAAACAAGGAATGTTTGAAGTTACTGCACTCAAACCATCTTCGTAGAAAAGCATCTGATTCCTAGAACTGAACTAGCTTATTTCACACAGTACAGTGTTGGCAATGAAGATGTTTGTTTTCTAAACAAAATACTTTAGAAATGAAATGAAACTAGTAAGTTGTACATCTTGTTAGATTACACCAACTAGGAATGTTTGAACTTGCTGCACTCAACCGTCTTCGTAGAAAAGCAACTGATTCCCAGAACCGAACTAGCTTATTACACACAGTACAGTGTTCGGCAATGAAGATGTTTGTTTTCTAAACAAACAACTTTAGAAATGAAGCGAATTGACTAAGTCGTACATCTTGTTAGATTACACTAACGTGGAATGTTTGAACTTACTGCACTCAACCATCTTCGTAGAAAAGCACCTGATTCCTACAACTATACTAGCTTATTTCACAGAGTACATTGTTCAGCATTGAAGATGTTTGTTTTCTAAATAAATTACTATAGAAATGAAATGAAACTAGTAAGTTGTATATCTTGTTATATTACACCAACTAGGAAAGTTTGAAGTTTCTGCACTATACCTTGTTCATAGGAATGCAACTGATTCCTAGATCCAATGTAGCTTATTTCACACAGTACAGTGTTCGGCAATGAATATGTTTGTTTTCTAAACAATCTACTTTAGGTATGAAGCGAAACTAGTAGGTTGTACATCTTGTTAGCCTACACTAACTAGGAATGTTTGAACTTGCTGCACTAAACCATCTGCGTAGAAAAGCAACTGATTCCTAGAACCAAACTAGCTCATTTCACACAGGACAGTGTTTGGGATTGAAGATGTTTGTTTTCTCAACAAACAACTTTAGAAATGAAGTGAAACTAGTAAGTTGCACATCTTCTGAGATTACGCTAACTAGGAATGTTTGAACTGGCTGCACTCAACCATCCTCTTAGAAAAGCAACTGATTCGTAGAACCGAACTACCTTATTTCACACAGTACATTGTTCATCACTGAATATGTTTGTTCTCTAAACAAACTACTTTAGAAATGAAAAGAAACTAGTAAGTTGTACGTTTTGTTAGATTACACTAAGGAGGAATGTTTGAACTTGCTGCACATAAAGATCTTCGTAGAAAACCGTCTGATTTCTTGAACCTAACTAATTTATTTCACACAGCACAGTGTTCGGCAACGAAGACCTTTGTTTTTTAAACAAACTACTTTAGAAATCAGGCGAATCTGCTAAGTTGTAAATCTTGTTAGATTACACAAACAAGGAAAGTTTGAAGTTGCTACACTCCACCTTCTTTGTAGGAAAGCAACTGATTCTTAGAAACGAGTCAGCTTAATTCACACAGTACAGTGTTCAGCAATGAAGTTTCTTTTCTAAACAAACTACTTTAGAAATGAGGAAAATCTACTAAGTTGTACATATTGTAACATTACACAAACAAGGAAAGTTTGAAGTTGTTGCACTCAAACCTCTTCGTAGAAAAGCATCTGATTCCTACAACCGAACTAGCTTATTTTACACAGTACAGTGTTCGGCAATGAAGATATTTGTTTTCTAAACATACTACTTTAGAAATGAAGCGAAACTAGAAGTTGTACATCTTGTTAGATTACACCAACTAGGAATGTTTGAACTTGCTGCACTCAACAATCTTTGTTGAAAAGCAACTGATTCCCAGAACCAAACCATCTTATTTCAAACAGTAGTGTGTTCAGCAATGAAGACGTTTGTTTTCTAAACAAACTAATTTAGAAATGAGGTGAATCTATTAAGTTTCATATCTTGTTAGATTACACAAACAAGGAACGTTTGAAGTTGCTGCACTCAACCTTCTTCGTAGGAAAGCAACTGATTACGAGAATAGAACTGGCTTATTTCACACAGTACAGTGTTTGGCAATGAAGATATTTGTCTTCTAAACCAACTACTTTAGAAATGAAGCGAAACTAGTAAGTTGTACACCTTGTTAGATTACACTAACTAGGAATGTTTGAACTTGCTGCACTCAACGTTCTTTGTAGAAAAGCAACTGATTCCTCGAAACAAAGTAGCTTATTTCACATAGTACAGTCTTTGGCAATGAAGATGTTTGTTTTCTAAACAAACTACATTAGAAATGAAGAGAAACTAGTAAGTTGTACATATTGTTAGATTACACTAACTTGGAATGTTTGAACTTGCTGCACTCAACCATCTTCGTAGAAAAGCAACTGATTCCTAGAACCATACTAGCTTATTTCACAGAGTACAGTGTTCAGCAATGAAGATGTTTGTTTTCTAAACAAATTACTTTAGAAATGAAATGAAACCAATAAGTTATACATTTTTTTAAATTACACAAACTAGGAAAGTTTGAAGTTTCTGCACTCAACCTTGTTCGTAAGAATGCAAGTGATTCTTAGAACTGAACGAGCTTATTTACCACAGTACAGGGTCGACAATGAAGATGTTTCTTTTCAAAACAAACTACTTTAGAAATGAAGCCAAAAAAGTAAGTTGTACATCTTGTTAGATTACACTAACTAGGAATGTTTGAACTTGCTTCACTCAACCGTCTTCGCAGAAAATCAACTATTTCCTAGATCCAGTGCAGCTTATTTCACACAGTACAGTTTTGGGCAATGAAGATGTTTGTTTTCTAACCAAACTACTTTAGATATGAAGCGAAACTAGTAAGATGTATATCTTGTTAGATTACACAAACTAGGAATGTTTGATTCCTAGAACCGAACTAGGTTATTTCACACAGTACAATGTTTGACAATGAAGATGTTTGTTTTCTAAACAAACTATTTTAGAAATGAAGGGCAACTACTTTAAAAATGAGGTGAATCCACTAAGTTGTTCATATTGTTAGATTACACTAACTAGGAATGTTTGAACTTGCTGCACTCTACCATCTTTGTAGAAAATCAACTGATTCCTAGAACCGAACTAGCTTCTTTCACACAGTTTAGTGTTCGGCAATGAAGATGTTTTTTTCTAAACAAAGTACTTTACAAATGAAGCAAAACTAGTAAATTGTACATCTTGTTAGATTACACTAACTAGGAATGTTTGAACTTGCTCCACTCTACCACCTTTTTTGAAAAGCAACTGATTGCTAGAACCAAACTAGCTTCTTTCACCCAGTACAGTGTTCGTCAATAAATATGTTTATTTTCTAAACAAACTACTTTAGAAATGAAGAGAAACTAGTAAGTTGTATGTTTTGTTAGATGACACTAACTAGGAATGTTTGAACTTCCTGCACTTAAAGATCTTCGTAGAAAAGCATCTAATTTCACGAACCGAACTAGTATATTTCACACAGTACAGTGTTCGGCAACGAAGACGTTTGTTTTCTCAACAAACTACTTTAGAAAGGAGGCGAATCTACTAAGTGGTACATCTTGTTAGATTACACAAACAAGGAAAATTTGAAGTTGCTGCACTCCACCTTCTTTGTAGGAAAGTAACTGATTCCTAGAAACGAACTAGCTTATTTCACACAGTACAGTGTTGAGCAATGTAGTTTGTTTTCTAAACAAACTACTTTAGAAATGAGGCAAATTTACTAAGTAGTACATCTTGTTACATTACACAAACATGGAAAGTTTGAAGTTGTTGCACTCAACCTGCTTCATAGAAAAGCAACTGATTCCTACAAACGAAGTAGCTATTTTCACACAGTACAATGTTCGGCAAGAAGATGTTTCTTTTCAAAACAAACTACTTTAGAAATGAAGAGAAACTAGTAATTTGTACAACTTGTTAGATTCCACCAACCAGGAATGTTTGAAATTGCTGCACTCAACCGACTTTGTAGAAAATCAACTGATTCCTAGAACCGAACTAGCTTATTTCACACAGTACAGTGTTCGGCAATGAAGATGTTTGTTTTCTACACAGAATACATTAGAAATGAGGCGAAACTAGTACGTTTTATATCTTCTTAGATTGCACTAAATAGGACTGTTTGAACGTGCTGCACTCAACAATCTTTGTAGAAATGCAACTGATTCCTAGAACCGAACTAGCTTATTTCATACACTACAGTGTTCAGCAATGAGGACATTTGTTCCTTAAACAAACTACTTTAGAAATGAGGCCAATCTACTAAGTTGTATATTTGTTAGATTCCACAAACAAGGAAAGTTTGACGTTGCTGCACTCAACCTTCTTCGTAGGAAAGCAACTTATTCCTAGAACCGAACTAGCTTCTTTCACACAGTACAGTGTTCAGAAATGAAGATGTTTGTCTTCTAAACAAACTACTTTAGAAAGGAAGCGAAACTAGTAAGTTGTACATCTTGTTAGATTACACTAACTAGGAATGTTTGAACTTGCTGCACTGCTATCCTCGTAGAAAAGCAACTCATTCCTAGCACCGAACTACCTTATTTCACACAGTACTGTGTTCGGAAATGAAGATGTTTGTTTTCTAAACAAACTACTTTAGAAATGAAGCTAAACTAGTAAGTTGTATATCTTCTTACAATACACTAAATAGGAATGTTTGAACTTGCTGGACTAAACCATCTTCATAGAAAAGCAAATAATTCCTAGAACAGAACTAGATTATTTCACACACTACAGTGTACAGCAATGACGATGATTATTTTCTTAAGAAACTACTTTAGAAATGAGAGGAATCTGCTAAGTTGTACATCTTGTTAGATTACACAATCCATGAAAGTTTGATGTTGCTGCACTCAACCTTCTTCGTGAGAAAGCAACTGATTCCTAGGAGCGACCTAGGTCATTTCACACAGTACAGTGTTCAGAAAGGAAGATGTTTGTTTACTAAACAAATTACTTGAGAAATGAAGCGAAACTAGTAAGTTTACAATAACTAGGAATGTTTGAGCTTGCTGTTCTCAACCACCTTCGTAGAAAAGCAACTGATTCCTAGAACCGAAGTAGCTTATTTTGCACAGTACAGTGTACGGCAATGAAGATGTTTGTTTTCTAAACAAACTACTATACAAATGACGTGAATCGACTAAGATGTACATCTTTTAGATTACACAAACAAGGACAGTTTTAAGTGACTGCAATGAACCTTCTTCTTGGGAATGCAACTGATTAAAAGAACCGAACTAGTGTATTTCTCACAGTACAGTCTTCAGCAATGAAGATGTCTGTTTTCTAAACAAACTACTTTAGAAATGAAGCGAAACTAGTAAGTTGTACATGTTGTTACATTACACTAACTAAGAATGTTTGAACTTGCTGCACTCAACCATCTTTGTAGAAAAGAGACTGATTCCTATAACCGAACTAGCTTATTTCACACAGTACAGTGTTCGGCAATGAAGTTGTTTGTTTTCTAAACAAACTACTTTAGAAATGAAGCAAAACTAGTAAGTTGTACAACTTGTTAGATTACACTAACTGGGAATGTTTGAACTTGCTGCATTCAACCATCTTCGTAGAAAAGCAAATGAGTTCTAGAACCAAACTAGATTATTTCACACAGTACAGCGTTCGGCAATGAAGATGTTTGTTTTCTAAAGAAACTACTTTAGAAATGAGACGAATCTACTAAGTTGTATCTGTTGTTATATTACACAAACAAGGAAAGTTTGAGGTTGCTGCACTCAACCTTCTTCGTAGGAAAGCAACTGATTCCTAGAACCGAACTAGCTTATTTCACACAGTACAGTGTTCAGAAATGAAGATGTTTGTCTTCTAAACAAACTACTTTAGAAATGAAGCGAAACTAGTAAGTGGTACATCTGGCTAGATTACACTAATTACGAATGTTTGAACTTGCTTCACTCAACTGTCTTCGTAGAAAAGCAACTGATTCCTAGAACCGAACTAGCTTATTTCACACAGTACTGTGTTTGGCAATGAACATGTTTGTTTTCTAAACAAACTACTTTAGAAATGAAGCTAAACTACTAAGCTGTACATCTGGTTAGACTACACTAACTAGGAATGTTTGTACTTGCTGCACTCAACCATCTTCGTTGAAAAGCAACTGATTCCTAGAACTGAAATAGCTTATTTCACACATTACCTTGTATGGCTATGAAGATGTTGGTTTTCTAAACAAACTACTAAAGAAATGAAGCGAAAATACTAAGCTGTACATCTTGTTAGATTACAAAAATTAGGAATATTTGTACTTGCTGCACTCAACAATCTTCATAGAAAAGCAACTGATTCCTAGAACTGAACTAGCTTATTTCACACAGTACAGTGTTTGGCAATGAAGATATTTGTTTTCTAAACAAATTACTGTACAAGTGAGGCGATTCTACTAATATGTACATCTTGTTAGATTACACACGCAAGGAAAGTTTGAAGTTGCCACACTCAAGCTTGTTCGTAGGAATGCAACTGATTCCTAGAAACTGAACTAGCTTTTTTCACACAGTAAAGTGTTTGGCAATGAAGATGTTTGTTTTCTAAACAAACTACTTTAGAAATGAAGCGAAACTAGGAAGTTGTACATCCTGTTAGATTACACTAACTAGGTATGTTTGATCTTCCTGCACTCAACCATCCTTGTAGAAAAGCAACTGATTCGTAGAACCGAACTAGCTTATTTCACACATTACCGTGTTCAGCAAGGAAGATGTTTGTTTTCTAACCAAACTACTTTAGAAATGAAGTGAAACTAGTAAGTTATACATCTTGTTATATTAAACTAACTAGGAATGTTTGAACTTGCTGCACTCAACCATCTTTGTAGAAAAGCAATTGATTCGTAGAACTGAACTAGCTTATTTCACACAGTACCATGTTCAGCAATGAAGATATTTGTTTTCTAAACAAACTACTTTAGAAATGAAGCAAAACTAGTAAGTTGTACATCTTGTTTTATTACACTAACTAGGAATGTTTGACCTTGCTTAACCATGTTTGTAGAAAAGCAACTGATTCCTAGAACCGAACTAGCTTATTTCACACAGTACCGTGTTTGGCAATGAAGATGTTTGTTTTTTAAATGAACAACTTTAGAAATAAGTCGAAACTACTAATTTGTTCATCTTGTTAGACTACACTAACTAGGAATGGCTGAACTTGCTGCACTCAACTTTGTTCATAGGAAAGCAACTGATTCCTAGAATGAACTAGTCTATTTCAAGCAGTACAGTGTTTGGCAATGAAGATGTTTGTCTTCTAAACTAACTGCTTTAGAAATGAAGCCAAACTAATAAGTTGTACATCTTGTTAGATTACACAAACCAGGCATTTTTGAACTTGGTGAACTCAACCATCTTCGTAGAATAGCAATCGATTCCTAGAACCGAACAAGCTTATTTCACACAGTACAGTGTTCGGCAATGAAGATGTTTGTTTTCTTAACAAACTACTTTAGAAATGAGTGAATCTATTTGTTTTACATCTTTTTAGATTACACAAACTAGGAAAGTTTGAAGTGGCTGCACTAAACCTTGTTCGTAGGAATACAAATGGTTCTTTGAAATGAATTAGCTTATTTCACACAGTAGAGTGTACGGCAATGAAGATGTTTGTTTTATAAACAAACAACTTTAGAATGAAGCGAAATGAGTAAGTTGTACATCTTGTTAGATTACACTTACTAGGAATGTTTGAACTTGCTGCACTCAACAATCTTGATAGAAACACAACTGATCCCTAGAACCGAACTAGCTTATTACACATAGTACAGTGTTCGGCAATGAAGATGTTTGTTTTCTAAACAAACTACTTTAGAAATGAAGGTAAACTAGTATGTTGTACATCTTGTTAGACTACACTAAATAGGAATGTTTGCACTTGCTGCACTCAACCATCTTCGTAGAGAAGCAACTGATTCCTAGAACCGAACTAGCTTATTTCACACATTACCGTGTTCAGCAGAGAAGATGTTTGTTTTGTAAACAAACTACTTTAGAAATGAAGCTAAACTAGTATGTTGCACATCTTGTTAGATTACACTAACTGGGAATGTTTGAACTTGGTTCACTCAACCATCTTTGTATAAAAGCAACTGAATCCTAGAAGCGAAGTGGCTTATTTCCTACAGTACAGTGATTGTCATTGAAGATGTTTGTTTTCTAAACAAACTAATATAGAAATGAAGTGAATCTACTAAGATGTACATCTTCTTAGTTTACACAAACAAAGAAAGTTTTAAGTTGCTGCACTCAACCTTCTTCGTAGGAAAGCAACTACTTCCTAGAATCGAACTAGCTTATTTCACACAGTATAGTGTTCTGCAATGAAGATGTTTGTCTTCTAAACAAACTACTTTAGAAATGAAACGAATGTACTAAGTTGTACATCTTGTTAGATTACACTAACTAGAAATGTTTGAACTTGCTACACTAAACCATCTTCATAGAAAAGCAACTGATTCCTAGAACCAAACTAGCTTATTTCACACAGTACAGTGTTCGGCAATGAAGATGTTTGTTTTCTACACAAACTACTTTAGGAATGTAGCGAAAGTAGTAAGTTGTACATCTTGTTATATTACACAAACAAGGAAAGTTTGAAGTTGTTGCACTCAACCTTCCTCGTAGGAAAGCAACTGATTCCTAGAAGTGAACTAGCTCATTTCACACAGTACAGTGTTCTGAAATGAAGATGTTTATCTTCTAAACAAACTACTTTAGAAATGAAGCAAAACTAGTAAGTTGTACATCTTGTTAGATTACACTAGCTAGGAATATTTGAACTTGCTGCACTCAACCATCTTCGTAGAAAAGCAACAGATTCCTAGAACCAAATTAGCTTGTTTCACACAGTACAGTGTTTGGCAATGAAGATGTTTGTTTTCTCAACAAACTTCTTTAGGATTGAAGCGAATCTAGTAAGTTTAAATTCTTGTTAGATTACACAAACAAAAGAAAGTTTGAAGTTGCTGCACTCAACCTTCTTCATAGGACAGCAACTGATTCCTAGAACCAAACTAGCTTATTTCACACAGTACAGTTTCCAGCAATGAAGATGTTTGTTTTCTAAACAAAGTAATTTAGAAATGAAGCAAAACTAGTAACTTGTATATCTTGCTAGATTACACTAACTAGGAATGTTTGAACTGCTGCACTTAACCATCATTGTAGAAAAGCAACTGATTCCTACAACCGAACAAACTTATTTCACACAGTACAGAGCGTGGAAATGAAGATGTTTCTTTTCTAAACAAACTACTTTAGAAACGAAGCGAAACTAGTAAGTTGTACATCTTGTAAGATTACACTCACTCGGAATGTTTCAAGTTGCTGCACTCAACCGTCTTGGTAGAAGGGCAACTGATTCCTAGAAACTAAGTAGCTTATTTCACACACTACAGTGTTTGGCAAAGAAGATGTTTGTTTTCTAAACAAACTACTTTAAAAATGAAGTGAAATTAGTAAGTGGTATATCTTGTTAGATTACACAAACAAGGAAAGTTTGACGTTGCTGCACTGAACCTTGTTCGTAGAAAAGCAACTGATTCCTAGAACCAATCTAGCTTATTTCACACAACAGTGTTCTGCAATGAAGATGTTTGTTTTCTAAACAAACTACTTTAGAAATGAGGCGAATCTACTAAGTGTATATCTTCTTAGATTACATAAACTAGGAAAGTTTGAAGTTGCTGCACTGAACATTCTTCTTAGGAAAGCAACTGATTCCTAGAACCTAACTAGCTTATTTCACACAGTACAGTGTTCGGCAATGAAGATGTTTGTTTTCTAAACAAAATACTTTAGAAATGAAGTGAAACAAGTAAGTTGTACATCTTGTTAGATTACACTAACTAGGAATGTTTGAACTTGCTGCAATCAACCACCTTCATAGAAAAGCAACTTATTCCTAGAACCAAACAAGCTTATTTCACACAGTACAGTGTTCTGCAATGAAGATGTTTGTTTTCTACACAAACTACTTTAGAAATGAGGCGAATCTACTAAGTTGTATATCTTGTTAGATTACACAAACAGGGAAAATTTGAAGTTGCTGTACTCAACCTTCTTCATAGGAAAGCAACTGATTCCTAGAACTGAAGTAGCTTATTTCACACAGTACAGTGTTTGGCAATGAAGATGTTTGTCTTCTAAACAAACTACTTTATAAATGAAGAGAAACTACTAAGTTGTACATCTTGTTAGATTACACTAACTATGAATGTTTGAAGTTGCTGCACTCAACTATCTTCGTAGAAAAGCAACTGATTCCCAGAACCGAACTAGCTTATTTCACACAGTACAAGGTTTGACAATGAAGATGCTTGTTTTCTAAACAAACTACTTTAGAAATGAAGCAAAACTAATAAGTTGTACATCTTGGTAGACTACACAAACTAGGAATGTTTGAACTTGCTGCACTCAACCATCTTCGTAGAAAAGCAACTGATTCCTAGACCCGAACTAGCTTATTTCACACAGTACAGTGTTCGGCAATGAAGATGTTTGTTTTCTAAACAAACTACTATATAAATGACGTGCATCTACTAAGAATTACATCTTCTGAGATTACACAAACAAGAAAGTTTGAAGTTGCTGCACTAAACCTTCTTTGTAGGAAAGCAACTGATTCCTATAACCAAACTAGCTTATTTCATGCAGTACAGTGTTCGGCAATGAAGATGTTTGTTTTCTAAACAAACTGCTTTAGAAATGAAGCGATACTAGTAAGTTGTACATCTTGTTAGATTACATTAACTAAGAATGTTTGAACTTGCTGCACTCCACCATCTTTGTAGAAAAGCAACTGATTCCTAGAACCAAACTAGCTTATTTCACACAGTACAGTGTTCGGCAATGAAGATCTTTTTTTCCTAAACAAACTACTTTATTAATGAAGTGAAACTAGGAAGTTGTACATCTTGTTAGATTACACAAACAAGGAAGGTTTGAAATTGCTGCACTGAACCTTCTTTTTAGGAAAGCAACTGCTTCCAAGAACCGAACTAGCTCATTTCACACATTACAGTGTTTGGCAATGAAGATGTTTGTTTTCTAAACAAACTACTTTAGAAATGAAGTTAAAGTAGTAAGTTGTACATCTTGTTAGATTACACTAACTAGGAATTTTTGAATTTGCTACACTAAACCATCTTTGTAGAAAAGCAGCTGATTCCTAGAACCAAAGTAGCTTATTTCACAAAGCACAGTCTTTGGCAATGAAGATTTTTTTTTCTAAACAAACCAATTTAGAAATTAAGCGAAACTAGCAAGTTGGGCATCTGGTTAGATTACACTAACTAGGAATATTTGAACTTTCTGCACTCAACCACCTTCGTAGAAAAGCAACTGATTGGTACAACTGAACTAGCTTATGTCACACAGTACAGTGTTCGGCAATGAAGGTGTTTGTTTTCTAAACAAACTACTTTAAAAATGAGGTAATTCTAATAAGTTGTACATCTTGTGAGATTACACAAACTAGGAAAGTTTGATGTTGCTGCACTCAACCTTGTCGTAGGAATTCAACTAATTCCTAGAACCGAACTAGCTTATTTCACACAGTACAGTGTTTGGCAATAAAGATCTTTGTTTTCTAAACAAACTTCTTTAGAAATGAAGCGAAACTAGTAAGGTGTACATCTTGTTAGATTACAGTAACTAGGAATGTTTGAACTTGCTGCACTCAACCATCTTCATAGAAAAGCAACTGAATCCTAGAACCAATGTAGTTTATTTCACACAGTACAGTGTTTGGCAATGAAGATGTTTGTTTTCTAAAAAAAGTACCTTATAAATGAAGCGAATTTACTAAGTTGTACATCTTGTTAGACTACACTAACTAGGAATGTTTGAACTTGCTACACTCAACCATCTTCGTAGGAAAGCAACTGATTTCTAGAACCCAACTAGCTTATTTCACACAGTACAGTGTTTGGCAGTGAAGATTTTCTTTTCTAAACAAACTACTATAGATATGACACGAATCTACTAAAAGGTACAACTTCTTAGATTACACACAAAAGGAAAGTTGGAAGTTGCTGCACTCAACCTTGTCCTTAGGAAACTAACGGATTCCTAGAACTAAAGTAGCTTATTTCACACAGTAAAGTATTCGGCAATAAAGATGTTTGTTTTCTAAACGAACTACTTTAGAAATGATGTGAATCTAATAAGTTGTACAACTTGTTAGACTACACTAACTAGGAAGGTTTGAACTTGCTGCACTCAACCATCTTAGTAGAAAAGCATCTGATTCCAAGAACCGAACTACCTTATTTCACACAGGACAGTGCTTGGCAATGAGGATGTTTCTTTTCTAAACTAAGTACATTAGAAATGAGGCGAATCTACCAAGTTGTACATCTTGTTAGATTACACAAAGTAGGAAAGTTTGAAATTGCTGCACTCAACCCTGTTTGTAGTAATGCAAGTGATTCCTAGAAAGGAACAAGTTTATTTCACACAGTACAGTGTTTGGCAATGAAGATGTTTGTCTTCTAAACAAACTACTTTAGAAATGAGGCAAAACTAGTACTTTGTACATCTTGTTAGATTACACTAACTAGGAATCTTTGAATTTGCTGCACTCAACCATCTTTGGAGAAAATCAACTGATTCCTAGAACCAATATAGCTTATTTCAAACAGTACAGTGTTTGGCAATGAAGATTTTTGTTTTCTAAACAGACTACTTTAGAAATGAGCCGAAACTAGTAAGTTGTACATCTTGTTAGATTACACAAACTAAGGAATGTTTGAACTTGCTGCACTCAACCTTCTTCATAGGAAAGCAACTGATTCAGAGAACCGAACTAGCTTATTTCACACAGTACAGTGTTCGGCAATGAAGATGTTTGTTTTCTAAAGAAACTACTTTAGAAATGAGGCGAATCTACTAAGTTGTGCATCTTGTTAGATTTCACTAACTAGGAATCTTTGAACTTGCGACACTCAACAGTCTTCGTAGAAAAGCAACTGATTCCTTTTAACGAACTAGCTTATTTCACACAGTACAGATTTCGGCAATGAAGATGTTTGTTTTCACATAAACTACTTTAAATGAAGCGAAACTAGTAAGTTGTACATCTTGATAGATTACACTAACGAGGACTTTTTGACTTGCTGCACTCAATCATCTTTGTAGAACAGCAACTGATTAGTAGAACCTAACTAGCTTATTTCACACAACACAGTGTTTGGCAATGAAGATATTTCTTTTCTAAAAAAACTACTATAGAAATGGCGAGAATCTACTAACATGTACATCTTCTTAGATTACACAAACAGGGAAAGTTTTAAGTTGCTGCATTCAACCTTCTTCGTAGGAAAACAAGTGATTCTTAGAACTGAACTAGGTTATTTCACACAGTACAGTGTTCGGCAATGAAGATGTTTGTTTTCTAAACAAACTACTTTAAAATGAAGTAAATCTAGTAAGTTGTACATCTTGTTAGATTACACAAACTAGAAATGTTTGATGTTGCTGCACTCAACCATCTTCATAGGAAAGCAACTGATTCCTAGAACCGAACTAGCTTATTTCACACAGTACAGTGTTTGGCAATGAAGATGTTTGTTTTCTAAACAAACTACTTTAGAAATGAAGCGAAACTAGTAAGTTGTACATCTTGTTAGATTACAGTAACAAGGAATATTTGAAGTTGCTGCACTCAACCATCTTCATAGAAAAGCAACTGATTCCTAGAACCGATGTAGTTTATTTCACACAGTACAGTGTTTGGCAATGAAGATGTTTGTTTTCTAAACAAACTACTTTAGAAATGAAGGAAACTACTAAGTTGTACATCTTGTTAGATTACACTAACTAGGAATGTTTGAACTTGCTGCACTCAACAATCTTTGGAGAAAAGCAACTGATTCCTAGAACCAAACTAGCTTATTTCACACAGTACAGTGTTTGGCAATGAAGATGTTTGTTTTTCTAAACAAACTACTTTACAAATGAAGCAAAACTAGTAAGTTTAACATCTTGTTAGATTACACAAACAAGGAAAGTTTGAAGTTGCTGCACTCAACCTTCTTAGTAGGAAAGCAACTGATTCCTAGAACCAAACTAGCTTATTTCACACAGTACAGTTTTGGCAATGAAGATGTTTGTTTTCTAAACAAACTATTTTAGAAATGAAGGGAAACTAGTAAGTTGTACATCTTCTTAGATTACACTAACTAGGAATGTTTGAACTTCCTGCACTCAAACATCTTGTAGAAAAGCAACTGATTCCTAGAACTGAACTAGCTTATTTCACACAGTACAGTGTTTGGCAATGAAGATGTTTGTTTTCTAAACAAACTACTTTAGAAATGAAGCGAAACTAGTAAGTTGTACATCTTGTTAGATTACAGTAACTAAGAGTGTTTGAACTTGCTGCACTCAATCATCTTTGTAGAAAAGCAAATGATTCGTAGAACAGAACTAGCTTATTTTCACACAGTACAGTGTTTGGCAATGAAGATGTTTGTTTTCTAAACAAACTACTTTAAAAATGAAGCGAAACTAGTAAGTTGTATATCTTGTTAGATTACACAAACAAGGAATGTTTGAACTTGCTGCACTCAAATATCTTCGTAGGAAAGCAACTGATTCCTAGAACCAACTAGCTTATTTCACACAGTACAGTGTTCGGCAATGAAGATGTTTGTTTTCTAAACAAACTACTTTACAAATGAAGTGAAATGATTAAGTTGTATATCTTGTTAGATTACACTAACTAGGAAAGATTGAAGTAGCTGCACTGAACCATCTTCGTATTAAATCAAATGATTCCTAGAACCGAACTACCTTATTTCACACATTACAGTGTTCGGAAATGAAGATGTTTGTTTTCTAAACAAACTACTTTAGAAATAAAGTGAAACTAGTAAGTTGTACATCTTGTTAGATTGCACTAACCAGGAATGTTTGAAGTTGCTGCACTGAACAATCTTACTAGGAAAGCAACTGATTCCTAGAACTGAACTAGCTTATTTCACACAGTACAGTGTTCAGTAATGAAGATGTTTGTTTTCTAAACAAACTACTTTAGAAATGAGGCGAATCTACTAAGTTGTACATCTTGTTAGATTACACAAACTAGGAAAGTTTGAAGTTGTTGCACTCAACCATCTTCGTAGTAAAGCAACTGATTCCTAGAACTGAACTAGCTTATTTCACACAGTACAGTGTTTGGCAATGAAGATGTTTGTTTTCTAAACAAACTACTTTAGAAATGAAGAGAAACTACTAAGTTGTACATCTTGTTAGATTACACTAACTAGGAATATTTGAACTTGCTGCACTCAACCATCTTTATAGAAAAGCTACTGATTCCTAGAACCGAACTAGCTTATTTCACACAGTACAGTGTTTGGCAATGAAGGTGTTTGTTTTCTAAACAAACTACTTTAGAAATGAAGCGAATCTACTAAGTTGTACATCTTTTTAGATTACACAAACTAGGAAAGTTTGAAGTTGCTGCACTCAACCTTGTTCGTAGGAATGCTACTGATTCCTAGAACCGAACTAGCTTATTTCACACAGTACAGTGTTCGGCAATGAAGATGTTTGTTTTCAAAACAAACTACTTTAAAAATGAAGTGAAACTAGGAAGTTGTACATCTTGTTAGATTACACTAACTAGGAATGTTTGAACTTGCTGAACTCAACCATCTTCGTAGAAAAGCAACTGATTCCTACAACCGAACTACCTTATTTCAATCAGTACAGTGTTCGGCAATGAAGATGTTTGTTTTCTAAACAAACTACTTTAGAAATGAAGCAACACTACTAAGTGGTACATCTTGTTAGCTTACACAAACTAGGAAAGTTGGAACTGGCAGAACTCAACCATGTTCATAGAAAAGCAACTGATAACTGGAAACGAACTAGCTTATTTCACACAGTACTGTGTTTGGCAATGAAGATGTTTGTTTTTTAAAAACAACTACTTTAGAAATGAAGCGAAACTAGTTAGTTGTACATCTTGTTAGATTACACAAACAAGGAAAGTTTCAAGTTGCTGCACTCAACCATCTTTTTTAAAGCAACTGTTTCCTAGAACCGAACTAGCTTATTCCACACAGTACAGTGTTCAGCAATGAAGATGTTGTTTTCTAAACAAACTACTTTAAAAATGAAGGAAACTAGTAAGTTGTACATCTTGTTAGATTACACTAACTAGGAGTGTTTGAATTTGCTGCACTCAACCATCTTTGTAGAAAAGCAACTGATTCCTAGAACTGAACTAGCTTATTTCACACAGTACAGTGTTCGGCAATGAAGATGTTTGTTTTCTAAACAAACTACTTTAGAAATGCAGCGAAAATACTAAGTGGTACATCTTGTTAGATTACACTAACTAAGAATGTTTGAACTTGCTGCACTGAACCATCTTTGTAGAATAGCAACTGATTTACAACTGAACTAGCTTATTTCACACAGTACAGTGTTTGGCAATGAAGATGTTTGTTTTCTAAACAAACTACTTTTAAAATGAAGGAAAACGATTAAGTTGTACATCTTGTTAGATTACACTAACTAGGAAAGATTGAAGTTGCTGCACTCAACCTTCTTCTTAGTAAACCAAATGATTCCTAGAACCGAACTAGCTTATTTCACACATTACAGTGTTTGGGAATAAAGATGCTTGTTTTCTAAACAAACTACTTTAGAAATGCACGGAAACTACTAAGATGAACAACTTGTTAGATTACAGTCACAAGGAACGTTTGAACTTGCTGCACTCAACCATCTTAAGAGAAAAGTAACTGATTCCAAAACCGAACTAGTTTATTTCACACAGTACAGTATTGGGTAATGAAGATGTTTGTTTTCTAAACAAACCAGTTTAGAATTGAGGCCAATCTTCTAAGTTGTACATCTTGTTAGATTACACTAACTAGGAATGTTTGAACTTGCTGCACTCCAACCATCTTCGTAAAAAGCAACTGATTCCTAGAACCGAACTAGCTTATTTCACACATTACAGTGTTTGGGAATAAAGATGCTTGTTTTCTAAACAAACTATTTTAGAAATGCAGCGAAACTACTAAGTTGTACATCTTCTTAGACTACACTAACTAGGAATGTTTGAACTTGCTGCACTCAACCATCTTTATAGAAAAGCTACTGATTCCTAGAACCGAACTAGCTTATTTCACACAGTACAGTGTTCAGCAATGAAGATGTTTGTTTTCTAAACAAACTACTTTAGAAATGAGCGAATCTATTAAGTTGTACATCTTGTTAGATTACACAAACAAGGAAAGTTTGAAGTTGCTGCACTCAACCATCTTCTAGGAAAGCAACTGATTCCTAGAACCGAAGTAGATTATTTCACACAGTACAGTGTTTGGCAATGAAGATGTTCATTTTCTAAACAAACTACTTTAGAAATGAAGGAAACTACTAAGTTGTACATCTTGTTAGATTACACTAACTAGGAATGTTTGAACTTGCTGCACTCAACCATCTTTGTAGAAAATCAACTGATTCCTAGAAAGGAACTAGCTTATTTCACACAGTACAGTGTTTGGCAATGAAGGTGATACTTTTCTAAACAAACTACTTTAGAAATGAAGCGCAACTAGTACATTGTATATTTTCTTACATTACACTAACTAGGAATGTTTGAACTTGGTGCACTCAACCATCTTCGTAGAAAAGCAACTGATTCCTAGAACTGAACTAGCTTATTTCACACAGTACAGTGTTATGGCAATGAAGATGTTTGTTTTCTAAACAAACTACTTTAGAAATGAGGTGAAACTAATAAGTTGTACATCTTGTTAGATTACAGTAACTAAGGAAAGTTTGAACTTGCTGCACTCAACCATCTTTGTAGAAAAGCAAATGATTCCTAGAACCGAACTAGCTTATTTCACACAGTACAGTGTTCGTCAATGAAGATGTTTGTTTTCTAAACAAACTACTTTAGAAATGAAGTGAAACTACTAAGTTGTACGTCTTGTTGGGTTACACCAACTAGGAATGTCTGATCTTGCTGCACTCAACAATCTTTGTAAAAAAGCAACTGATTCCTAGAAATGAACTAGCTTATTTCACACAGTACAGTGTTCAGCAATGAAGATGTTTGTTTTCTAAACAAACTACTTTAGAAATGAAGTGAAACTACTAAGTTGTACATCTTGTTAGATTACACAAACTACGAAAGTTTGAAGTTGCTGCACTCACCCTTCTTCGTACGAAACCATCTGATTGCCAGAACAGAACTAGCTTATTTCACACACTACAGTGTTCGGCAATGAAGATGTTTGTCTTCTAAACAAACTACTTTAGAAATGAAGAGAAACTAGTAGGTTGTACATCTTGTTAGATTACACAAACTAGGAAAGTTTGAACTTGCTGCACTCAACCATCTTCGTAGAAAAGCAACTGAATACTAGAACCGAACTAGTTTATTTCACACAGTACACTGTTCAGCAATGAAGATGTTTGTTTTCTAAACAAAACTGTTTAGAAATGAAGCGAAACTAGTAAGTTTTACATCATGTTAGATTACACTAACTAGGAATGTTTGAACTTGCTGCACTCAACCATCTTGGTAGAAAAGCAACTGATTCCTAGAAACCTAACTAGCTTATTTCACACAGTACAGTGTTCAGCAATGAAGATGTTGTTTTCTAAACAAACTACTTTAGAAATGAGGCGAAACTACTAAGTTGTACATCTTGTTAGATTACGCAAACAAGAAAAGTTTGAAGTTGCTGCACTCAACCTACTTCTAGGAAAGCAACTGATTCCCCGAACCGAACTAGCTTTTTTCACACAGTACACTGTTCAGCAATGAAGATGTTCATTTTCTAAACAAACTACTTTAGAAATGAAGCGAAACTACTAAGTTGTACATCTTCTTAGATTACACTAACTAGGAATGTTTGAACTTGCTGCACTCAACCATCTTCGTAGAAAATCAACTGATTCCTAGAACCGAACTAGCTTATTTCACACAGTACAGTGTTCGGCAATGAAGATGTTTGTTTTCTAAACAAACTACTTTAGAAATGAAGTGAAACTAGTAAGTTGTATATCTTGTTAGATTACACTAACTAGGAATGTTTGAACTTGCTGCACTCAACCATCTTTGTAGAAAAGCAACTGATTCCTAGAACTGAACTAGCTTATTTCACACAGTACAGTGTTTGGCAATGAAGATGTTTGTTTTCTAAACAAACTACTTTAGAAATGAGGAGAATCTACTAAGTTGTATATCTTGTTAGATTACACAAACTAGGAAAGTTTGAAATTGCTGCACTCAACCATCTTTGTAGGAAAGCAACTGATTCCTAGAACCAAACTAGCTTATTTCACACAGTACAGTGTTGTGCAATGAAGATGTTTGTTTTCTAAACAAACTACTTTAGAAATGAGGTGAAACTACTATGTTGTACATCTTGTTAGATTACACAAACTAGGAATGTTTGAACTTGCTGCACTCAACCATCTTTGTAGAAAAGCAACTGATTCCTAGAACTGAACTAGCTTATTTCAAACAGTACAGTGTTGGCAATGAAGATGTTTGTTTTCTAAACAAACTACTTTAGAAATGAAGTGATTCTACTAAGTTGTACATCTTGTTAGATTACACAAACAAGGAAAGTTTGAAGTTGCTGCACTCAACCTTCTTTGTAGAAAACCAACTGATTCCTAGAACAGAACTAGCTTATTTCACACAGTACAGTGTTCAGCAATGAAGATGTTTGTTTTCTAAACAAACTACTTTAGAAATGAAGTGAAACTAGTAAGTTGTACATCTTGTTAGATTACATTAACTAGGAATGTTTGAACTTGCTGCACTCAACCATCTTCATAGAAAAGCAACTGATTTTAGAAGAAAACTAGCTTATTTCACAAAGTACAGTGTTTGGCAATGAAGAAGTTTGTTTTCTAAACAAACTACTTTAGAATTGAAGGGAAACTACTATGTTGTATATCTTGTTAGATTACTCAAACAAGGAAAGTTTGAAGTTGCTGCACTCAACCTTCTTCGTAGGAAAGCAACTGATTCCTAGAAACGAACTAGCTTATTTCACACAGTACAGTGTTTGGCAATGAAGATGTTTGTTTTCTAAACAAACTACTTTAGAAATGAGGCGAATCTAATAAGTTGTACATCTTGTTAGATTACACAAACAAGGAAAGTTTGAACTTGCTGCACTCATCCATCTTTGTAGAAAGCAACTGATTCCTGGAACCTAACTAGCTTATTTCACACAGTACAGTGTTCAGCAATGAAGATGTTTGTTTTCTAAACAAACTACTTTAGAAATGAAGCGAAACTACTAAGTTGTACATCTTGTTAGATTACACTAACTAGGAATGTTTGAACTTGCTGCACTCAACCATCTTTGTAGAAAATCAACTGATTCCTAGAACCGAACTAGCTTATTTCACACAGTACAGTGTTAGGCAATGAAGATGTTTGTTTTCTAAACAAACTACTTTAGAAATGAGGTGAAACTACTAAGTTGTACATCTTGTTAGATTACACTAACTAGGAATGTTTGAAGTTTGCTGCACTCAACCTTCTTTGTAGAAAAGCAACTGATTCCAAGAACCGAACTAGCGTCTTTCACACAGTACAGTGTTCGGCAATGAAGATGTTTGTTTTCTAAACAAACTACTTTAGAAATGAAGAAAAACTAGTAAGTTGTACATCTTGTTAGATTACACTAACTAGGAATGTTTGAACTTGCTGCACTCAACCATCTTCGTAGAAAAGCAACTGATTTCTTGAACAAAACTAGCTTATTTCACACAGTACAGTGTTCGGCAATGAAGATGTTTGTTTTCTAAACAAACTACTTTAGAAATGAGGCGAATCTACTAAGTTGTACATCTTGTTAGATTACACAAACAAGGAAAGTTTGAAGTTGCTGCACTCAACCTTCTTTGTAGGAATGCAACTGATTCCTAGAAACAAACTAGCTTATTTCACACAGTACAGTGTTCAACAATGATGTTTTTTCTAAACAAACTACTTTAGAAATGAAGCGAAACTAGTAAGTTGTACATCTTGTTCCATTACACAAACATGGAATGTTTGAACTTGCTGCACTCAACCATCTTCATAGAAAAGCAACTGATTCCTAGAACCGAACTAGCTTATTTTCACACAGTACAGTGTTCTGCAATGAAGATGTTTGTTTTCAAAACAAACTACTTTAGAAATGAAGTGAGAAACTAGTAAGTTGTACATCTTGTTAGATTACACCAACTAGGAATGTTTGAAATTGCTGCACTCAACCATCTTTGTAGAAAATCAACTGATTCCTAGAACAGAACTAGCTTATTTCACACAGTACAGTGTTTGGCAATGAAGATGTTTGTTTTCTAAACAAACTACTTTAGAAATGAAGAGAAACTACTAAGTTTTACATCTTGTTAGATTACACTAACTAGGAATGTTTAAACTTGCTGCACTCAACCATCTTTGTAGAAGTGCAACTGATTCCTAGAAACTGAACTAGCTTATTTCACACAGTACAGTGTTCAGCAATGAAGATGTTTGTTTTCTAAACAAACTACTTTAGAAATGAAGTCGAAACTATTAAGTTTTACATCTTGTTAGATTACACAAACAAGGAAAGTTTGAAGTTGCTGCACTCAACCTTCTTCGTAGGAATGCAACTGATTCCTAGAGTCAAACTAGCTTATTTCACACAGTACAGTGTTCAGAAATGAAGATTTTTGTTTTCTAAACAAACCACTTTAGAAATGAGGTGAAACTAGTAAGTTATACATCTTGTTAGAATACACTAACTAGGAATGTTTGAACTTGCTGCACTCAACCATCTTTCTAGAAAAGCAACTGATTCCTAGAACCGAACTAGCTTATTTCACACAGTACAGTGTACAGCAATGAAGATGTTTGTTTTTTAAACAAACTATTTTAGAAATGAGGCCAATCTACTAAGTTGTATATCTTGTTAGATTCCTCAAACAAGGAAAGTTTGACGTTGCTGCACTCAACCTTGTTCGTACGAATGCAACTGATTCCTAGAACTGAACTAGCTTCTTTCACACACTGCAGTGTTCGGAATGAAGATGTTTGTTTTCTAAACAAACTACTTTAGAAATGAACTGAAACTAATATGTAGTACATCTTGTTAGATTACACTAACTAGGAATGTTTGAACTTGCTTCACTCAACCATCTTCGTAGAAAAGCAACTGATTCCTACAATCGAACTAGATTATTTCACACAGTACAGTGTTCAGCAATGAAGATGTTTGTTTTCTAAACAAACTACTTTAGAAATGAGTTGAATCTACTAAGTTGTATATCTTGTTAGATTACACTAACTAGGAATGTTTGAACTTGCTTCACGCAACCATCTTTGTAGAAAAGCAACTGATTCCTAGAAGCAAACAAACTTATTTCATACAGTACACTGTTCGTCAATGAAGAAGTTTGTTTTCCAAAGAAACTAATTTAGAAATGAAGCAAAACTATTATGTTGTACATTTTGTTAGATTACCCTTACTAGGAATGTTTGAACTTGCTGAACTCAACCATCTTTGTAGAAAAGCAACTGATTCCTAGAACAAAACTAGTTTATTTCTCACAGTAGAGTATTCAGCAATGAATATTTTTGTTTTCTAAACAAACTGCTTTATAAATGAAGCGAAACTAGTAACTTGCACATCTTGTTAGATTACACTAACTAGGAATATTTAAACTTGCTGCACTCAACCATCTTCGTAGAAAAGCAACAGATTTCTAGAACCGAACTACGTTATTTCACACAGTACACTGTATGGCAATGAATAAGTTTGTTTTCCTAAGAAACTAGATTAGAAATGTAGCAAAACTTCTAAGTTGTACATCTTGTTAGATTACACTAACTAGGAATGTTTGAACTTAAGCACTCAATCAATCTTCATAGAAAAGCAACTGATTTCTAGAAACAAACTACCTTATTTCACACAGTACAGTGTTCGGCAATGAAGACATTTGTTTTCAAAACAAACTACTTTAGAAATGAGGCGAATATACTAAGTTGTATATCTTGTTAGATTACTCAAACAAGGAAAGTTTGACGTTGCTGCACTCAACCTTCTTCATAGGAAAGCAACTGATTCCTAGAACCGAACTAGCTTATTTCACACAGTACACTGTTCGGCAATGAAGATGCTTGTTTTCTAAACAAACTACTTTAGAAATGAAGCGAAACTAGTAAGTTGTACATCTTGTTATATTCACTAACTAGGAATGTTTGAACTTGCTGCACACAACCATCTTAGTAGAAAAGAAACTGATTTCTAGAACCGAACTATCTTATTTCACAAAGTACAGTGTTCGGCAATGAAGACGTTTGTTTTCTAAACAAACTACATCAGAGTTGATGGTGAATCTACTATGTTGTCTATCTTTTTAGATTACTCAAACAAACAAAGTTTGAAGTTGCTGCACTCAACCATCTTCGTAGAAAACCAACGGATTTCTAGAACCAACCTAGCTGATTTCACACTGTGCGTGGTTTGGCAATGAAAACCTTTGTTTTCTAAAAAGACTACTTTTGAAATGAGGCGAATCTACTATGTTGTATATCTTGTTAGATTACTCAAACAAGGAAAGTTTGAAGTTGCTGCACTCAACATTCTTCGTAGGAAAGCAACTGAATTGTAGAAACGAAATATCTTATATCCCAGAGTACAGTTTTCGGAAATGAAGACGTTTGTTTTCTAAACATACTACTTTAGAAATGACGCGAATCTACTAAGTTGTACATCTTGTTTGATTACACTATGAAGGAATGTTTGAACGTGCTGCTATCAACCATCCTTGTCAGAAAGCAACTGATTCCTAGAAACGAACTAGCTTATTTCACACAGTACAGTGTTCAGCAAGGAAGATGTTTGTTTTCTAAACAAACTACTTTATAAATGAAGCTAAACTAGTCAGTTGTACATCTTGTTAGATTACACTAACTAGGAATGTTTGAACTTTCTGCACTCAACCATCTTCATAGAAAAGCAACTGATTCCAAAAACCGAAGTAGTTTATTTCACCCGGTACAGTGTTCGGCAATGAAGATGTTTGTTTTCTAAACAAACTACTATAGAAATGACGTGAATCTACTAAGATGTATATCTTCTTAGATTACACTAACTAGGAAAGTTTGAACTTGCTGCACTCAACCATCTTTGTACAAAAGCAACTGATTCCGAGAACTGAACTAGCTTAGTTCGGACACTACAGTATTTGGCAATGAAGATGTTTGTTTTCTAAACAAATTATTTTAGAAATGAAGTGAAACTAGTAAGTTGTACATCTTCTTAAACTACACTAACTTGGAATGTTTGAAATTGATGCACTCAACCATCTTCGTAGAAAAGCAACTGGTTCCTAGAACTGAACTAGCTTATTTCACACAGTACAGTGTTTGAAAATGAAGATGTTTGTTTTCTAAACAAACTACTTTAGAAATTAGGAGAATCTCCTAGTTGCACATCTTGTTAGATTACACAAGCTAGGAAACTTTGAAATTGCTGCACTCAACCTCGTTCATAGGAATGGAACTGATTCCCAGAACCGAACTAGCTTATTTCACACAGTACAGCGTTTGGCAGTGAAGATGTTTGTTTGCTAAACAAACTACTTTAGAAATGAAGCGAAACTAGTAATTTGTACATCTTGTTAGACTACACTAACTAGGAATGTTTGAACTTGCTGCACTCCACCATCTTCGTAGAAGAGCAACTGATTCTTAGAACTGAACTAGATTATTTAACACAGTACTGGGTTGCCAATGAAGATGTTTGTTGTCAAAACAAACTATTTTAGAGATGAAGCGAAACTAGTAAGCTGTACATCTTCTTAGATTACACTAACTAGGAATGTTTGAACTTGTTGAACTCAACCATCTTCGTAGAAAATCAACTGATTCCTAGAACCCAAACCAGCTTATTTCACACAGTGCAGTGTTCGGCAATGAAGATGTTTGTTTTCTAAACAAACTACTTTAAAAATGAAGTGAAACTAGTAATTTGTACATCTTGTTAGATTACACAAACTAGGAATGTTTGAACTTGCTTCACTCAACCATCTGTGTAGAAAAGCAACTGAGTCCTAGAACCGAACTAGCTGTTTCACACAGTACAGTGTTTGGCAATGAACATGTTTGTTTTCTAAAAAAACTACTTTAGAAATGAAAGAAACTAGTAAGCTGTACATCTTGTTAGATTACTCAAACTAGGAATGTTTGAAGTTTCTGCACTCAAACTTGTTCGTAGGAATGGAACTGATTCCTAGAACCGAATTACCTTATTTCACACAGTACAGTGTTCAGAAATAAAGATGTTTGTTTTCTAATGAAACTACTTTAGAAATGAAGTGAAACTAGTAAGTTGTAAAACTTTTTAGATTTCACTAACTAGGAATGTTTGAGCTTGCTGCACTCAACCATCTTCTTAGGAAAGCAACTGATTCCCAGAACCAATGTAGCTTATTTCACACAGTACAGTGTTCGGCAATGAAGATGTTTGTCTTCTAAACAAACTACTTTAGAAATGAAGTGAAACTAGTAAGTTGTACATCTTGTTAGAATACACTAAGTAGGAATGTTTGAACTTGATGCACTCAACCATCTTCGTAGAAAAACAACTGATTCCTTGAACTGAACTAGCTTATTTCACACAGCACATTGTTCAGCAATGAAGATGTTTGTTTTCTAAACAAACTACTTTAGAAATGGAGAGAATCTACTAAGTTGTATATCTTGTTAGATTAATGTAACTAGGAATGTTTGAACTGGCTGCACTGAACCATCTTTGTAGAAAAGCAACTGATTCTTATTTGATGTTCCAATGAAGATGTTTGTTTTCTAAACAAAAGTAAAAAGAATCAAAACTAGTTGTTATTTCACACAGTACAGTGTTCGGCAATGAAGATGTTTGTTTTCTAAACAAACTACTATAGAAATGACGTGAATCTACTAAGATGTACATCTTCTTAGATTACACAAACAAAGAACGTTTGAAGTTGCTGCACTCAACATTCTTCGTACAAAAGCAACTCATTCCTAGA
Source organism: Orientallactaga sibirica (assembly GCA_036365145.1). Lineage (NCBI taxonomy): Eukaryota > Metazoa > Chordata > Mammalia > Rodentia > Dipodidae > Orientallactaga > Orientallactaga sibirica. Next base: position 85,723 of record JAEOAD010000844.1, read on the forward strand.
ACCGAACTAGCTTATTCCACACAGTACAGTGTTTGGCAATGAAGATCTTTGTCTTGTAAACAAACTACTTTAGAAATGAAATGAAACTAGTAAGTTGTACATCTTGTTAGATTACACTAACCAGGAATGTTTGAAGTAGCTGCACTCAACGATCTTCGTAGAAAAGCAACTGATTCCGAGAACCAAACAAACTTATTTCACACAGAACAGTGTTCGGCAATGAAGATGTTTGTTTTCTAAACAAATTATTTTAGTAATGAAACGAAACTAGTAAGTTGTACATCTTGTTCGACTACACTAAAGAGGAATGTTTGAACGTGCTGCACTCAACAATCTTCTTAGAAAATTAACTGATACCTAGAAGCCATGTAGCTTATTTCACACAGGACAGTGTTCAGGAATGAATATATTAGTTTTCTAAACAAACTACTTTAGTAATGAAACGAAACTAGTAAGTTGTACATCTTGTTAGTTTACACTAACTAGGAATGTTTGAACTTACTGCACTCAACCTCTTTCACAGGAATGCAACTAACTCCTAGAACCGAACTAGCTTATTTCACACAGTAAGTGTTCGACAATGAAGATGTTTGTTTTCTAAACAAACTACTTTAGAAATGAGTTGAATCTACTTCATTGTACATCTTGTTAGATTACACTAACTAGAAATGGTTGAACTTGCTGCACTCAACCAATTCGGTAGAAAAGCAACTGATTCCTAGAAACGATCTAGCTTATTTCACACAGAATAGTGTACGGCAATGAAGATGTTTGTTTTCTAAAGAAACTACTTTAGAAATGAGGGGAATCTACTAAGATGTACATCTTCTTAAATTACAGAAACAAGGAAAGTTTGAAGTTGCTGCACGCAACCTTGTTCATTGGAAAGCAAGTTATCCCTAGAACAGAACTAGCTTATTTCACAAGTACAGTGTTTGGAAATGAAGATGTTTCTCTTCTAAACAAACTACTTTAGAAATGAAGCCCAACAAGTAAGTTGTACATCTTGTTAGTTTACACTAATTAGGATTGTTTGAAATTGCTGCTCTCAACCATCCTCGTAGAAAAGCAACTCATTCATAGAACTGAACTAGCTCATTTTACACAATACTGTGTTTGGAAATGAAGATGTTTGTTTTCTAAACAAACTACATTACAAATGCAGTGAAACTAGTAAGTTGTACAACTTGTTAGTTTACACTAACTAGGAAGTTTGAACTTCCTGCACTCAACCATATTTGTAGAAAAGCGACTGATTCCTAGAAACAAACTAGCTTCTTTCACACAGTACAGTGTTCGGCAATGAAGATGTTTGTATTCTAAACAAACTACTTTAGAAATGATGAGAATCTACTAAGTTGTATATCTTGTTAGATTACACAAGCAAATAAAGATTCAAGTTGCTGCACTCAACCTTATTCGTAGGAAAGCAACTGATACCTAGACCGAACTAGCTTATTTCACACAGTACATTGTTCAGCAATGAAGATGTTTGTCTTCAAAACAAACTACTTTAGAAATGAAACGAAACTAGTAAGTTGTACATCTTATTAGATTACACTAACTAGGAATGTTTCAACTTGCTGCACTCAACCATCTCTGTAGAAAAGCACCTAGTCCTAGAACCGAACTAGCTTTTTCACACAGTACAGTGTTCGGCAATGAAGATGTTTGTTTTCTAAACAAACTACTTGAGAAAGTAAGTGAAACTAGTAAGTTTTACGCCTTGTTAGAATACACTAACCAGGAATGTTTGAACTTTCTGCACTCAAAGATCTTCGTAGAAAAGCAACTGATTTCTCAAACCGAACTAGCTTATTTCACACAGTACAGTGTGTGGCATCGAAGACGTTTGTTTCCTAAACAAACTACTTTAGAAATGAGGCGAATCTACTAACTTGTATGTCTTATTAGATTACACAAACAAGGAGAGTTTCAAGTTGCTGCACTCAACATTCTTTGTAGGAAAGCAACTGATTCCTAGAAACGAACTAGCTTATTTCACACAGTACAGTGTTCGGCAATGAAGATGTTCATTTGCTAAACAAACTATTTAGAAATGAAGCGAAACTATAAAGTTGTACATCTTGTTAGATTACACTAACTAGTAATGTTTGAACTTGCTGCACTCCACCATCTTCGTAGAAAAGCAACTGATTCCTTGAACCGAACTAGCTTATTTCACACAGTACAATGTATGGCAATGAAGATTTTTTTTTTCTAAACAAACTACTTTAGAAATGAGGTGAATCTACTAAGTTGTATATCTTGTTAGATTACACAAACTAAGAAAGTTTGAAGTTGTCGCACTCAACCTTCTTCATACAAATGCAACTGATTCCTAGAAACAAACTAGGTTATTTCACAGAGGACAGTGTACGGCAATGAAGATGTTTCTCTTCTAAGAAACTACTTCAGAAATGAGGCGAATCTACGAAGTTGTACATTTTGTTAGATTACACAAACAAGGAAAGTTTGAAGTTGATGCACTCAAACTTCTTTGTAGGAAAGCAACTGATTCTGTGGGACCCCCAATTGTGGGGACCTTCCACGCTCAGGCTGGGATAGGCGACACCCCAAATCACCACCACGAGAAACGGTCTTGATGCAAATGGCAAGAGGACTTTATTCCAGCGTGCTGGGGCCCACAGTCATACACCACACGGGTGAAGAGGATTGTGGGGACCCCGAATGCAGGGTTAAGGCAGTTTTTACAGGGTTTACAACAAAGCCCAAGCATTGTGAACCAATCATTTCAAAACATCAGAAGCCCGCGCAGTGCTGACCAACCCATTTGTAACACACCACAGCTTTTTAGACCAATTATTTCAAATTGTCCAAGCCTGCGCACTGTAGACCAGTCATTTTAAATTGCCTAAGCCCGCGCTTTGTGGACCAATCATGTTGTAACACATTAAGGTTCCTCTTCACCACCTCAGAGGTCTGTAGCCTTAAGGGTGGGGTGACGAATTGTGGTCAGAGCCGGTCAGGTCGGGCTGGGCGTTCCCCTGAGCATTCTTTTTCCCTCATGTCGCAAGCAGCTATCTACAGAAGCCAAATAAGCAGTTATTCATCCTATTTCCTAGTATTTATTCAGCTAGGGTCACGTATCTATGAGCCTGGCCTATATTCTTTTTCCCAATTCTATATTGGGCTCTGAAATGGCAAGGAATGTGACCTTTTACCCACTTGCTGGCAGCAAGGCGAGTTCCCATTTTACTGGCAGGGCGGGCCTGGAATCTGAAGTATTCAGGTCTCCTAACTTCTGGGGTCTGAGAAGGGTCAGGCCATCCTTTCAATTCCTAGAAATGAACTAGCTTATTTCACACAGTACAGTGTTCGGCAATGAAGATGTTTGTTTTCTAAAAAAAACTACTTTAGAAATGAGGCGAATCAACTAAGTTGTACATCTTGTTAGATTACACAAACTAGGAAAGTTGGACGTTGCTGCACTCAACGTTGTTCGTAGTATTGCAACTAATTCCTAGAACTGAACTAGCTTATTTCACACAGTACAGTGTTCGGAAATGAAGATGTTTGTTTTCTAAACAAACTACTTTAGAAATGAAGTGAAACTAGTAAGTTGTACATCTTGTTAGATTACACTAACTACGAATGTTTGAACCTGCTGTACTGAATCATCTTTGTAGAAAATCAACTGATTGTAGGACCCATGTAGCTTATTTGACACAGGACAGTGTTCGGCAAGGAACACGTTTGTTTTCTAAGCAAACTACTTTAGAGATGAGGCGAATCTACTAAGTTGTATATCTTGTTCGATTACACAAACTATGAAAGTTTGAAGTTGCTGCACTCATCATTGTTCGTAGGAAAGCAACTGTTTCCTAGAACCGAACTAGCTTATTTCATACAGTACAGTGTTCTGCAATGAAGATGTTTGTTTTCAAAACAAACTACTTCATAAAGGAAGTGAAACTAGTAAGTTATACATCTTGTTAGATTACACTAACTAGGAAAGTTTGAACTTGCTGCACTCAACCATCTTTGGACAAATGCAACTGATTCCAAGAACCGAACTAGCTTATTTTGCACACTACAGTGTTCGGTAATGAAGATGTTTGTTTTCTAAACAAACTACTTTAGAAATGAAGTGAAACTAGTAAGTTTTGCATTTGTTAGATTACACTAACTAGAATTGTTTGAACTGGCTGCACTCAACATCTTTGTAGAAAAGCAACTGATTCCTAGAACCAAAGTAGCTTATTTCACACAGTACAGTCTTTGGAAATGAAGATGTTTGTTTTCTAAACAAACTACTTTACAAATGAATCGAAACTAGTAAGTTGAAATTCTTGTTAGATTACACTAACTTGGAATGTTTGAACTTGGTGCACTCAACCATCTTCGTAGAAAAGCAACTGATTCCTAGAACTGTACTACCTTATTTCACAGAGTACAGTGTTCAGCAATGAAGAATGTTTGTTTTCTAAACAAATTACTTTAGAAATGAAATGAAACTAGGAAGTTGTACATCTTATTAGATTACAAAAACTAGTAAAGTTTGAAGTTTCTGCACTCAACCTTGTTCGTAGGAATGCAACTGATTCCTAGAACCGAAGTAGCTTATTTCACACAGTACAGTGTTCAGAAATGAAGATGTTTGTTTTCCAAAGAAACTACATTAGAAATGAAGCGAAAGTACTAGGTTGTACAACTTGTTAGTTTACTGTAGGGAGGAATGTTTGAACTTGCTTCACTCAACTGTCTTTGTAGAAAATCAACTATTTCCTAGATCCAATGTAGTTTATTTCACACAGTACAGTGTTCGGCAATGAAGATGTTTGTTTTCTAAACAAACTACCTTAGAAATAAAGCGAAACTAGTAAGTTGTCCATCTTGTTAGACTACACTAACTAGGAATGTTTCAACTTGCTGCACTCAACCATCTACGTAGAGAAGCAACTGATTTAGAACCGAACTAGCTTATTTAAAACAGTACAGTGTACAGCAATGAAGATGTTTGTCTCCTAAAGAAACTACTTTAGAAATGAGGCGAATCTACTAAGTTGTACATCTTATTAGATTGGACAAACAAGGAAAGTTTGAAGATGCTGCACTCAAACTTCTTCGTAGGAAAGCAACTGATTCCGAGAACCGAACTAGCTTATTTCACACAATACAATGTTCAGCAATGAAGATGTTTGTTTTCTAAACAAACTACTTTAGAAATACAGTGAAACTAGTAAGGTGTACATCTTGTTAGATTACACTATCTACGAATGTTTGAACTTGCTGCGCTCAACCATCTTCATAGAAAATCAACTAATTCCTAGAACCTATATAGCTTATTTCACACAGGACAATGTTCCGCAATGAAGATGTTTGTTTTCTAAACAAACTACTTTAAAAATGAGGCGAATCTACTAAGTTGTGCATCTTGTTAAATTACACAAACTAGGAAAGTTTGAATTTGTTGCACTCAACCTTTTTTGTAGGAATGCAACTGATTCCTATAACCGAACTAGCTTATTTCACACAGTACAGTGCTCGGCAATGAAGATGTTTGTTTTCCAAACAAACTACATTATAAATGAAGCGAAACTCGTAAGTTGTACATCTTGTTAGATTAAACTAACTAGGAATGTTTGAACTTGCGACACTCAACCATCTTCGAAGAAAGTCCACTGATACCTAGAAGCTATGTAGCTTATTTCCCACAGTCCAGTGTTCGGCAATGATGATGTTTGTCTTCTAAAGAAACTACTCGAGAAATGAAGCGAAACTAGTAACTTGTACAACTTGTTAGATTACACTAACTAGGAATGTTTGAACTTGCTGCACTCAACCATCTTTGTAGAAAAGCAACTGATTCGTACAACCGAACTAGCTTATTTCACACAGTACAGTGTTCGGGAATGAAGATGTTTGTTTTCTAAACAAACTCCTTGAGAAATGAGTCGAATCTACTAAGTTGTACATCTTTTTCGACTACACTAACTAGGAATGTTTGAACTTGCTCCACTCAACCGTCTTCGTAGAAAGGCAACAGATTTCTAGAACCAAACTAGCTTATTTCACAGAGTATACTGTTCAGCAATGAAGATGTTTGTTTTCTAAACAAACTACTTTAAAAATGAAGTGAAACTTGTATCTTGTTAGATTACACAAACAAGGAAAGTTTGAAATTGCTGCACTAAACCTTCTTCCTAGGAAAGCAACTGATTCCCAGAACCGAACTAGCTTATTTCACACAGTACAGTGTTTGGCAATGAAGATGTTTGTTTTCTGCACAAACTACTATAGAAATGAAGTGAAACTAGTAAGTTGTATATCTTGTTAGATTACACTAACTAGGAATATTTGAACTTGCTGCACTCAACCATCATTATAGGAAAGCAACTGATTCCTAGAACCGAACTAGCTTATTTCACACAGTACATTTTTCGGCAATGAAGATGTTTGTCTTCTAAACAAACTACTTTAGAAATGAAGCGAAACCTGTAAGTTGGACATCTTGTTAGATTACACTAACTAGCAATGTTTAAACTTCCTGCGCTCAACCACCTTTGTAGAAAAGCAACTGATTCCTAGTAACAAAGTAGCTTATTTCACACAGTACAGTGTTTGGCATTGAAGATGTTCGTTTTTTAAAGAAACTACTTTAGAAATGAAGCGAAAATAGTAAATTGTACATTATGTTAGATTACACTAACTAGAAATGTTTGAACTTCCTGCACTCAAAAATCTTCGTAGAAAAGCAACTGATTCCTAGAACTGAACTAGATTATTTCACACAGTACAGTGTTCCGCAATGAGGATGTTTGTTATCTAAACAAACTACTTTAGAAATGAGGCGAATCTACTATGTTGTATATCTTGTTAGATAGCACAAACTAGGAAAGTTTGAAGTTGCTGCACTCAACATTCTTCCTAGGAAAGCAACTGATTCCTAGAACCAAACTAGCTTATTTCACACAGTACAGTGTTCGGCAATGACGATGTTTGGCTTCTAAACAAACTACTTTAGAAATGAAGCAAAACTAGCAATTTCTACATATTCTTAGATTACACTAACTGGGAATCTTTGAACTTGCTGCACTCAACCATCTTCGTAGAAAAGCAACTTATTCCTAGAACCAAACTTGCTTATTTCACACAGGACAGTGTTCGCCAATGAAGATGTTTGTTTTCTAAACAAACTACTTTAGAAATGAAGCGAAACTACTAAGTTGTACATCATGTTAGACTACACGCACTAGGAATGTTTGAACTTGCTGCACTCAACAATCTTCTTAGCAAAGCAACTGATAACTAGAATCGAAGTAGCTTATTTCACACAGTACAGTGTTTGGCAATGAAGATGTTTCTTTTCTAAACAAACTACATCACAAATGAGGCGAATCTACTAAGTTGTATATCTTGTTAGATTACACAAATTAGGAATGTTTGAAGTTGCTCAACTCAACCTTGTTCGTAGGAATGCCACTGATTCCTAGAACTGAACTACCTTATTTCAGACAATACAGTGTACGGCAATGAAGATGTTTCTTTTTTAAACAATCTACTTAGAAATGAGGCAAAAATAGTAAGTTGTAAATCTTGTTAGATTACATTAATTAGGAATGTTGGTACTTGATGCACTCAACAATCTTCATAGAAAATCAAGTGATTCGTAGAACCGAACTAGCTTATTTCACACAGAATACTGTTCGGCAAGGGAGATGTTTGTTTTCTAAACAAACTACTTTAGAAATCAAGCGAAACTAGTAAGTTTTACATCATGTTAGACAACACTAACTAGGAACTAACTGGTTAGATTACACTAACTAGAAATGTTTGAACTTGCTGCATTCAACCATCTTTGTAGAAAAGCAACTGATTCCTAGAACCGAACAAGCATATATCACACATATTTCAGCAATGAATATGTTTGTTTTCTAAACAAACTACTTTAGAAATGAAGCGACACTAGTAAGTTTTACATCATGTTAGACAACACTAACTAGGAATTTTTGAACTAGCTGCACTCACCCATCTTCGTAGAAAAGCAACTGATTCCTAGAACCAATATACCTTATTTCACAAGGTATTTTGCAATGAAGATGTTTGTTTTCTAAACAAACTACTTTAGAAATGAAGCTAAACTAGTAAGTTGTACATCTTGTCAGATTACACTAACTAGGATTGTTTCAACTTGCTGGACTCAACCATCTTGTAGAAAAGCAACTGATTCCTAGAACCGAACTACCTTATTTTACACAGTACAGTGTTTGGCAATGAAGATGTTTGTTTTCTAAACAAACTACTTTAGAAATGAAGCAAAACTGGTAAGTTGTAAAGCTTGTTAGAATACACTAACTAGGAATGTTTGAACTTGCTGAACTCAACCATCTTCGTAGAAGAGCAACTAATTTTTAGAACCGAACTAGCTTATTTCACATAGCACCATGTTCGGTCATGAAGATGTTTGTTTTCTAAACAAACTACTTTAGAAATTAAGCAAAACCAGTAAGTTGTACATCTTGCTAGACTACACTAAGTAAGAATGTTTGAACTTGCTGCACTCAACCATCTTCGTAGAAAAGCAACTGATTCCTGAAACTGAACTAGCTTATTTCACACAGTACTGTGTTCAGAAATAACGACGTTTGTTTTCTAATTGAACTACTTTAGAAATGAAGCGAAACTAGTAAGTTGTACATCTTGTTAGATTACAGTAATTAGGAATGTTTGAACTTACAGCAGTCAACCATCTTGGTAGAAAAGCAACTGATTCCTAAAACAAAGTAGCTTATTTCACACAGCACAGTGTTTGGCAATGAAGATGTTTGTTTTCTAAACAAACTACTTTAGAAATGAACCGAAACTAGAAATTGTATATCTTGTTAGATTACACGAACTAGGAATGTTTGAACTTCCTGCACTCAACAATCTTCATAGAAAAGCAACTAATTCCTACAACCCAACAAGATTATTTCACAAAGTACAGTGCTCGGCAGTGAAGATGTTTGTTTTCTAAAGAAACTACTTTAGAAATTAAGCGAAACTAATAAGTTTTACATCTTGTTAGATTACACTAACTAGGAATGTTTGAACTTCCTTCCCTCAACCATCTTTGTAGAAAAGCAAATGATTCCTAGAACCGAACTAGCTTATTTCACACAGTACAGTGTTCGGCAATGAACATGTTTGTTTTCTAAACAAACTACTTTAGAAAATATGCAAATCTACTAAGTTGTATATCTTGTTAGATTACACAAACAAGGAAAGTTTGAATTTGCTGCACTCAACCTTCTTCCTAGGAAAGCAACTGATTCCTAGACAAAATCTAGCTTATTTCACAAAGTACAGTGTTCAGCAATGAAGATTTTTGTCTTCTGAACAAACTACTTTAGAAATGAAGCAAAACTAGTAAATTGTACAACTTGTTAGATTACACTAACTAGGAATGTTTGAACTTGCTGCACTCAACCATCTTCGTACAAAAGGAACTTATTCCTAGAACCGAACTAGCTTATTTCACACAGTACAGTTACTGGCAATGAAAATGTTTGTTTTCTAAACAAACTACTTTAGAAATGAGGCGAATCTACTAAGTTGTACATCTTGTTAGACTACATGCCCTAGGAATGTTTGAAGTTGCTGAACTCAACCTTGTTCGTAGGAATGCCACTGATTCCTAGAACTGAACTACCTCATTTCACACAGTACAGTGTTCGGCAATGAAGATGTTTGTTTTCTAAACAAACTACTTTAGAAATGAAGCGAAACTAGTAAGTTGTACATCTTGTTAGATTACACTAACTAGGAATGATTCAACTTGCTGTACTCAACCATCTTGGTAGAAAAGCAAATGATTCCTAGAAACAAAGTAGCTTATTTCACACAGTACAGTGGTTGGCAATGAAGATGTTCGTTTTCTAAACAAACTACTGAAGAAATGAAGCGAAAGTAGTAAGTTGTACATCTTGTTAGACTACACTAACTAGGAATGTTTGAACTTGCTGCACTCAACCAACTTCGTAGAAAAGCACCTTATTCCTAGAACTGAACTAGCATATTTCAAACAGTACAGAGTTCGGCAAAGAAGATGTTCACTTTCTGAACAAACTACTTTAGAAATGAGGTGAATCTAGTAAGTTGTACATCTTGTTAGATTACAAAAACTAGGAAAGTTTGAAGTTGCTGCACTCAACCTTTTTCGTAGCAAAGCAACTATTCCTAGAAATGAATTAGCTTATTTCACACAGTACAGTGTTTGGAAATGAAGATGTTTGTTTTCTAAACAAACTACATTAGAAATGAACTGAAACTAGTAAGTTGTACATCTTGTTAGATTACACTAACTAGGAATGTTTGAACTTGCTGCACTCAACCACCTTCATGGAAAATCCACTTATTCCTAGAAGCCATGTAGGTTATTTCACACAGGACAGTGTTCGGCAATGAAGATGTTTGTCTTCTAAACAAACTACTTTAGAAATGAAGCGAAACTAGTAAGTTGCACAGCTTGTTAGATTACACGAAATAGGAATGTTTGAACTTGCTGCACTCAACCATCTTCATAGAAAATCAACTGATTCGTAGAACTGAAATGGCTTATTTCACACAGTATAGTGTTCAGCAATGAAGATGTTTGTTTTCTAAACAAAGTATTTGAGAAATGAAGCGAACCTACTAAGTTGTACATCTTCTTAGATTACACAAACTAGGAGGCTTTGAAGGTTACTGCACCAAATCACCACCAGAAAGCAACTGATTCCTTGATGCAAATGGCAAGAGGACTTTATTACAGTGTTCTGGGGCCCACAGTCATACACCACACGGGTGAAGAGGATTGTGGGGAAATGAATGCAGGGTTAAGGCAGTTTTTACAGGGTTTACAACAAAGCCCAAGCATTGTGAACCAATCATTTCAAAACATCAGAAGCCAGCACACAGTGCTGACCAACCCATTTGTAACACACCACAGCTTTTTAGACAAATTATTTCAAATTGTCCAAGCTAGCGCACTGTAGACCAGTCATTTTAAATTGCCTAAGCCCGCGCTTTGTGGACCAATCATATTGTAACACATTAAGGTTCCTCTTCGCCACCTCAGAGGTCTGTAGCCTTACTAGGGTGGGGTGACTAACTGTGGTCAGAGCCGGTCAGATCGGGTTGGGTGTTCCCCTGAGCATTCTTTTTCCCTCATGTCGCAAGCAGCTATCTACAGAAGCCAAATAAGCAGTTATTCATCCTATTTCCTAGTATTTATTCAGCTAGGGTCACGTAAAATGAGCCTGATATATTCTTTTCCCAATTCTATATTGGGCTCTAGAAACAGCAAGGAATGTGACCTTTTACCCATTTGCTGGCAGCAAGGCGAGTTCCCATTTAACTGGCAGGGCGGGCCTGGAATCTGAAGTATTCAGGTCTCCTAACTTCTGGGGTCTGAGAAGGGTCAGGCCATCCTTTCAATTCCTAGAAACGAACTAGCTTATTTCACACAGTACAGTGCTCGGCAATGAAGATGTTTGTTTTCTAAAAAAACTACTTTAGAAATGAGGCGAATCAACTAAGTTGTACATCTTGTTAGATTACACAAACTAGGAGAGTTGGACGTTGCTGCACTCAACCTTGTTCGTAGTATTGCCACTAATTCCTATACCTGAACTAGCTTATTTCACACAGTACGGTGTTCGGCAATGAAGATGTTTGTTTTCTAAACAAACTACTTTAGAAATGAAGTGAAATTAGTAAGTTGTACATCTTGTTAGATTACACTAACTACGAATGTTTGAACCTGCTGTACTGAACCATCTTTGTAGAAAATCAACTGATTCCTAGGACCCATGTAGCTTATTTGACACAGGACAGTGTTCGGCAAGGAACACGTTTGTTTTCTAAACAAACTACTTTAGAGATGAGGCGAGTCTACTAAGTTGTATATCTTGTTAGATTACACAAACTATGAAAGTTTGAAGTTGCTGCACTCATCATTGTTCGTAGGAAAGCAACTGTTTCCTAGAACCGAACTAGCTTATTTCATACAGTACAGTGTTCTGCAATGAAGATGTTTGTTTTCAAAACAAACTACTTCATAAAGGAAGTGAAATTAGTAAGTTATATATCTTGTTAGATTACACTAACTAGGAAAGTTTGAACTTGCTGCACTCAACCATCTTTGGACAAATGCAACTGATTCCGAGAACCGAACTAGCTTATTTCGCACACTACAGTGTTTGGTAATGAAGATGTTTGTTTTCTAAACAAACTACTTTAGAAATGAAGTGAAACTAGTAAGTATTGCATCTTGTTAGATTACACTAACTAGAATTGTTTGAACTGGCTGCACTCTACATCTTTGTAGAAAAGCAAATGATTCCTAGAACCAAAGTAGCTTATTTCACACAGTACAGTCTTTGGAAATGAAGATGTTTGTTTTCTAAACAAACTACTTTACAAATGAAGCGAAACTAGTAAGTTGAATTTCTTGTTAGATTACACTAACTTGGAATGTTTGAACTTGGTGCACTCAACCATCTTCGTAGAAAAGCAACTGATTCCTAGAACTGTACTACCTTATTTCACAGAGTACAGTGTTCAGCAATGAAGATGTTTGTTTTCTAAATAAATTACTTTAGAAATGAAATGAAACTAGGATGTTGTACATCTTATTAGATTACACAAACTAGGAAAGTTTGAAGTTTCTGCACTCAACCTTGTTCATAGGAATGCAACTGATTCCTAGAACCGAAGTAGCTTATTTCACACAGTACAGTGTTCAGAAATGAAGATGTTTGTTTTCTAATGAAACTACATTAGAAATGAAGCGAAAATACTAGGTTGTACAACTTGTTAGTTTACTCTAAGTAGGAGTGTTTGAACTTGCTTCACTCAACTGTCTTTGTAGAAAATCAACTATTTCTTAGATCCAATGTAGTTTATTTCACACAGTACAGTGTTTGGGAATGAAGATGTTTGTTTTCTAAACAAACTACATTAGAAATAAAGCAAAACTAGTAAGTTGTCCATCTTGTTAGACTACACTAACTAGGAATGTTTCAACTTGCTGCACTCAACCATCTACGTAGAGAAGCAACTGATTCTTAGAACCGAACTAGCTTATTTAACACAGTACAGTGTACAGCAATGAAGATGTTTGTCTTCTAAAGAAACTACTTTAGAAATGAGGCGAATCTACTAAGTTGTACATCTTATTAGATTGGATAAACAAGGAAAGTTTGAAGATGCTGCACTCAAACTTCTTCGTAGGAAAGCAACTGATTCCTAGAACCGAACTAGCTTATTTCACACAATACAATGTTCAGCAATGAAGATGTTTGTTTTCTAAACAAACTACTTTAGAAATAAAGCGAAACTAGTAAGGTGTACATCTTGTTAGATTACACGATCTACGAATGTTTGAACTTGCTGCGCTCAACCATCTTCATAGAAAATCAACTAATTCCTAGAACCTATGTAGCTTATTTCACACAGGACAGTGATCCGCAATGAAGATGTTTGTTTTCTAAACAAACCACTTTATAAATGAGGCGAATCGACTAAGTAGTGCATCTTGTTAAATTACACAAACTAGGAAAGTTTGAATTTGTTGCACTCAACCTTTTTGTAGGAATGCAACTGATTCCTGTAGCCGAACTAGCTTATTTCACACAGTACAGTGTTCAGCAATGAAGATGTTTGTTTTCCAAACAAAGTACATTAGAAATGAAGTGAAACTCGTAAGTTGTACATCTTGTTAGATTAAACTAACTAGAATGTTTGAACTTGCGACACTCAACCATCTTCGAAGAAAGTCCACTGATACCTAGAAGCTCTGTAGGTTATTTCCCACAGTCCAGTGTTCGGCAATGATGATGATTGTCTTCTAAAGAAACTACTCGAGAAATGAAGAGAAACTAGTGAGTTGTACAACTTGTTAGATTACATGAACTAGGAATGTTTGAACTTGCTGCACTCAACCATCTTTGTAGAAAAGCAACTGATTCGTACAACCGAACTAGCTTATTTCACACAGTACAGTGTTCAGGAATGAAGATGTTTGTTTTCTAAACAAACTCCTTGAGAAATGAGTCGAATCTACTAAGTTGTACATCTTTTTTGACTACACTAACTAGGAATGTTTGAACTTGCTCCACTCAACCGTCTTTGTAGAAAGGCAAAAGATTTATGGAACCAAACTAGCTTATTTCACAGAGTATACTGTTCGGCAATGAAGATGTTTGTTTTCTAAACAAACTACTTTAAAAATGAAGTGAAACTTGTATCTTGTTAGATTACACAAACAAGGAAAGTTTGAAATTGCTGCACCAAACCTTCTTCCTAGGAAAGCAACTGATTCCTAGAACCGAACTAGCTTATTTCACACAGTACAGTGTTCGGCAATGAAGATGTTTGTTTTCTGCACAAACTACTATAGAAATGAAGTGAAACTAGTAAGTTGTATATCTTGTTAGATTACACTAACTAGGAATATTTGAACTTGCTGCACTCAACCATCTTTGTAGGAAAGCAACTGATTCCTAGAACCGAACTAGCTTATTTCACACAGTACATTGTTCGGCAATGAAGATGTTTGTCTTCTAAACAAACTACTTTAGAAATGAAGCGAAACCTGTAAGTTGGACATCTTGTTAGATTACACTAACTAGCAATGTTTGAACTTGCTGCACTCAACCACCTTTGTAGAAAAGCAACTGATTCCTAGTAACAAAGTAGCTTATTTCACACAGTACAGTGTTTGGCATTGAAGATGTTCGTTTTTTAAAGAAACTATTTAGAAATGAAGCGAAAATAGTAAATTGTACATTATGTTAGATTACACTAACTAGAAATGTTTGAACTTCCTGCACTCAAAAATCTTCGTAGGAAAGCAACTGATTCCTAGAACCGAACTAGATTATTTCACACAGTACAGTGTTCCGCAATGAGGATGTTTGTTATCTAAACAAACTACTTTAGAAATGAGGCGAATCTACTAAGTTGTATATCTTGTTAGATAGCACAAACTAGGAAAGTTTGAAGTTGCTGCACTCAACATTCTTCCTAGGAAAGCAACTGATTCCTAGAACCAAACTAGCTTATTTCACACAGTACAGTGTTCGGCAATGATGATGTTTGGCTTCTAAACAAACTACTTCAGAAATGAAGCAAAACTAGCAAGTTGTACATCTTCTTAGATTACACTCACTGGGAATCTTTAAACTTGCTGCACTCAACCATCTTCGTAGAAAAGCAACTTATTCCTAGAACCAAACTAGCTTATTTCACACAGGACAGTGTTCGCCAATGAAGATGTTTGTTTTCTAAACAAACTACTTTAGAAATGAAGCAAAACTACTAAGTTGTACATCGTGTTAGACTACACGCACTAGCAGTGTTTGAACTTGCTGCACTCAACAATCTTCTTAGCAAAGCAACTGATACCTAGAATCGAAGTAGCTTATTTCACACAGTACAGTGTTTGGCAATGAAGATGTTTGTTTTCTAAACAAACTACATCACAAATGAGGCGAATCTACTAAGTTGTATATCTTGTTAGATTACAAAAATTACGAATGTTTGAAGTTGCTCAACTCAACCTTGTTCATAGGAATGCCACTGATTCCTAGAACCGAACTACCTTATTTCAGACAATACAGTGTACGGCAATGAAGATGTTTCTTTTTTAAACAATCTACTTTAGAAATGAAGCAAAAATAGTAAGTTGTAAATCTTGTTAGATTACATTAATTAGGAATGTTTGTACTTGATGCACTCAACAATCTTCATAGAAAATCAAGTGATTCGTAGAACCGAACTAGCTTATTTCACACAGTATACTGTTCGGCAAGGGAGATGTTTGTTTTCTAATCAAACTACCTTAGAAATCAAGCGAAACTAGTAAGTGGTACATCTGGTTAGATTACACTAACTAAAAATGTTTGAACTTGCTGCATTCAACCATCTTTGTAGAAAAGCAACTGATTCCTAGAACCGAACAAGCATATTTCACACATATTTCAGCAATGAATATGTTTGTTTTCTAAACAAAATGCTTTAGAAATGAAGCGACACTAGTAAGTTTTACATCTTGTTAGACAACACTAACTAGGAATATTTGAACTTGCTGCACTCAACCATCTTTGTAGAAAAGCAACTGATTCCTAGAACCAATGTACCTTATTTCACACAGTACGGTATTTTGCAATGAAGATGTGTGTTTTCTAAACAAGCTACTTTAGAAATGAGGCGAAACTAGTAAGTTGTACATCTTGTTAGATTACAGTAACTAGGAATGTTTGAACTTGCAGCAGGCAACCATCTTGGTAGAAAATCAACTCATTCCTAAAACAAAGTAGCTTATTTCACACAGCACAGTGTTTGGCAATGAAGATGTTTGTTTTCTAAACAAACTACTTTAGAAATGAACCGAAAATAGAAATTGTACATCTTGTTAGATTACACGAACTAGGAATGTTTGAACTTCCTGCACTCAACAATCTTCATAGAAA
Source organism: Orientallactaga sibirica (assembly GCA_036365145.1). Classification (NCBI taxonomy): domain Eukaryota; kingdom Metazoa; phylum Chordata; class Mammalia; order Rodentia; family Dipodidae; genus Orientallactaga; species Orientallactaga sibirica. The sequence continues at coordinate 102,183 of JAEOAD010000844.1, forward strand.
AGCAACTAATTCCTACAACCGAACAAGATTATTTCACAAAGTACAGTGCTTGGCAGTGAAGATGTTTGTTTTCTCAAGAAACTACTTTAGACATTAAGCGAAACTAATAAGTTTTACATCTTGTTAGATTACACTAACTAGCAATGTTTGAACTTCCTTCCCTCAACCATCCTTGTAGAAAAGCAACTGATTCCTAGAACCGAACTAGCTTATTTCACACAGTAAAGTGTTCGGCAATGAACATGTTTGTTTTCTAAACAAACTACTTTAGAAAATATGCAAATCTACTAAGTTGTATATCTTGTTAGATTACACAAACAAGAAAAGTTTGAAGTTGCTGCACTCAATCTTCTTCCTAGGAAAGCAACTGATTCCTACAACAAAACTAGCTTATTTCACAAAGTACAGTGTTCAGCAATGAAGATTTTTGTCTTCTGATCAATCTACTTTAGAAATGAAGCAAAACTAGTAAATTGTACATCTTGTTAGATTACACTAACTAGGAATGTTTGAACTTGCTGCACTCAACCATCTTCGTACAAAAGGAACTTATTCCTAGAACCGAACTAGCTTATTTCACACAGTACAGTTACTCGCAATGAAAATGTTTGTTTTCTAAACAAACTACTTTAGAAATGAGGCGAATCTACTAAGTTGTACATCTTGTTAGACTACATGCCCTAGTAATGTTTGAAGTTGCTGAACTCAACCTTGTTTGTAGGAATGCCACTGATTCCTAGAACCGAACTACCTCATTTCACACAGTACAGTGTTCGGCAATGAAGATGTTTGTTTTCTAAACAAAATACTTTAGAAATGAAGCGGAACTAGTAAGTTGTACATCTTGTTAGATTACACTAACTAGGAATGATTCAACTTGCTGTACTCAACCATCTTGGTAGAAAAGCAAATGATTCCTAGAAACAAAGTAGCTTATTTCACACAGTACAGTGGTTGGCAATGAAGATGTTCATTTTCTAAACAAACTACTTCAGAAATGAAGTGAAACTAGTAAGTTGTACATCTTGTTAGATTACACTACCTAGGAATGTTTGAACTCACTGCACTCAACCATCTTCGTAGAAAACCAACTGATTCCTAGAACCAAAGAAGCTTATTTCACACAGAACAGTGTTTGGCAATGGAGATTTTAGTTTTCTAAAAAAACTACTTTAGAAATGAGGCGAATCTATTAAGTTGTATATCTTGTTAGATTACACAAACTAGGAATGTTTGAAGTTGCTGAACTCAACCTTGTTTGTAGGAATGCCAGTGATTCCTAGAACCGAACTACCTTATTTCACACTGTACAGTGTGCGGCAATGAAGATGTTTGTTTTCTAAACAAATACCGTAGAAATGAACTGAAACTAGTAAGTTGTACATCTTGTTAGATTACACTAACTAGGAATGATTCAACTTGCTGCACTCAACCATCTTCGTAGAAAAGCAACTGATTCCTAGAACCAAACTAGCTTATTTCACACAGTACAGTGCTTGGCAATGAATATGTTTCTCTTCTAAACAAACTACTTTAGATATGTAGCGAAACTAGTAAGTTGTACATCTTGTTATACTACACTAACTAGGAATGTTTGAACTTGCTGCACTCAACCACCTTCATAGAAAAGCACCTTATTCGTAGAACCGAACTAGCATATTTCAAACAGTACAGAGTTCGGCAAAGAAGATGTTTGCTTTCTGAACAAACTACTTTAGAAATGAGGCGAATCTAGTAAGTTGTACATCTTGTTAGATTACAAAAACTAGTAAAGTTTGAAGTTGCTGCACTCAACCTTTCTCATAGCATTGGAACTATTTCCTAGAACCGACTAGCTTATTTCACACAGTACAGTGTTTGGAAATGTAGATATTTGTTTTCTAAACAAACTACATTAGAAATGAACTGAAACTAGTAAGTTGTACATCTTGTTAGATTACACTAACTAGGAATGTTTGAACTTGCTGCACTCAACCATCTTCATAGAAAATCCACTTATTCCTAGAAGCCATGTAGGTTATTGCACACAGGACAGTGTTCGGCAATGAAGATGTTTGTCTTCTAAACAAACTACTTTAGAAATGAAGCTAAACTAGTAAGTTGCACAGCTTGTTAGATTACACAAAATAGGAATGTTTGAACTTGCTGCACTGAACCATCTTCGTAGAAAATCAACTGATTCGTAGAACTGAAATGGCTTATTTCACACAGTATAGTGTTCAGCACTGAAGATGTTTGTTTTCTAAACAAAGTACTTGAGAAATGAGGCGAACCTACTAAGTTGTACATCTTCTTAGATTACACAAACTAGGAAAGTTTGAAGTTACTGCACTAAACTTTCTTCCTAGGAAAGCAACTGATTCCTAGAACCGAATTACCTTATTACACACAGTACAGTGTTCTGCAATGAAGATGTTTGTTTTCTAAACAAACTACTTCAGAAATGAGTCGAATCTACTAAGTAGTACATCTTGTTAAATTACACTTACTAGGAATGTTTGAACTTGCTCTACTCAACAATCTTCATAGAAAATCAGCTGATTCGTAGAACCAAACTAGCTTATATCACACAGTACAGTGCTCAACAATGAACATGTTTGTTTTCCAAACAAACTACTTTAGAAATAAAGTGAAACAAGTAAGTTGTACATCTTATTATATTACAGTAACTAGAAATGTTTGAACTTGCTGCACTCAACCATCTTGGTAGAAAACCAGCTGATTCCTAGAAACTAAGTAGCTTTTTTTCACACAGTATCGTGTTCGACAATGAAGATGTTTGTTTTCTAAAGAAAATACTTTAGAAATGAAGCGAAACTAGAAAGTTGTATATCTTGTTAGATTACACTACCTAGGAATGTTTGAACTCGCTGCACTCAACAATCTTGGTAGAAAAGCAACTGATTCCTAGAACTGAAGTAGGTTTTTTTCACACAGTACAGTGTTCGGCAATGAAGCTGTTTGTTTTCTAAAGAAACTATTTTAAAAATGAAGCAAAACAAGGAAGTTGTACATCTTGTTAGATTACACTAACTAGGAATGTTTGAACTTGCTGCACTCAACCATCTTCATAGAAAAGCACCTGATTCCTAGAACCGAGCTAACATATTTCACACAGTATAGCGTTCAGCAATGAAGATGTTTGTTTTGTAAATGAGGCGAATCTTCTAAGTTGTACATCTTCTTAGATTACAAAAACTAGGAAAGTTTGAAGTTTCTGCACTCAACCTTGTGCATAGGAATGCACCTTTTGTGTAGAACCGAACTAGGTTATTTCACACAGTACACTGTTCGACAATGAAGACGTTTGTTTTCTAAGCAAACTACTTTAGAAATGAGGCGAATCTATTCAGTACTACAGCTTGTTAGATTACACTAACTAGGAATGTTTGAACTTGCTGTACTCAACCATCTTCACAGAAAACCAACTGATTCGTAGAACAAAACTAGCTTATGTCACACAGTACAGTGTTCTTCAATGAACTTGTTTGTTTTCTAAACAAACTACTTTAGAAATAAAGCGAAACTAGTAAGTTGTACATCTTATTAGATTATACTAACTAGGAATGTTTGAACTTGCTGCACGCAACCATCTTGGTAGAAAACCAACTGATTCCTAGAAACTAAGTAGCTTATATCACACAGTACAGTGTTTGGGAATGAAGATGTTCATTTTCTAAATAAACTACTTTAGAACTGAAGCAAAACTAGTAAATTGTACATCTTGTTAGATTACACTAACTAGAAATGTTTGAACTTGCTGCACTCAACAATCTTCATAGAAAAGCAACTAGATTCAAGAAACCAAACTAGCTTATTTCACACAGTACATTGTTCGTCATGAAGATGTTTGTTTTCTAAACAAACTACTTTAGAAATGAAGCAAAACTAGTAAGTTGTACATCTTGTTAGACTACACTAACTATGAATGTTTGAACTTGCTGCACTCAACCATCTTCGTAGAAAAGCAACTGATTTCTAGAAACTGAACTAGCTTATTTCACAAAGTACAGTGTTCAGAAATGAAGATGTTTGTTTTCTAAACAAACTACTTTAGAAATGAAGCGAAACTAGTAAGTTGTACATCTTGTTAGATTACAGTAACTAGGAATGTTTGAACTTGCTGCACTCAACCATCTTAATAGAAAAGCAACTGATTCCTAGAAACAAACTAGCTTATTTCACACAGCACAGTGTTTGGCAATGAAGATGTTTGTTTTCTAAACAAACTACTTTAGAAATGAACCGAAACTAGTAATTTGTGCATCTTGTTTTATTACACTAACTAGGAATGTTTGAACTTGCTGCACTCAACAATCTGTGTAGAAAAGCAACTGATTCCTAGAACCAAACTAGATTATTTCACACAGTACAGTGTTTGGCAGTGAAGATGTTTGTTTTCTAAACAAACTACTTTAGAAATGAAGTGAAAATAGTAAGTTGTACATCTTGTTAGATTACACTAACTAGGAATGTTTGAACATCCTTGCACTCAACAATCTTTGTAGAAAAGCAAATGATTCCTAGAACTGAACTAGCTTATTTCACACAGTACAGTGTTCGGCAATGAAGATGTTTGTTTTCTAAACAAACTACTTTAGAAATGATATGAAACTACTAAGTTGTATATCTTGTTAGATTACACAAACAAGGAATGTTTGAATTTGCTGCACTCAACAATCTTCGTAGAAAATCAACTGATTCCTAGAACCAAACTAGCTTATTTCACACAGTACAGTGTTCGGCAATGAAGATGTTTGTTTTCTAAACAAACTACTTTAGAAATGAAGCAAAACTAGTAAGTTGTACATCTTGTTAGATTACACTAACTAGGAATGTTTGAACTTGCTGAACTCAACCATCTTCATAGAAAAGCAACTGATTCCTAGAACCGAACTAGCTTATTTCACACAGTACAGTGTACTGGCAATGAAGATGTTTGTTTTTAAACAAACTACTTTAGAAATGATTTGAACTCTAAGTTGTACATCTTGTTAGATTACAAACTAGGAAAGTTTGAAGTTGCTGCACTCAACCTTGTTCGTAGGAATGCAACTGATTCCTAGAACCAAACTAGCTTATTTCACACAGTACAGTGTTCAGCAATGAAGATGTTTGTTTTCTAAACAAACTACTTTAGAAATGAAGCGAAACTAGTAAGTTGTACATCTTGTTAGATTACAGTAACTAGGAATGTTTGAACTTGCTGCAGTCAACCATCTTCGTAGAAATCAAACTGATTCCTAGAAACAAACAAGCTTATTCACACAGTACAGTGTATGGCAATGAAGATGTTTGTTTTCTAAACAAACTACTTTAGAAATGAAGAGAAACTAGTAAGTTGTACATCTTGTTAGATTACACTAACTAGGAATGTTTGAACTTGCTGCACTCAACCATCTTGGTAGAAAAGCAACTGATTCCTAGAAACTGAACTAGCTTATTTCAAACAGTACAGTGTTTGGCAAAGAAGATGTTCATTTTCTAAACAAACTACTTTAGAAATGAAGTGAAACTAGTAAGTTGTACATCTTGTTAGATTACAAAAACTAGGAAAGTTTGAAGTTGCTGCACTCAACCTTTTTCGTAGCAATAGAACTATTCCTAGAATCGACTAGCTTATTTCACACAGTACAGTGTTTGGAAATGAAGATGTTTGTTTTCTAAACAAACTACATTAGAAATGAACAAAACTAGTAAGTTGTACATCTTGTTAGATTACACTAACTAGGAATGTTTGAACTTGCTGCACTCAACCACCTTCATGGAAAATCCACTGATTCCTAGAAGCCATGTAGCTTATTTCACACAGTACAGTGTTTGGCAATGAAGACGTTTGTTTTCTAAACAAACTACTTTAGAAATGAAGCGAAACTTGTAAGTTGTACACCTTGTTAGATTACACTAACTGGGAATGTTTGAACTTGCTGCACTCAACCATCTTCATAGAAAATCAACTGATTTGTAGAACTGAAATGGCTTATTTCACACAGTACAGTGTTCAGCAATGAAGATGTTTGTTTTCTAAACAAAGTATTTGAGAAATGAAGCGAAACTACTAAGTTGTACATCTTGTTAGATTACACAAACTAGGAAAGTTTGAAGTTGCTGCACTCAAACTTTCTTCCTAGGAAAGCAACTGATTCCTAGAACTGAATTAGCTTATTTCACACAGCACAGTGTTCTGCAATGAAGATGTTTGTTTTCTAAACAAACTACTTTAGAAATGAAGTGAAACTAGTAAGTTGTACATCTTGTTAGATTACACTAACTAGGAATGTTTGAATTTCCTGCACTCAACCATCTTCAAAGAAAAGCAACTGATTCCTAGAACTGAACTAGCTTATTTCACACAGTACAGTGTTGGCAATGAAGATGTTTGTTTTCTAAACAAACTACTTTAGAAATGAAGCAAAACTACTAAGTTGTACATCTTGTTACATTACACTAACTAGGAATGTTTGAACTTGCTGCACTCAACCATCTAGGTAGAAAATCAACTGATTCCTAGAACCAAACTAGCTTATTTCACACAGTACAGAGTTCAGCAATGAAGATGTTTGTTTTCTAAACAAACTACTTTAGAAATGAGTCGAAACTACTAAGTTGTACATCTTGTTAAATTACACTTACTAGGAATGTTTGAACTTGCTGCACTCAACCATCTTCATATAAAATCAACTGATTCCTAGAAACAAACTAGCTTATTTCACACAGTACAGTGTTCAACAATGAAGATGTTTGTTTTCCAAACAAACTACTTTAGAAATGAAGTGAAACAAGTAAGTTGTACATCTTGTTAGATTACAGTAACTAGATATGTTTGAACTTGCTGCACTCAACCATCTTGGTAGAAAACCAACTGATTCCTAGAAACTAAGTAGCTTTTTTCACACAGTACAGTGTTCGGCAATGAAGATGTTTGTTTTCTAAAGAAATTACTTTAGAAATGAAGCAAAACTAGAAAGTTGTATATCTTGTTAGATTACATTAACTAGGAATGTTTGAACTTGCTGCACTCAACAATCTTGGTAGAAAAGCAACTGATTCCTAGAACTGAAGTAGCTTATTTCACACAGTACAGTGTTTGGCAATGAAGATGTTTGTTTTCTAAAGAAACTACTTTAAAAATGAAGCGAAACAAGGAAGTTGTACATCTTGTTAGATTACACGAGCTAGGAATATTTGAACTTGCTGCACTCAACCATCTCCGTAGAAAAGCACCTGATTCCTAGAACCGAACTAACATATTTCACACAGTACAGCGTTCAGCAATGAAGATGTTTGTTTTGTAAATGAGGCGAATCTTCTAAGTTGTACATCTTCTTAGATTACAAAAACTACGAAAGTTTGAAGTTTCTGCACTCAACCTTGTGCATAGGAATGCAACTTTTGTCTAGAACCGAACTAGGTTATTTCACACAGTACACTGTTCGACAATGAAGACGTTTGTTTTCTAAACAAACTACTTTAGAAATGAGGCGAATCTACTCAGTAGTACATCTTGTTAGATTACACTAACTAGGAAAGTTTGAACTTGCTGTACTCAACCATCTTCATAGAAAATCAACTGATTCGTAGAACAAAATTAGCTTATGTCACACAGTACAGTGTTCTGCAATGAACCTGTTTGTTTTCTAAATAAACTACTTTAGAAATAAAGCGAAACTAGTAAGTTGTACATCGTATTAGATTATACTAATTAGGAATGTTTGAACTTGCTTCACGCAACCATCTTGGTAGAAAACCAACTGATTCCTAGAAACTAAGTAGCTTATTTCACACAGTACAGTGTTTGGGAATGAAGATGTTCATTTTCTAAATAAACTACTTTAGAACTGAAGCAAAACTAGTAAATTGTACATCTTGTTAGATTACACTAACTAGAAATGTTTGAACTTCAGGTACTCAACAATCTTCATAGAAAAGCAATAGATTCCAAGAACCACACTGGCTTATTTCACACAGTACAGTGTTTGACCTGAAGGTGTTTGTTTTCTAAACAAACTACTTTAGAAATGAAGCAAAACTACTCAGTTGTACATTTTATTCGACTACACTAACTATGAACGTTGGAACTTCCTGGGCTCAACCATTTTTGTAGAAAAGCAACAGATTCCTAGAACCTAACTAGCTTATTTCACACGGCACAGTGTTCGGCAATGAAGATGTTTTTGTTCTAAACAAAGTACATTAGAAATGAAGCGAAACTAGTAATTTGTGCATCTTGTTTTATTACACTAAATAGGAATGTTTGAACTTGCTGCACTCAAACATCTGTGTAGAAAAGCAACTGAGTCCTAGAACCGAACTAGCTTATTTCACACAGTACAGTGTTTGGCAAAAAAGATGTTGTTTTTCTAAACAAACTACTTTAGAAATGAAGCGAAACTAGTAAATTGTACATCTTGTTAGATTACACTAACTAGGAATGTTTGAACTTGCTGCACTCAACCATCTTCGAAGAAAAACAACTGATTCGTAGCAATGATCTAGCTTATTTCATACAGTACAGTGTTCGGTAATGAAGATGTTTGTGTTCTAAACAAACTACATTACAAATGTGTCGAGTCTACTAAGATGCACATCTTGTTATATTACAATAACTAGGAATGTTTGAACTTGCTGCACTCAACAATCTTCCTAGAAATGCAACTGATTACAAGAAATGAACTAGCTTATTTCACACAGTACAGTTTTTTGCAATGAAGATGTTTGTTTTCTAAACAAACTATTTTAGAAATGAGGCGAATCTGCCAAGTTGTACATCTTGTTAGATTACACAAACAAGAAATGTATGAAGTTGTTGAACTCAATCTTGTTCGTAGGAATGCAACTGATTCCTAGAACTGAACTAGCTTATTTCACACAGTACAGTGTTCGGCAATGAAGATGTTTGTTTTCTAAACAAACTACTTTAGAAATGAGGCGACTCTACTAAGTTGTACATCTTGTTAGATTACACTAACAAGGAATGTTTCAACTTGCTGCACTCAACGATCTTCAAAGAAAAGCGACTGATTCCTAGAACCGAATTAGCTATTTTCACACAGTACAGTGTATGGCAATGAAGATGTCTGTTTTCTCAAGGAACTACTTTAGAAATGAGGCGAATCTACTAAGTTGTAAATCTTGTTAGATTACAGAAACAAGGAAAATTTGAAGTTGCTGCACTCAACATTCTTCCTAGGAAAGCAACTGATACCTAGAAGCGAACTACCTCATTTCACACAGTACTGTGTTGGGGAATGAAGATGTTTGTTTTCTAAACAAACTACTTTAGAAATGAAGCGAAACTAGTAAGTTGTACATGTTGTTAGATTACACTAACTAGAAATGTTTCAACTTGCTGCACTCAACCATCTTCGTAGAAAAGCAACTGATTCTCAGAACCAAACTTTCTTATTTAAGGCAGTACAGTATTCGGCAATGAAGATGTTTATTTTCTAAACAAACTACTTTAGAAATGATGGAAAACTGCTAAGTTGTACATCTTGATTGACTACACTAAGTAGGAATGTTTCAACTTGCTGCACTCAACCATCTTCGTAGAAAACGAATTGATTCCTAGAACCGAACTAGCTTATTTCACACAGTACAGCGTTCGACAATGAAATTGTTTATTTTCTACACAAACTACTTTAGAAATGAAGAGAAACTAGTAAGTTGTACACCTTGTTAGATTACACTAACGAGCAATGTTTGTACTTCATGCACTCAACCATCTTTGTAGAAAATAAACAGATTCCTACAACCGAACTAGCTTATTTCACACAGTACAGTGTTCGGCAATGAAGATGGTTCTTTTCTAAACAAACTCCTTTAGAAATTAAGTTAAAGTAGTAAGTTGTACATCTTGTTAGATTACACTAACTATGAATGTTTGAATTTGCTACACTAAACCATCTTTGTAGAAAAGCAGCTGATTCCTAGAACCTAAGTAGCTTATTTCAAAAAGCACAGTCTTTGGCAATGAAGATGTTTGTTTTCTAAACAAACTACTTTAGAAATAAGTGAAACTAGCAAGTTGTGCATCTGGTTAGATTACACTAACTAGGAATGTTTGATCTTGCTGCACTCAACCATCTTCTTAGAAAAGCAACTAATTCCTAGAACCAAACTAGCTTATTTCACACAGTACAGTGTTTGGCAATGAAGATGTTTGTTTTCTAAACAAACTACTTTAGAAATGAAGTGAAACTTGTAAGTTGTACGTTTTGTTCGACTACACTAACTAGTAATTTTTGTACTTGCTGCACTCAACCATATTCGTAGAAAAGCAACTGTTTCATAGAACCGAACTAGCTTATTTCACACAGTACCTTGTTCAGCAATGAAGATGTTTGTGGTCTAAACCAACCACTATAGAAATGAAGCAAAACTAGTAAATTGTACATATGGTTAGAGTACACTGATTAGGAATGTTCGAAATGGCTGCACTCAACCATCTTTGTAGAAATGCAACTGATTCCTAGAACTGAACTAGCTTATTTCACACAGTACAGTGGTTGGAAATGAAGATTTTTTTTTCTAAACAAACTACTTTAGAAATGAGGCGAATGTAGTAAGTTGTATACCCTGTTAGATTACACAATATAGGAAAGTTTGAAGTTGCTGCACTCAACCTTGTTTGTGGGAATGAAACTGATTACTAGAACTGAACTAGCTTATTGCACACAGTATAGTGTTCGGAAATGAAGATGTTTGTTTTCTAAACAAACTACGTTAGAAACGAAGCGAAACTAGTAAGTTGTACATCTTGTTAGATTACACTAACTAAGAATGTTTGAACTTTCTGCACTCAGTCATCTTCGTAGAAAATAAACTGATTCCTAGAACCAATGTACCTTATTTCACACAGTACAGTGTTCGGCCATGAAGATGTTTGTTTTCTAAACAAACTTCTTTTGAAATGAAGCGAAACTAGTAAGTTGTACATCTTGTTAGATTACACTAACTAGGAATGTTTGAACTTGCTGCACTCAACCATGTTTGTAGAAAAGCAAGTGATTCCTAGAAACAAACTAGCTTAATTCATATAGTTCAGTGTTTGGCAATGAAGATGTTTGTTTTCTAAAAAAACTACTTTAGAAATGAGGCGAATCTACTAGGTTCTATATCTTGTTAGATTACAGAAACAAGGAAAGTTTGAAGTTGCTGAACTCAACTTTCATTGTAGGAAAGCAACTGATTCCGAGAACAGAACTAGCTTATTACACATAGTACAGTGTTCGGCAATGAAGATGTTTGTCTTCTAAACAAACTACTTTAGAAATGAGGCGAAACTAGTACTTTGTCCATCTTGTTAGATTACACTAACTAGGAATCTTTGTATTTGCTTCACTCAACCATCTTGGAGAAAATCAACTGTTTCCTAGAACCAATATAGCTTATTTCAAACACTACACTCTTTGGCAACAAAGATTTTTTTTTCTAAACAGACTACTTGAGAAATGAAGCGAAACTAGTAAGTTCTACATCTTTTTAGACTACACTAACTAGGAATGTTTGAACGTGCTGCACTCAACCTTCTTCGTACGAAACAACTGATTCCTAGAACCGAACTTGCTTATTTCATACAGTACAGTATTCGGCAATGAAGATGTTTGTTTTTTAAACAAACTACTTTAGAAATGATGCGAAACTAGTAATTAGTATATCTTGTTAGATTACACTAACTAGGAATGTTTGAACTTGCTGCAATCAACCATCTTCGTCGCAAAGCAACTGATTCCTAGAAGCGAACTAGCTTATTTCACACAGTACAGTGTTCGGCAATGAAGATGTTTGTTTTCTAAACAAACTACTTTAAAAATGAAGCGAAACTAGTAAGTTGTACATCTTGTTAGAGCACACTAGTTAGGAATGTTTCAAGTTGCTACACTCAACCATCTTCGTAGAAAAGCAAGTGATTCCTAGATCCAAACTAGCTTTTTTCATACAGTACAGTGTACGGCAACGAAGATGTCTGCTTCCTAAAGAAACTACTTTAGAAATGAGGCGAATCTACTAGGTTCTATATCTTGTTAGATTACAGAAACAAGGAAAGTTTGAAGTTGCTGAACTCAACTTTCTTTGTAGGAAAGCAACCGATTATGAGAACAGAACTAGCTTATTACACACCCTATAGTGTTCGGCCATGAAGATGTTTGTCGTCTAAACAAACTACTTTAGAAATGAAGCGAAACTAGTACGTTGTACATCTTGTTAGATTACACAAACAAGGATAGTTTAAAGTTGTTACACTGAACCTTCTTCTCAGGAAAGGAACTGATTCCTAGAACCGAAGTAGCTTATTTCACACAGTACAGTGTATGGTGATGAAGGTGTTTGTTCCTAAAGAAACTACTTTAAAAATGAGGCGAATCTACTAAGTTGTACATCTTCATAGATTACACTAACTAGGAATGTTTGAACTTGCAGCACTCAACCCTCTTCATAGAAAAGCTACTGATTCCTAGAACCAAACTAGCTTACTTCACACAGTACAATGTACGGCAATGAAGATGTTCATTTCCTAAAGAAACTACTTTAGAAATGAGGCGAATCTACTAAGTTGTACATCTTGTTAGATTACACAAACAAGGAATGTTTTAAGTTGCTGCACTCACCCTGCTTCGTAGGAAAGCAACTGATTCCTAGAAGCGAAGTAGCTCATTTTACACAGTAAAGTGTTCTGAAATGATGTTTGTTTTCTAAACAAACTACTTTTGAAATGAAGCGAAACTAGTAAGTTGTACATCTTGTTAGACTACACTAACTAGGAATGTTTGAAATTGCTGCACTCAACCATCTTCATAGAAATGCAACGCATTCCTACAACCGAACTAACTTATTTCACCCAGTACAGTGTTCGGCAATAAAGATGTTTGTTTTCTAAACAAACTACTCTCCAAAGAAGCGAATCTACTAAGTTGTACATGTTCTTTGATTACACAAAGAAGGAAAGTTTGAAGTTGCTGCACTCAACCTTCTTCGTAGGAAAGAAACTGATTCCTAGAACGGAACCAGCTTATTTCACACCGTACAGTGTACGGCAATGAAAATGTTTGTTTCCTACAGAAAAAAATTTACAAATGAAGCAAATCTACCATGTTGTACATCTTGTTAGATTACACAAACAAGGAAATTATGAAGTTGCTGCCCTCAACCTTTTTCGAGGCCAATCTACTAAATTGTACATCTTGTTAGATTACACAAACAAGGAAAGTTTGAAGTTGCTGCACTAAACATTCTTCCAAGGAAAGCAACTGATTCGTAGAACCGACCTAGCTTATTTCACACAGTACAGTGTTTGGCAATCAAGATGTTTGTTTTCTAAACAAACTACTTTAGAAATGAAGCAAAACTAGTAAGTTCTACATCTTTTTAGATTACACTAACTGGGAATGTTTGAACTTGCTGCATTCAACCCTCTTGGTAGAAAAGCAAATGATTTCTAGAACCAAACTACCTTATTTCACACAGTACAGTGTTCGACAATGAAGATGCTTCTTTTCTAAACAAATTACTTTAGAAATTAGGCGTATCTACCAAGTTGTATATCTTGTTATATTACACAAACAAGGAAAGTTTGAAGTTGCTGCACTCAACCTACTTCGCAGGAAAGCAACTGATTCCAAGAAAGCAACTAGCTCATTTCACACAGTACCGTGTTCGACAATGAAGATTTTTGTTTTGTAAACAAACTACTTTGGAAATGAAGTGAAACTAGAAAGTTGTACACCTAATTAGATGACAATAACTAGGAATGTTTGAACTTGCTGCACTCAACCTTCTTCGTAGAAAAGCAAGTGATTCCTAGAACCGAACTAGCGTATTTCACACAGTACAATGTGTGGAATTGAAGATGTTTGTGTTCTAAACAAAGTACTTTAGAAATGAGGTGAATCTACGAAGTTGTACATCTTGTTAGATTACACAACCTAGGAGAGTTTGAAGTTGGTGCACTCAACCTTTTTTGTAGGAATGCAACTGATTCCTAGAATGGTTCCAGCTTATTTCACACAGTACAGTGTTCGCTAATGAAGATGTTTGTTTTCTAAACAAACTACTTTAGAAATGAGGCGAATCTACTAAGTTGTACAACTTGTTATATTACACAAACAAGGAAACTTTGAAGTTGCTGAACTCAACCTTGCTCATAGGAATGCAACTGATTCCTAGAACCGAAGCAGCCTATTTCACACAGTACAGTGTTTGGCAATGAAGATATTTGTTTTGTAAACAAACTACTTTAGAAATGAGGTGACTCTACTAAGTTGTGCATCTTGTTAGATTACACTAACTAGGAATCTTTGAACTAGCTGCTCTCAACAATCTTCGTAGAAAAGCAACTGATTCTTAGAACCGAACTAGCTTATTTCACAAAGTACAGTGTTTGGAAATAAAGATGTTTGTTTTCTAAATAAACTACTTTAAAAAGGAGACGAATCTACTAAGTTGTACATCTTGTTAGATCACACTAACTAGGAATGTTTGAACTTGTTGCACTCAACCTTCTTTGTAGCAAAGCAACTGATTCCTAGAAATGAACTAGCTCATTTCACACAGTACAGTGTTCTGAAATGATGATGTTTGTTTTCTAAACAAACTTCTGTAGAAATGAAGTGAGACTAGTAAGTTGTACATCTGTTAGCTTACACTAACTAGGAATGCTTGAACTTGCTGTACTCAACCATCTTCGTAGAAAATGAACTGATTCCTAGAACCAATGTAGCTTATTTCACACAGTACAGTGTTGTGCAATGAAGATGTTTCTTTTCTAAACAAACTACTTTAGAAATGAAGCTGAACTAGTACGTTGTAAATATTGTTAGAGTACACTAAGTAGGAATGTTTTAACTTGCTACACTCAACCATCTTCGTAGAAAAGCAAGTGATTCCTAGAACCGAACTAGCTTATTTCACACAGTACAGTGTACGGCAATGAAGATGTTTGTTTTCTAAAGAAACTACTTTAGAAATGAGGAGAATCTACTAAGTTGTACATCTTGTTAGATTACACAAACAAGGAAAGTTTGAAGTTGCTGCACTCATACTTCTCCATAGAAAAGCAACTGATTCCTAGAAACGAACTAGCTTATTTCACACAGTACAGTGGTTGGCATGGAAGATGTTTGTTTTCTAAACAAACTACTTTAGAAATGAGGCGAATCTACCAAGTTGTACATCTTGTTAGATTACACAAACTAGGAAAGTTTGACGTTGCTGCACTCAATCTTGTTCGTAGGAATTCAACTGATTCCTAGAACCAAACTAGCTTATTTCACACAGTACAGTGTTCGGCAATGAAGATGTTTGTTTTCTAAACAAACTACTTTAGAAATGAAGCGAAACTAGTAAGTTGTACATCTTGTTAGATTAACTAACTGGGAACATTTGAACTTGCTGCACTCAACCATCTTGTAGAAAACCAACTGATTCCTAGAACCGAACAGCTTATTTCACACAGTACAGTGTTCACAATGAAGATGTTTGTTTTCTAAACAAACTATTTTAGAAATGAAGCAAAACTAGTAAGTTGTACATCTTGTTAGATTACACTAACTAGGAATTGTTTGAACTTGCTGCACTCAACCATCTTTGTAGAAAAGCAACTGATTCATAGAACCAACTAGCTTATTTCACACAGTAAAAGTTCAGCAATGAAGATGTTTGTTTTCTAAACAAACTACTTTAGAAATGAAGCTAAACTAGTAAGTTTTACATCTTGTTAGATTACACTAACTAGGAATGTTTTAACTTGCTGCACTCAACCTATCTTCAGTAGAAAAGCAACTGATTCCTAGAACTGAACTAGCTTATTTCACACAGTACAGTGTTATGGCAATGAAGATGTTTGTTTTCTAAACAAACTACTTTAGAAATGAGGCGAATCTACTAAGTTGTACATCTTGTTAGATTACACAAACAAGGAAAGTTTGAAGTTGCTGCACTCAACCTTCTTTGTAGAAAAGCAACTGATTCCTAGAAGCGACCTAGCTCATTTGACACAGTACAGTGTTCTGAAATGATGATGTTTGTTTTCTAAAAAACTACTTTAGAAATGAAGCGAAAACTACTAGGTTGTACATCTTGTTAGATTACACAAACTAGAAATGTTTGAACTTGCTGCACTCAACCATCTTCGTAGAAAAGCAACTGATTCCTAGAACCTAACTAGCATATTTCACACAGTACAGTGTTTGGAACTGAAGATGTTTGTTTTCTAAACAAACTACTTTAGAAATGAGGTGAATCTACTAAGTTGTACATCTTGTTAGATTACAGAAACAAGGAATGTTTGAAGTTGCTGCACTCAACCTTCTTTGTAGGAAACCAGCTGATTCCTAGAACTGAACTAGCTTATTTCACACAGTACAGTGTTTGGCAATGGAAGATGTTTGTTTTCTAAACAAACTACTTTAGAAATGAAGCAAAACTAGTAAGTTGTACATCTTGTTAGATTACACAAACTTGGAATGTTTGAACTTGCTGCACTCAACCATCTTTGTAGAAAAGCAACTGATTCCTAGAACCGAACTAGTTTATTTCACACAGTACAGTGTTCTGCAATGAAGATGTTTGTTTTCAAAAACAAACTACTATAAAATGAAGGGAAACTAGTAAGTTGTACATCTTGTTAGATTACACAAACATGGAAAGTTTGAACTTGCTGCACTCAACCATCTTTGGACAAATGCAACTGATTCCCAGAACCGAACTAGCTTATTTCACACAGTACAGTGTTCGGCAATGAAGATGTTTGTTTTCTAAACAAACTACTTTAGAAATGAAGTGAAACTAGTAAGTTGTACATTTGTTAGATTACAACTAAGTAGAATTGTTTGAACTGGCTGCACTCAACATCTTTGTAGAAATGCAACTGATTCCTAGAACCCAACTAGCTTATTTCACACAGTACAGTGTTTGGCAATGAAGATGTTTGTTTTCTAAACAAACTACTTTACAAATGAAGAAAACTATTAAGTTGACAGCTTGTAAGATTACACTAACTAGGAATGTTTGAACTTGCTGCACTCAACCATCTTCATAGAAAATCAACTGATTCCTAGAACCAATAGCTTATTTCACACAGTACAGTGTTCAGAAATGAAGATGTTTGTTTTCTAAACAAATTACTTTAGAAATGAAATGAAACTAGTAAGTTGTACATCTTCTTAGATTACACAAACTAGGAATGTTTGAAGTTTCTGCACTCAACCTTCTTCGTAAAATGCAACTGATTTAAAGAAACTGAACTATCTTATTTCACACAGTACAGTGTTCAGAAATGAAGATGTTTGTTTTCTAAACAAACTACTTTAGAAAATGATGGAAAGTACTAGGTTGTACATCTTGTTAGATTACTCAAGGTAGGAATGTTTGAACTTGCTTCACTCAACCATCTTTGTAGAAAATCAACTGATTCCTAGATCCAATGTAGCTTATTTCACACAGTACAGTGTTTGTAAATGAAGATGTTTGTTTTCTAAACAAACTACTTTAGAAATAACACGAAACTAGTAAGTTGTCCATCATGTTAGATTACACAAACAAGGAATGTTTCAAGTTGCTGCACTCAACCATCTTCATAGGAAAGCAACTGATTCTTAGAACCGAACTAGCTTATTTAACACAGTACAGTGTACAGCAATGAAGATGTTTGTCTTCTAAAGAAACTACTTTAGAAATGAGGCGAATCTACTAAGTTGTACATCTTATTAGATTGGACAAACAAGAAATGTTTGAAGATGCTGCACTCAACCATCTTCTTAGAAAAGCATCTGATTCCTAGAACCAAACTAGCTTATTTCACACAATACAATGTTCAGCAATGAAGATGTTTGTTTTCTAAACAAACTACTTTAGAAATAAAGCAAAACTAGTAAGTTGTACATCTTGTTAGATTACACTATCTAGGAATGTTTGAACTTGCTGCACTCAACCATCTTCATAGAAAATCAACTAATTCCTAGAACCGAGCTAGCTTATTTCACACAGGACAGTGTTCAATAATGAAGATGTTTGTTTTCTAAACAAACTACTTTAAAAATGAAGCGAATCTACTAAGTTGTACATCTTGTTAAATTACACAAACTAGGAAAGTTTGAATTTGTTGCACTCAACTTTTTTTTAGGAATGCAACTGATTCCTAGAAACAAACTAGCTTATTTCACACAGTACAGTGTTCAGCAATGAAGATGTTTGTTTTCCAAACAAACTACATTATAAATGAAGAGAAACTAGTAAGTTCTACATCTTGTTAGATTAAACTAACTAGGAATGTTTGAACTTGCTGCACTCAACCATCTTCATAGAAAGTCAACTGATACCTAGAAGCTATGTAGGTTATTTCACACAGTCCAGTGTTTGGCAATGATGATGTTTGTTTTCTAAAGAAACTACTTTAGAAATGAAGCAAAACTAGTATCTTGTACAACTTGTTAGATTACACAAACTAGGAATGTTTGAACTTGCTGCACTCAACCATCTTTGTAGAAAAGCAACTGATTCCAAGAAACAAACTAGCTTATTTCACACAGTACAGTTTTGGGAATGAAGATGTTTGTTTTCTAAACAAACTCCTTGAGAAATGAGTCGAATCTACTAAGTTGTACATCTTTTTCGACTACAATAACTAGGAATGTTTGAACTTGCTCCACTCAACCGTCTTCGTAGAAAGGCAACAGATTTCTAGAACCAATCTAGCTTATTTCACAGAGTATACTGTTCAGCAATGAAGATGTTTGTTTTCTAAACAAACTACTTTAAAAATGAAGCGAAACTTGTATCTTGTTAGATTACCCAAACAAGGAAAGTTTGAAATTGCTGCACTAAACCTTCTTCCTAGGAAAGCAACTGATTCCTAGAACTGAACTAGCTTATTTCACAGTACAGTGTTCGGCAATGAAGATGTTTGTTTTCTGCACAAACTACTATAGAAATGAAGTGAAACTAGTAAGTTGTATATCTTGTTAGATTACACTAACTAGGAATATTTGAACTTACTGCACTCAACCATCTTTGTAGAAAGCAACTGATTCCTAGAACCGAACTAGCTTATTTCACACAGTACATTGTTCGGCAATGAAGATGTTTGTCTTCTAAACAAACTACTTTAGAAATGAAGCGAAACCTGTAAGTTGGACATCTTGTTAGATTACACTAACTAGCAATGTTTGAACTTGCTGCACTCAACCACCTTTGTAGAAAAGCAACTGATTCCTAGTAACAAAGTAGCTTATTTCACACAGTACAGTGTTTGGCATTGAAGATGTTCGTTTTTTAAAGAAACTACTTTAGAAATGAAGCGAAAATAGTAAATTGTACATTATGTTAGATTACACTAACTAGAAATGTTTGAACTTCCTGCACTCAAAAATCTTCGTAGGAAAGCAACTGATTCCTAGAACCGAACTAGATTATTTCACACAGTACAGTGTTCCACAATGAGGATGTTTGTTATCTAAACAAACTACTTTAGAAATGAGGCGAATCTACTAAGTTGTATATCTTGTTAGATAGCACAAACTAGGAAAGTTTGAAGTTGCTGCACTCAACATTCTTCCTGGGAAAGCAACTGATTCCTAAAACCAAACTAGCCTATTTCACACAGTACAGTGTTCGGCAATGACGATGTTTGGCTTATAAACAAACTGCTTTAGAAATGAAGCAAAACTAGCAAGTTGTACATCTTCTTAGATTACACTAACTGGGAATCTTTGAACTTGCTGCACTCAACCATCTTCGTAGAAAAGCAACTTATTCCTAGAACCAACCTAGCTTATTTCACACAGGACAGTGTTCACCAATGAAGATATTTCTTTTCTAAACAAACTACTTTAGAAATGAAGCGAAACTACTAAGTTGTACATCATGTTAGACTACACACACTAGGAATGTTTGAACTTGCTGCACTCAACAATCTTCTTAGCAAAGCAACTGATACCTAGAATCGAAGTAGCTTATTTCACACAGTACAGTGTTTGGCAATGAAGATGTTTGTTTTCTAAATAAACTACTTTAAAAAGGAGACGAATCTACTAAGTTGTACATCTTGTTAGATTTCACAAACAAGGAAAGTTTGAAGTTGCTGCACTCAACCTTCTTCGTAGCAAAGCAACTGATTCCTAGAAACAAACTAGCTCATTTCACACAGTACAGTGTTCTGAAATGAAGATGTTTGTTTTCTAAACAAACTTCTGTAGAAATGAAGTAAGACTAGTAAGTTGTACATCTTGTTAGATTACACTAACTAGGAATGTTTGAACTTGTTGCATTCAGCCTTGTTATTAGGCATCCAACTGATTCTAGAACCGAACTAGCTTATTTCACACAGTACAGTGTTTGGCAATGAAGATGTTTGTTTTCTAAACAAACTACTTTAGAAATGAAGTGAAACTAGTAAGTTGTACATCTTGTTAGATTACAGTAACTAGGAACATTTGAACTTGCTGCACTCAACCATCTTGTAGAAAACCAACTGATTCCTAGAAACAAACATGCTTATTTCACACAGTACAGTGTACGGCAATGAAGATGTTTGTTTTCTAAACAAACTACTTTAGAAATGAAGCAAAACTAGTAAGTTGTACATCTTGTTAGATTACACTGACTAGGATTGTTTGAACTTGCTGCACTCTACCATCCTCGTAGAAAAGCAACTGATTCATAGAACCGAACTAGCTTATTTCACAAGGTAAAAGGTTAAGCAATGAAGAAGTTTGTTTTCTAAACAAACTACCTTAGAAATGAAGCTAAACTAGTACGTTCTACTTCTTGTTAGACTACACTAAATAGGAATGTTTTAACTTGCTGCACTCAACTATCTTCTTAGAAAAGCAACTGATTCCTAGAACCGAACTAGCTTATTTCACACAGTACAGTGTATGGCAATGAAGATGTTTGTTTTCTAAAGAAACTACGTTAGAAATGGGGTGAATCTACTAAGTTGTACATCTTGTTAGATTACACAAACAAGGAAAGTTTGAAGTTGCTGCACTCAAATTTCTTTGTAGGAAAGCAACTGATTCCCAGAAGGCAACTAACTCATTTCACAAAGTACAGTGTTCTGAAATGAAGATGTTTGTTTTCTAAAGAAACTACTTTCGAAATGAAGCGAAACTACTAAGTTGTACATCTTGTTAGATTACACTAACTAGGAATGTTTGAACTAGCTGCACTCAACCACCTTCGTAGAAAAACAACTGATTCCTACAACCGAACTAGCTTATTTCACACAGTAGAGTGTGTGGCAATGAAGATGTTTCTTTTATAAACAATCTACTTTAGAAATGAGGCGAATCTACTAAGTTGTATATCTTGTTAGATTACAGAAACAAGGGAAGTTTGAAGTCGCCGCACTCATCCTTCTTCGTAGGACACCAACTGATTTCTAGAACCGAACTAGCTTATTTCACACAGCACAGTGTTTGGCAATTAAGATGCTTGTTTTCTAAACAAACTTCTGTAGAAATGAAGCAAAACTAGTAAGTTGTACATCTTGTTAGATTACACTAACTTGGAATGTTTACACATGCTGCACTCAACCATCTTTGTAGAAAAGCAACTGATTCCTATAACTGAACTAGTTTATTTCACACAGTACAGTCTTCGCCAATGAAGATGTTTGTTTTCTAAACAAACTACTATAAAAATGAAGGTAAACTAGTACGTTGTACACCTTGTTAGATTACACAAACATGGAAAGTTTGAAGTTGCTGCAGTGAACCTTCTTCTAAGGAATGCAACTGATTCCCAGAACCAAACTAGCTTATTTCACACAGTACAGTATTCGGCAATGAAGATGTTTGTTTTCTAAACAACTTACTTTAGAAATGAAGCGAAACTAGTAAGTTGTACATCTTGTTAGATTACACTAACTAAGAATGTTTGAACTTCCTGCACTCAACCATCTTTGTAGAAAAGCAACTGATTCCTAGAACCGATCTAGCTTATTTCACACAGTACAGAGTACGGCAATGAAGATGTTTGTTTTCTAAACAAACTACGTTAGAAATGAAGCGAATCTACTAAGTTGAACCTCTTGTTAGATTACACAGCCAAGGAAAGTTTGAACTTGCTGCACTCAACCTTCTTCGTAGAAAAGCAACTGATTCCTAGAAACAAACTAGCTTATTTCACACAGTACAGTGTTTGGCATTGAAGATGTTTGTTTTCTGAACAAACTACTTTAGAAATGAGGCGAATCTACTAAGTTGTATATCTTGTTAGATTCCACAAACTAAGAATGTTTGACGTTGCTACAATGAACTTTGTTCGTAGGAATTCAACTGATTCCTAGAACCAAACTACCTTATTTCACACAGTACAGTGTTTGGAAATGAAGATTTTTGTTTTCTAAACAAACTACTTTAGAAATGAAGCGAAAATAGTAAGTTGTACACCTTGTTAGATTACAGTAACTAGAAATGTTTGAACTTGCTGCACTCAACCATCTTCGTTGAAAAGCAACTGATTCCTAGAACAGAACTAGCTTATTTCACACAGTACAGTGTTCGGCAATGAAGATTTTTGTTTTCTAAACAAACTACTATAGAAATGACGTGAATCTACTAAGATGTACATCCTCTTAGATTATACAGACAAGGAAAGTTTGAAGTGGCTGCACTCAACCTTCTTCTTAGGAAACCAACGGATTCCTAGATCAAAACTAGCTTATTTCACACAGTAAAGTATTCGTCAATGAAGATGTTTGGTTTCTAAACAAACTACATTGGAAATGAGGCAAATCTACTAAGTTGTATATCTTGTTAGATTACTCAAACAAGGAAAGTTTCAAGTTGCTACACTCAACCTTCTTCGTAGGAAAGCAACTGATTCCTAGAAATGAATAAGCTTTTTGCACACAGTACAGAGTTTGGCAATGAAGATGTTTGTTTTCTAAACAAACTACTTTAGAAATGAAGGGAAACTAGTAAGTTGTACACCTTGTTAGATTACAATAAGTAGGAATGTTTTAACTTGCTGCATACAACCTTGTTATTAGGCATGCAACTGATTCCTAGAAGCCAACTAGCTTATTTCACACAGTACGGTGTTTGGCAATGAAGATGTTTGTTTTCTAAACAAACTACTTTGGAAATAAAGAAAAACTATTAAGTCGTACAGCTTGTAAGATTACTCTAACTAGGAATGTTTGAACTTGCTGCACTCACCCATCTTCGTAGAAAATCAACAGATTCCTAGAACCAATGGACCTTATTTCACACAGTGCAGTGTTCGGAAATGAAGATGTTTGTTTTCTAAACAAAGTACTTTAGAAATGAAGCTGAACTAGTAAGTTGTACATCTTCTTAGACTACACTAACTAGGAATGTTTGAACTTCCTGCATTCAACCATCTTCGTAAAAAACAACCTGATTTAAAGAACCGAACTATCTTATTTCAGAAAGTACAGTGTTCGGCAATGAAAACGTTTATTTTCTAAACAAACTACTTCAGAATTGATGGCGAATATACTATGTTGTGAATCTTGGTAGATTACTCAAACAAGGAACGTTTGAAGTTGCTGCATTCAACCATCTTCGTAGAAAAGCAACTGATTTCTAGAACCGAACTAGCTTATTTTATACAGTACAGTGTTTGGCAATGAAGATGTTTCTATTCTAAACAAACTACTTTAGAAATGACACGAATCTACTATGTTGTATATCATGTTAGATTACTCAAACAAGGAAAGTTTGAAGTTGCTGCACTCAACCTTCTTCATAGGAAAGCAACTGATTCCAAGAACCGAACTAGCTTATTTCACACAGTACAGTGTTCAGCAATGAAGATGTTTGTCTTCTAAACAAAATACTTTGGAAATGAAGCGAAAGTAGTAAGTTGTACATCTGGTTAGATTACACTAACTAGAAATGTTTGAACTTGCTGCACTCAACCATCTTCTTAGAAAAGCAACTGATTCCTAGAACCAATGTAACTTATTTCACACAGTACAGTGTTCGGCAATGAAGATGTTTGTTTTCTAAACAAACTACTTTAGAAATGTACGGAAACTAGTAAGTTGTACATCTTGTTAGGTTTCACTAACTAGGAATGTTAGAACTTGCTGCACTCAACCATCTTTGTAGAAAAGCAACTGATTCCTAGAACCGAGCTAACTTATTTCACTCAGTACAGTGTTCGGCAATGAAGATCTTTGTTTTCTAAACCAAATACTATAAAAATGAAGCGAAGCTAGTAAGTTGTACATCTTCTTAGATTACACAAACAAGAAAAGTTTGAAGTTGCTGCACTGAACCTTCGTTTGAGGAACACAACTGGTTACTAGAAACGAACTAGCTTATTTCACACAGTACAGTGTTCGGCAATGAAGACGTTTGTTTTCTAAACAAACTACTTTAGAAATGAAGCGAAACTAGTAAGTTGTACATCTTGACAGACTGCACTAACTGGGAATGTTTAAACTTGCTGCACTCAACCATATTCGTAGAAAAGCAACTGATTCCTAGAACCAAACTAGCTTATTTCACACAGTACAGTGTTTGGAAATGAAGATGTTTGTTTTCTAAACAAACTACCTTAGAAATGAAGCAACACAACTAAGTTGTACATCTTGTTAGACTACGCTAACTAGGAAAGTTTGAACTTGCTGTACTCAACAATCATCGTAGAAAAGCAACTGATTCCAAGAAACAAACTAGCTTATTTCACAAAGTACAGTGTACGGCAATAAGGATGTTTGTTTTCTAAACAAACTACTTTAGAAATGAGGCGAATCTACTAAGTTGTACATCTTGTTAGATTACACAAACTAGGAAAGTTTGGCGTTGCTGCACTCAACCTTGTTCGTAGAAATTCAACTGATTCCTAGAAACGAACTAGGTTTTTTCACACAGTACAGTATTTGGCAATGAAGATGTTTGTTTTCTACAGAAACTACTTTAAAAATGAATTGAAACTAGTAAGTTGTACATCTTGTTAGATTACAGTAACTAGGAATGTTTTAACTTGCTGCACTCGACCATCTTAGTAGAAAAGCAACTGATTCATAGAACCAATGTAGCTTATTTCACACAGTACATTGTTCGGCAATGAATATGTTTGGTTTCTAAACAAACTATTTTAGAAATGAAGCTAAACTTGTAAGTTGTACATCTTGATAGACTACACGAACTAGGAATGTTTGAACTTGCTGCACTAAACCATCTTCGTACAAAAGCAACTGATTCCTAGATCCGAAGTAGCTTATTTAACACAGTATAGTGTTCGGCAATGAAGATGTTTGTTTTCCAAACAAACTACTTTAGAAATGAAGCGAAACTACTAAGTGGTAGATCTTGTTAGATTACACTAACTACGAATGGTTGAACTTGCTGCACTCAACCATCTTCGTAGAAAATCAACTGATTCCTAGAACCCATGAAGCTTATTTCACATAGGACAGTGTTCGGCAATGAAGACGCTTGTTTTCTAAACAAACTACTTTAGAAATGAGGCAAATCTACTAAGTTGTATATCTTGTTAGATTACTCAAACAAATAAAGTTTGAAGTTCCTGCACTCAACCTTCTTCATAGGAAAGCAACTGATTCCTAGAAAAGAACAAGCTTATTTCACACAGTACAGAGTTTGGCAAGGAAGATGTTTGTTTTCTAAACAAACAACTTTAGAAATGAAGTGAAACTAGTAAATGGTACATCTTCTTAGATTACTCTAACTAGGAATGTTTGAAGGTGCTGCACTCACTCTTGTTATTAACCATGCAACTGATTCCTAGAACCGATCTAGCTTATTT
This sequence comes from Orientallactaga sibirica, assembly GCA_036365145.1. Taxonomy (NCBI): domain Eukaryota; kingdom Metazoa; phylum Chordata; class Mammalia; order Rodentia; family Dipodidae; genus Orientallactaga; species Orientallactaga sibirica. The sequence continues at coordinate 127,929 of JAEOAD010000844.1, forward strand.
CACACAGTACTGTGTTCGGCACTGAAGACGTTTGTTTTCTAAACAAACTACTTTAGAAATGAAGCTAAACTACTAAGTTGTACATCTTCTTAGACTACACTAACTAGGAATGTTTGAACTTGATGCACTCAACCATCTTCGTAGAAAAGCAACTGATTCCTAGAACCGAACTAGCTTATTTCACACAGTACTGTGTACGGCAATGAAGATGTTTGTTTTCTAAACCAAGTACGTTAGAAATGAAGTGAATCTACTACATTGTACATCTTCTTAGATTACAGTAACTAGGAATGTTTGAAGTTGCTGCACTGAACGTTCTTCGTAGGAAAGCACCTGATTCCTAGAACCAAAGTAGCTTATTTCATACAGTACAGTGTTCGGCAATAAAGATGTTTGTTTTTTAAACAAACTACTTAGAAATGACACGAAACTACTAAGTTCTACATCTTGTTAGATTACACTAACTAGGAATGTTTGAACTTGCTGCCCTCATCCATGTTTGTAGAAAAGCAACTGATTCCTAGAACCGATCTAGCTTATTTCACACAGTACAGTGTTCGGCAATGAAGATGTTTGTTTTCTAAACAAACTACTTTAGAAATGAAGTGAATCTACTAAGTTTTATGTCTTCTTAGATTACACAACCAAGGAAAGTTTGAACTTGCTGCACTCAACCGTCCTCGTAGAAAAGCAACTGATTCCAAGAAACGAACTAGCTTATTTCACACAGTACAGTGTTCGGCAATGAAGATGTTTGTTTGCTAAATAAACTACTTTAGAAATGAAGAGAAACTAGTAAGTTTTACACCTTGTTAGATTACAGTAACTAGGAATGTTTGAACTTGGTGCACTCAACCATCTTCGTAGAAAAGGAACTAATTCCTAGAACTGAACTAGCTTATTTCACACAGTACAGTGTTCGGCAATTAAGATTTTTGTTTTCTAAACAAACTACTATAGAAATGACGTGAATCTACAAAGATGTACATCTTCTTTGATTACACAGACAAGGAAAGTTTCAAGTTGCTGCACTAAACCTTCTTCATAGGAAAGCAACTGATTCCTAGAAAGGAAGGTTTTTTCACACAGTACAGAGTTTGACAATGAAGATGTTTGTTTTCTAAACAAACTACTTTAGAAATGAAGTGAAACTAGTAAGTTGTACACCTTGTTAGTTTAAAATAAGTAGGAATGTTTGAACTTGCTGCATTCAACCTTGTTATTAGGCATGCAACTGATTCCTAGAACCGAACAAGCATATTTCACACAGTTAAGTGTTCGGCAATGAAGATGTTTGTTTTCTAAACAAACTACTTTAGAAATAAAGCAAAACTAGTAAGTTGTACAGCTTGTAAGATTACACTAACTAGGCATGTTTGACCTTGCTGCACCCAACCATCTTCGTACAAAAGCAACTGATGTCCAGAACGGAACTAGCTTATTTCACACAGTATAGTGTTCGGTAATAAAGATGTTTCTTTTCTAAACAAACTACTTTAGAAATGAGCCGAATCTAATAAGTTGTATATCTTGTTAGATTACACAAAAAAGAAAGTTTGAAGTTGCTGCACTCTACCTTCTTAGTCGGAAAGCAACTGATTCCTAAACAGGAACTAGCTTATTTCACACAGTACAGTGTTTGGCAATGAAGGTGTTTGTTGTCTAAACAAACTAATTTAGAAATGAGGCGAATCTACTAAGTTGTACATCTTGTTAGATTACACAAACTAGGAAAGTGTGAAGTTGCTGCACTCAACCTTGTTCATAGGAACGCAACTGATTCCTAGAACAGAACTAGCTTATTTTACACAGTACTGTGTTCGGCAATGAAGATGTTTGTTTTCTAAACAAACAATTTTAGAAATGAGGCAAATCTACTAAGTTGTACATCTTGTTAGATTACACAAACTAGGAAAGTTTGAAGTTGCTGCACTCAACTAGAAACGAAATAGTTTATTTGATGCAGTACAGTGTTCGGCAATGAAGCTGTTTGTTTTCTAAACAAACTACTTGAGAAATGAAGCGAAACAAGTAAGTTGTACATCTTGTTAGATTACACTAACTAGGAATGTTTTAACTTGCTGCACCCAACCATCTTTGTAGAAAAGCAACTAATTCCTAGAACCAATGTGGCTTATTTCACACAGGACAGTATTTGGCAATGAAGATGTTTGTTTTCCAAACAAACTAGTTTAGAAATGAAGCAAAAGTAGTTAGTTGTACATCTTGTTAGATTACACTAACTAGGATTGCTTGAACTTCCTGCACTCAACCATCTTTGTAGAAAAGCAAATGACTCCTAGAACCGAACTAACTTATCTCACACTGCAGTGTTCGGCAATGAAGATGTTTGTTTTCTAAACAAAATACTATAACAATGAAGCGAAACTAATAAGTTGTACATCTTGTTAGATTACACAAACAAGGAAAGTTTAAAGTTGCTGCAGTGCACCTTCTTCTTAGGAACACAACTGAAACCTAGAACTGAACTAGCTTATTTCACACAGTACAGTATTCGGCAATGAAGATGTTCATTTTCTAACCAAACATCTTTAGAAATGAAGCGAAACAAGAAAGTCATACATCTTGTTAGATTACAGTAACTAGGAATGTTTGAACTTGCTGCACTCAACCATCTTCGTAGAAATGCAACTGATTCTTAGAACCAAACTAGCTTAATTCACACAGTACATTCTTTGACAATGAAGATGTTTGTTTTCTAAACAAACTACTTTAGAAATGAGGCGATTCTACCTTGTTCGTAGGAATGCAACTGATTCCTAGAAACGAACTAGCTTATTTCACACAGTACTGTATTTGGCCATGAAGATGTTTGTTTTCTAAACAAACTACTTTAGACATGAAGCGAAACTCATAAGTTGTACATCGTGTTAGATTACACTAACTGGGAATGTTTGAACTTGCTGCACTCAACCATCTTCGTAAAAAATCAACTGATTGCTTAAACCAAGGTAGCTTATTTCACAGAGTACAGTGTCCGGCAAACAAGATGTTTGTCTTCTAAACAAACTACTTTAGAAATGAACCGAAACTAGTAAGTTGTATATTTTGTTAGATTACACGAACTAGGAATGTTTGAACTTGCTGCACTCAACCATCTTCGTAGAAAAGCAACTGATTCCTCGAACCAAACTAGCTTATTTCACACAGTACAATGTTCGGCAATGAAGATGTTTGTTTTCTAAACAAACTACTATAGAAATGACGTGAATCTACTAAGATGTACATCTTCTTAGATTACACAAACAAGGAAAGTTTGAAGTTGCTGCACCCAACCTTTTTTGGAGGAAAGCAACTGATTCCTAGAACAGAACTAGCTTATTTCACACAGTACAGTGTTCGGCAATGAAGATGTTTGTTTTCTAAACAAACTACTTTAGAAATGAAGGGAAACTAGAAAGTTGTACATCTTGTTAGATTACACGAATTAGGAATGTTTGAACTTCCTGCACTCAACCATCTTTGTAGAAAAGCAACTGATTCCCAGAACCGAACCAGCTTATTTCACACAGTACAGTGTTTGGCAGTGAAGATGTTTGTTATCTAAACAAACTACTTTAGAAATGAGGCGAACCAACTAAGTTGTACATCTTGTTAGATTACACAAACTAGCAAAGTTTGAAGTTGCTGAACTCAACCTTGTTCGTAGGAATATGACTGATTCGTAGAACCGAATTACCGTATTTCACACAGTACACTGTTCAGCAATGAAGATGTTTGTTTTGTAAACAAACTACTTTAGAAATGAAGCGAAACTACTAAATTATACATTTTCTTAGATTACACTAACTCGGAAAGTTTTAAGTTGTTGCACTCAACCTTCTTCGTAGGAAAGCAACTATTCCTATAAACGAACTAGCTTATTTCACACAGTACAGTGTTCGGCAATGAAGATGTTTCTTTTCTAAACAAACTACTTTAGAAATGCAGCGAAACTACAAAGTTGTATATCTTGGTAGATTACAAAAACTAGGAAAGTTTGAAGTTGCTGCACTCAACCTTCTTCGTAGGAAAGCAACTGATTCCTAGAACTGAACTAGCTTATTTCACACAGTACAGTGTTTGGCAAGGAAGATGTTTGTTTTCTAAAGAAACTACTTTAGAAATGAAGCGCAACTACTAAGTTGTACATCTTGTGAGACTACACTAACTAGGATTGTTTGATCTTTCTGCACTCAACCATCTGCATACCAAAGCAACTGGTACCTAGAACCGAAGTAACTTATTTCACACAGTACAGGCTTTGGCAATGAAGATGTTTCTTTTCTAAACAAACTACTTTAGAAATGAGGAGAATCTACTAAGTTGTACATCTTGTTAGATTACACAAACTAGGAGAGTTTGAAGTTGCTGCACTCAACCATCTTCATAGAAAAGCAACTGATATCTGGAAGCGAACTAGCTTATATCACACAGTATGGTGTTCGGCAATGAAGATGTTTGTTCTCTAAACAAACTACTTTAGAAATGAAGTGAAACCAGTAAGTTGTACATCTTCTTAGATTACACAATCTAGGAAAGTTTGAAGTTGCTGCACTCAACATGTTTCGTAGGAATGCAACTGATTCTTAGAACCGAACTAGCTTATTTCACACAGTACAGTGTTTGGCAATGAAGATGTTGTTTTCTAAACAAACTACTTTACAAATGAAGAGAAACAAGAAAGTTGTACATCTTGTTAGATTACACTAACTAGGAATGTTTGAACTTGCTACACTCAACCATCTTCATAGAAAATCAACTGATTCCTAGAACCGAACTAGCTTATTACTCACAGTACAGTGTTCGGCAATGAGGATGTTTGTTTTCTAAACAAACTACTTTAGAAATAAAGTGAAACTAGTAAGTTGTACAGCTTGTTAGACTACACTAACTTGGAATGTTTGAACTTGCTGCACTCAACCATCTTAGTAGAAGACCAACTGATTCCTAGAACAAACTAGCTTATTTCACACAGTACAGTGTTCGGAAATGAAAAGATGTTTGTTTTCTAAACAAACAAGTATAGAAATGAATGAATCTACTAAGATGTACATCATCTTCTTAGATTACACAAACTAGGAAAGTTTGATGTTGCTGCACTCAACCTTTCTTCGTAGGAATGCAACTGATTCCTAGAATCAAAGTAGCTTATTTGACACAGTACAGTGTTCGGGAATGAAGATGTTTGTTTTCTAAACAAACTACTTTAGAAATGAAACGAAACTAGTAATTTGTACATCTTGTTAGATTTCACTAACAAGGAATGTTTGAACTTGCTGCACTCAACCATCTTCGTAGAAAATCAACTGATACTTAGAACCATGTAGCTTATTTCACACAGGACAGTGTTCAGCAATGAAGATGTTTGTTTTCTAAACAAACTACTTTAGAAATGAAGCGAAACTGGTAAGTTGTACATCTTGTTAGTTTTACACTAACTAGGAATGTTTAAACTTGTTGCACAAAACCATCTTTGTAGAAAATCAACTGATTCCTAGAACAAACTAGCTTATTTCACACAGTACAGTGTTCGGCAATGAAGATATTTGTTTTCTAAACAAACTACTTTAGAAATGAAACGAAACTAGTAAGTTGTACATCTTGTTAGATTACACTAACTAGGAATGTTTGAACTTGCTGCACTCAACCATCTTCTTACAAAAGCAACTGATTCCTAGAACCAAACTAGCTTATTTCACACTGTACAATGTTCTGAAATGAAGGTGTTTGTTTTCTAAACAAACTACTTTAGTAATGAGGCGAAACTAGTAAGTTGTACATCTTGTTAGATTACACTAACTAGGAATGTTTGAAGTTGCTGCACTCAACAATATTCATAGAAAAACAACTGATTCCTAGAACTAATGTAGCTTATATCACAAAGTACAGTGTTCGGCAATGATGATGTTTGTTTTCTAAACAAACTACTATAGAAATGAGGAATCTACTAAGATGTACATCTTCTAAGATTACACACACAAGGAAAGTTTGAAGTTGCTGCACTCAACCTTCTTCGTAGAATGCAACTGATTCCTAGAACCGAACTATGTATGGTGTTCGGCAATGAAGATGTTTGTTTTCTAAACAAACTACTTCAGAAATGAAGTGAAACTAGTATGTTGTACATCTTGCTAGAGTACACTAACTAGAAATGTTTGAACATGATGCACTCATCCATCTTCGTAGAAAATCAACTGACTCCTTGAACCAATGTAGCTTATTTCACAGAGTACAGTGTACGACAATGAAGATGTTTGTTTTCTAAACAAACTACTTTAAAATTGAAGTGAAACTAATAAGTTGTACATCTTCTTAGATTACACTAACTAGGAATGTTTGAACTTTCTGAACTCAACCATCTTCACAGAAAAGCAAGTGATTCCGAGAAACGAACTAGCTTATTTCATAAAATACAGTGTTTGGCAATGAAGATGTTTGTTTTCTAAACAAACTAGGATAGAAATGAAGTGAATCTACTAATATGTACATCTTCTTAGATTACATAAACCAGGAAAGTTTGAAGTTGCTGCACTCAACCTTGTTCACAGGAATGCAACTGATTCCTAGAACCAATGTAGCTTACTTCACACAGGACAGTGTTTGGCAATGAAGATGGTTGTTTTCTAAACAAACTACTTTAGAAATGAGGTGAATCTACTAAGTTGTATATCTACTTAGGTTACTCAAACAAGGAAAGTTTCAAGCTGCTGCACTCAACCTGCTTTGTAGGACAGCAACTGATTCCTAGAAATGAACAAGCTTATTTCACACAGTACAGAGTTGGGCAATGAAGATGTTTCTTTTCAAAACAAACTACTTTAGAAATGAAGTGAAACTAGTTAGTTGTACATCTTGTTAGATTACACTAACTAGGAATGTTTGACCTTGCTGCATTCAACCTTGTTATTAGGAATGCAACGGATTCCTAGAACCGAACTAGCTTATTTCACACAGTAGAGTGTTCGGCAATGAAGATGTTCATTCTCTAAACAAACTGCTTTAGAAATAAAGAAAAACTAGTAAGTTGTACATCTTGTTAGATTACTCTAACTAGGAATGTTTGCACTTGCTGTACTCAACAATCTTCGTAGAAAATAAACTGATTCCTAGAACCGAACTAGCTTATTTCAGACAGTACAGTGTTCGGCAATGAAGATGTTTGTTCTCAAAACTAACTACTTTAGAAATCATGCGAATTTACTAAGATGTACATCTTCTTAGATTACACATACAAGGAAAGTTTGAAGTTGCTGCACTCTACCTTGTTCGTAGGAAAGCAACTGATTCCTAGAACCGAACTAGCTTATTTCACACAGTACACTGTTGAGCAATGAAGATGTTTGTTTTATAAACAAACTACTTTATTCAGGAAGTGAAACTAGTAAGTTGTACATCTTGTTAGATTACACGAACTAGGAATTTTGAACTTGCTGCACTCAACCATCTTTGTAGAAAAGCAACTGATTCCTAGAACTGAACTAGCCTATTTCAGTGCAGTGTTCGGCAATGAAGATGTTTGTTTTATAAACAAACTACTTCAGAAATGAGTCGAATCTACTAAGTTGTACATCTTGTTAGATTACACAAACTAGGAAAGTATGAGTTGCTGCACTCAACCTTGTTCATAGGAAAGCAACTGATTCCTAGAACTGAACTAGCTTATTTAAAACACTACAGTGTTCCACAATGAAGATGTTTGTTTTCTAAACAAACTACTTTACAAATGCAGCGAACCTACTAAATGGTACATATTGTTAGACTACATTAACTAGGAATACTTGAACTTGCTCCACACAAACATCTTCGTAGAAAACCAACTGATTTCTAGACCGAACTACCTTATTTCACACATGATAGTGTTCGGCAATGAACATGTTTGTTTTCTAAACAAACTACTTTAAACATGAAGCGAAACTAGTAAGTTGTACATCTTGTTAGGTTACACAAACAAGGAAAGTTTGAAATTCCTGCACTAAAAATTCTTCCTAGGAAAGCAACTGATTCTTAGAACCGAACTAGCTTATTTCACACAGTACAGTGTTCAGCAATGAAGATGTTTGTTTTCTAAACAAACTGCCTCAGAAATGAACTGAAACTAGTAAGTTGTACATCGTGTTAGATTAGACTAACTAAGAATGTTTGAACTTGCTGCACTCAACCATCTTTGTAGAAAAGCAACTGAATCCTAGAACTTAAGTAGCTCATTTCACACAGTACAGACTTTGGCAAAGAAGATATATTTTTTTAAACAAACTCCTTTAGAAATCAAGTGAAACTAGTAAGCTGTACATCTTATTAGATTACACTAACTAGGAATGTTTGAACTTGCTGCACTCAGCAATCTACATAGAAGAGCAACTGATTCCTAGAAACGAACTAGCTTATTTCACACAGTACAGTGTTCGGCAATGAAGATGTTTGTTTTCTAAACAAACTACTTTAGAAATGAAGAGAAACTAGTAAGTTTTATATCTTGTTAGATTACAGTAACAAGGAATGTTTGAACTTCCTGCACTCAACCATCTTCATAGAAAAGCAACTGATTCCTAGAACTGAACTAGCTTATTTCACACAGTACAGTGTTCAACAATGAAGATGTTTGTTTTCTAAACAAACTACTTAGAAATGAAGTGAATCTAGTAAGTTGTACATCTTCTTTAGATTACACTAACAAGGAATGTTTCAACTTGCTGCACTAAAGATCTTCGTAGAGGAAAGCAACTGATTCCTAGAAAAAACTAGCTTTTTCACACAGTACAGTGTTTGACAATGAAGATGTTTGTTTTCTAAACAAACTACTTTAGAAATGAAGTGAAACTAGTAAGTTGTACATCTTGTTAGTTTAAAATAAGTAGGAATGTTTGAACTTGCTGCACTCAACCTTGTTATTAGGAATGCAACTGATTCCTAGAAGCAACAAGCTTATTTCACACAGTACAGTGTTTGGCAATGAAGATGTTTGTTTTCTAAAAAACTACTTTAGAAATAAAGCAAAACTAGTAAGTTGTACATCTTGTTATATTACACTAACTAGGAATGTTTGAACTTGCTGCACTCAACCATCTATGTAGAAAAGCAACTGATTTCCAGAACAGAACTAGCTTATTTCACACAGTACAGTGTTCGGCAATGAAGATGTTTCTTTTCTAAACAAACTACTTTAGAAATGAAGTGAAACTAGTAAGTTGTATATCTTGTTAGATTACACTAAAAGGAATGTTTGAACTTGCTGCACTCAAAGATCTTCATCAGAAAGCAACTGATTCCTAAGAAGGAACTAGCTTATTTCACACAGTACAGTGTTCGGCAATGAAGGTGTTTGTTTTCTAAACAAACTAATTTAGAAATGAGGCGAATCTACTAAGTTGTACATCTTGTTAGATTACACAAACTAGGAATGTTTGAACTTGCTGCACTCAACCTTGTTCATAGAAAATCAACTGATTCCTAGAACAGAACTAGCTTATTTTACACAGTACTGTGTTCGGCAATGAAGATGTTTGTTTTCTAAACAAACAACTTTAGAAATGAGGCAAATCTACTAAGTTGTACATCTTGTTAGATTACACAAACTAGGAAAGTTTGAAGTTGCTGCACTCAACCTTTTTTTGTAGAAAAGCAACTGATTCCTAGAATTAGTTTATTTCATACAGTACAGTGTTTGGCAATGAAGCTGTTTGTTTTCTAAACAAACTACTTTAGAAATGAAGGAAAACAAGTAAGTTGTACATCTTGTTAGATTACACTAACTAGGAATGTTTTAACTTGCTGCACTCAACCATCTTTGTAGAAAATCAACTGATTCCTAGAAACCAATGTGGCTTATTTCACACAGGACAGTGTTTGGCAATGAACATGTTTGTTTTCCAAACAAACTACTTTAGAAATGAAGCAAAACTAGTAAAGTTGTACATCTTGTTAGATTACACTAACTAGGATTGTTTAAACTTCCTGCACTCAACCATCTTTGTAGAAAAGCAACTGACTCCTAGAAACAAATTAGCTTATCTCACACAATACAGTGTTTGGCAATGAAGATGTTTGTTTTCTAAACAAACTACTATAAAATGAAGCGAAACTAATAAGTTGTACATCTTGTTAGATTACACAAACAAGGAAAGTTTAAAGTTGCTGCAGTAAACCTTCTTCTTAGGAACACAACTGAAATTCCTAGAACTGAACTAGCTTATTTCACACAGTACAGTATTCGGCAATGAAGATGTTTGTTTTCTAAACAAACTACTTTAGAAATGAAGTGAAAACAAGAAAGTTGTACATCTTGTTAGATTACAGTAACTAGGAATGTTTGAACTTGCTGCACTCAACCATCTTTGTAGAAATGCAACTGATTCTTAGAACCAAACTAGCTTATTTCACACAGTACATTCTTTGACAATGAAGATGTTTGTTTTCTAAACAAACTACTTTAGAAATGAGAATCTAGTAAGTTGTATACCTTGTTAGATTACACAAACAAGGGAATGCAACTCAATTCTTAGAAACAAAACTAGAGCTTATTTATTTCACACAGTACTGTGTTGGCCATGAAGATGTTTGTTTTCTAAACAAACTACTTTAGAAATGAAGAAAAACTAGTAAGTTGTACATCTTGTTAGATTACACTAACTGGGAATGTTTGAACTTGCTGCACTCAACCATCTTCGTAAAAATCAACTGATTCCTAGAACCAAAAGGTAGCTTATTTCACAGAGTACAGTGTTTCCGGCAAACAAGATGTTTGTCTTCTAAACAAACTACTTTAGAAATGAACCGAAACTAGTAAGTTGTATATTTTGTTAGATTACACTAACTAGGAATGTTTGAACTTGCTGCACTCAACCATCTTGATAGAAAAGCAACTGATTCCTAGAAACAAACTAGCTTATTTCACACAGTACAATGTTCGGCAATGAAGATGTTTGTTTTCTAAACAAACTACTATAGAAATGATGTGAATCTACTAAGATGTACATCTTCTTAGATTACACAAACAAGGAAAGTTTGAAGTTGCTGCACCCAACCTTTTTCGGAGGAAAGCAACTGATTCCTAGAACAGAACTAGCTTATTTCACACAGTACAGTGTTCGGCAATGAAGATGTTTGTTTTCTAAACAAACTACTTTAGAAATGAAGGGAAACTAGAAAGTTGTACATCTTGTTAGATTACACGAATTAGGAATGTTTGAACTTCCTGCACTCAACCATCTTTGTAGAAAAGCAACTGATTCCCAGAACCGAACCAGCTTATTTCACACAGTACAGTGTTCGGCAGTGAAGATGTTTGTTATCTAAACAAACTACTTTAGAAATGAGGCGAACCTACTAAGTTGTACATCTTGTTAGATTACACAAACTAGCAAAGTTTGAAGTTGCTGAACTCAACCTTGTTCGTAGGAATGCGACTGATTTGTAGAACCGAATTACCGTATTTCACACAGTACACTGTTCAGCAATGAAGATGTTTGTTTTGTAAACAAACTACTTTAGAAATGAAGCGAAACTACTAAGTTATACATTTTCTTAGATTACACTAACTCGGAAAGTTTTAAGTTGTTGCACTCAACCTTCTTCGTAGGAAAGCAACTGTTCCTAAAAACGAACTAGCTTATTTCACACAGTACAGTGTTCGGCAATGAAGATGTTTCTTTTCTAAACAAACTACTTTAGAAATGCAGCGAAACTACAAAGTTGTACATCTTGGTAGTATTACAAAAACTAGGAAAGTTTGAAGTTGCTGCACTCAACCATCTTTGTAGGAAAGCAACTGATTCCTAGAACTGAACTAGCTTATTTCACACAGTACAATGTTTGGCAAGGAAGATGTTTGTTTTCTAAAGAAACTACTTTAGAAATGAAGCACAACTACTAAGTTGTACATCTTGTGAGACTACACTAACTAGGATTGTTTGATCTTTCTGCACTCAACCATCTTTGTACCAAAGCAACTGGTACCTAGAACCAAAGTAACTTATTTCACACAGTACAGGCTTTGGCAATGAAGATGTTTCTTTTCTAAACAAACTACTTTAGAAATGAGGAGAATCTACTAAGTTGTACATCTTGTTAGATTACACAAACTAGGAGAATTTGAAGTTGCTGCACTCAACCATCTTCATAGAAAAGCAACTGATATCTGGAAGCGAACTAGCTTATATCACACAGTATGGTGTTCGGCAATGAAGATGTTTGTTCTCTAAACAAACTACTTTAGAAATGAAGTGAAACCAGTAAGTTGTACATCTTCTTAGATTACACAATCTAGGAAAGTTTGAAGTTGCTGCACTCAACATTTTTCATAGGAATGCAAATGATTCCTAGAACCGAACTAGCTTATCTGACACAGTACAGTTTTCGACAATGAAGATGTTTGTTTTCTAAACAAACTACTTTACAAATGAAGGGAAACTAGAAAGTTGTACATCTTGTTAGATTACACTAACTAGGAATGTTTGAACTTGCTACACTCAACCATCTTCGTAGAAAATCAACTGATACCCAGAATCCATGTAGCTTATTTCACACAGGACAGTGTTCGGCAATGAAGATGTTTGTTTTCTAAACAAACTACTTTAGAAATGAAGCGAAACTAGTAAGTTGTACATCTTGTTAGATTACACTAACTAGGAATGTTTGAACTTGTTGAACTCAACCATCTTTGTAGAAAAGGAACTGATTCCTAGAACAGAACTAGCTTATTTCACACAGAACAGTGTTCGGCAATGAAGATGTTTGTTTTCTAAACAAACTAGTTTAGTAATGAAACGAAACTAGTAAGTTGTACATATTGTTAGAGTACACTAACTAGGAATGTTTGAACTTGGGGCACTCAACCATCTTAGTAGAAAAGCAACTGATTCCTCGAACCGAACTAGCTTATATCACACAGTACAGTGTTCGGAAATGAAGACGTTTGTTTTCTGAACAAACTTGTATAGAAATGACATGAATCTACTAAGATGTACATCTTCTTGGATTACACAAACAAGGAAAGGTTGAAGTTGATGCACCCAACCTTCTTCGGAGGAAAGCAACTGATTCTTTGAACTGAATTAGCTTATTTTACACAGTAAGTGTTCGTCAATGAAGATGTTTCTTTTATAAACAAACTACTTCAGAAATGAAGCAAATCTAGTAAGTTGTACATCTTGTTAGATTACACTAACGAGGAATGTTTGAACTTGCTGCACAAAACCATCTTCGTAGAAAATCAACTAATTCTTAGAACCATTGTGGCTTATTTCACACAGTACAGTATTCGGCAATGAAGATGATTGTTTTCCAAACAAACTACTTTAGAAATGAAGCAAAACTAGTAAGTTGTACATCTTGTTAGATTACACTAACTAGGAATGCTTGAACTTGCTGCAGTGAACATTCTTCTTAGGAACGCACCTGATTCCTAGAACCGAACTAGCTTATTTCACATAGTACAGTGTTCAGCAATGAAGATGTTCGTTTTCTAACCTAACAACCTTAGAAATGAAGCGAAACTAGAAAGTTGTATATCTTTTTAGATTACAGTAACTAGGAATGTTTGTACTTGCTGCACTCAACCATCTTTGTAGAAAAGAAACTGATTCTTAGAACCAAACTAGCTTATTTCACACAGTACATTCTTTGACATTGAAGATGTTTGTTTGCTAAACAAACTACTTTAGAAATGAGGCGAATCTACTAAGATGTACATCTTCTTAGGTTGCACAAACAAGGTAAGTTTGAAGTTGCTGCACTCAACCTTCCTCGTAGGAAACCAACTTTTTCCTAGAACCGAACTAGCTTATTTCACACAGTACAGTGTTCAGCAATGAAGATGTTTGTCTTCTAAACAAACAACTTTTGAAATGAAGCGAAACAAGTAAGTTGTAAATCTTGCTAGGCTACACTAACTATGAATGTATGAACTTGCTGCACTCAACCATCTTCGTAGCAAAGCAACTGATTCTTAGAACCGAACTAGCTTATTTCACACAGTACAGTGTTTGGCAATGAAGATGTTGTTTTCTAAACAAACTACTTTAGAAATGAAGAGAAACTCGTAAGTTGTACATCTTGTTAGATTACACTAACTAGGAATGTTTGAACTTGCTGCACTTAACCATCTTCGTAGAAAAGCAACTGATTCCTAGAACCGAACTAGCTTATTACTCACAGTACAGTGTTCGGCAATGAGGATGTTTGTTTTCTAAACAAACTACTTTAGAAATAAAGTGAAACTAGTAAGTTGTACAGCTTGTTAGACTACACTAACTTGGAATGTTTGAACTTGCTTCACTCAACCATCTTTGTAGAAGACCAACTGATTCCTAGAACCAAACTAGCATATTTCACACAGTACAGTGTTCGGCAATAAAGATGTTTGTTTTCTAAACAAACAAGTATAGAAATGAATGAATCTACTAAGATGTACATCTTCTTAGATTACACAAACTAGGAAAGTTTGATGTTGCTGCACTCAACCTTTATTGTAGGAATGCAACTGATTCCTAGAATCGAAGTAGCTTATTTGAAACAGTACAGTGTTCGGGAATGAAGATGTTTGTTTTCTAAACAAACTACTTTAGAAATGAAACGAAACTAGTAATTTGTACATCTTGTTAGATTTCACTAACTAGGAATTTTGAACTTGCTACACTCAACCATCTTCGTAGAAAATCAACTGATACCTAGAAGCCATGTAGCTTATTTCACACAGGACAGTGTTCGGCAATGAAGATGTTTGTTTTCTAAACAAACTACTTTAGAAATGAAGCGAAACTGGTAAGTTGTACATCTTGTTAGTTTACACTAACTAGGAATGTTTAAACTTGTTACACTCCACCATCTTCGTAGAAAAGCAACTGATTCCTAGAACCGTACTAGCTTATTTTACACAGAACAGTGTTCGGCAATGAAGATATTTGTTTTCTAAACAAACTACTTTAGTAATGAAACGAAACTAGTAAGTTGTACATCTTGTTAGACTACACTAACTAGGAATGTTTGAACTTGCTGCACTCAACCATCTTCGTACAAAAGCAACTGATTCCTAGAAGCAAACTAGCTCATTTCACACTGTACAATGTTCTGAAATGAAGGTGTTTGTTTTCTAAACAAACTACTTTAGTAATGAGGAGAAACTAGTAAGTTGTACATCTTGTTAGATTACACTAACTTGTTTGATTATGCACTCAACAATATTCATAGAAAAACAACTGATTCCTAGAACTTCACAAGTACAGTGTTCGGCAATG
The DNA here is from genome assembly GCA_036365145.1 of Orientallactaga sibirica. Classification (NCBI taxonomy): domain Eukaryota; kingdom Metazoa; phylum Chordata; class Mammalia; order Rodentia; family Dipodidae; genus Orientallactaga; species Orientallactaga sibirica. The sequence continues at coordinate 143,162 of JAEOAD010000844.1, forward strand.
ATGATGTTTGTTTTCTAAACAAACTACTTTATAAATGAGGAATCTACTAAGATGTACATCTTGTTAGATTACACACACAAGGAAAGTTTGAAGTTGCACTCAATTCCGTAGAAAACAACTGATTCCTAGAACCGAACTAGCTTATTTCACACAGTACAGTGTTTGGCAATGAAGATATTTGTTTTCTAAACAAACTACTTTAGAAATGAAGCTAAACTAGTAAGTTGTACATCTCGTTAGACCACACTAATTAGTAATGTTTGAACTTACTGTACTCAACCATCTTCATAGAAAAGCAACTGATTCCTAGAACCGAACTAGCTTATTTCAAACAGAACATTGTACGGCAGTGAAGATGTTTGTTTTCTAAAAAACAAACTACTTTAGAAATGAAGTTAAATGAGTAAGTTGTCCATCTTGTTAGATTTCACTAACTGGGATTATTTGAACTTGCTGCGCTAAACCATCTTCATAGAAATGCTACTTATTCCTTGAACCGAACTAGCTTATTTCACCCAGTACAGTGTTCAGTAATGAAGATGTTTGTCTTCTAAACAAACTACTTTAGAAATGAAGCGAAACTAGTAAGTTGTACATCTTCTTAGATTACACTAACTAGGAATGTTTGAACTTTCTGAACTCAACCATCTTCGCAGAAAAGCAAGTGATTCCTAGAAACGAACTAGCTTATTTCATAAAATACAGTGTTTGGCAATGAAGATGTTTGTTTTCTAAACAAACTAGGATAGAAATGAAGTGAATCTACTAATATGTACATCTTCTTAGATTACATAAACCAGGAAAGTTTGAAGTTGCTGCACTCAACCTTGTTCACAGGAATGCAACTGATTCCTAGAACAAAACTAGCTTATTTCACACAGTACAGTGTTAGGCAATGAAGATGTTTGTTTTCAAACAAACTACTTTACAAATGAAGCAAAACTAGCAAGTTGTACATCTTGTTAGATTTCACTAAGTAGGAATGTTTGAACTTGCTGCACTAAACCATCTTCGTAGAAAGCAACTGATTCCTAGAACTAAACTAGCTTATTTAACACAGTACAGTGTTTGGCAATGAAAATGTTTGTTTTCTAAACAAACTACTTTAGAAATGAAGCCAAACTACTAAGATGTACATCTTCTTAGATTACACAAACAAGAAAAGTTTGAAGTTGCTGCACCCAACCTTCTTCGGAGAAAAGCAACTGATTCTTAGAACCGAATTAGCTTATTTCACACAGTACAGAGTTAGGCAATGAAGATGTTTGTTGTCTAAACAAACTACTTCAGAAATGAAGAGAAACTAGTAAGTTGTACAGCTTGTTAGATTACACTAACGAAGAATGTTTGACCTTGCTGCACAAAACCATCTTCATAGAAATTCAACTAATTCCTAGAACCAGTGTAGCTTATTTCACACAGTACAGTGTTTGGCAATGAAGATCTTTGTTTTCTAAACAAACTACTTTAGAAATGAAGTGAAACTAGTAAGTTGTACATCTTGTTAGATTACACTAACTAGGAATGCTTGAACTAGCTGCACTCAACCATCTTTGTGGAAAAGCAACTGATTCCTAGAACCAAACTAGCTTATTTCACACAGTACAGTCTTTGGCAATGAAGATGTGTGTTTTCTAAACAAACTACTTTAGAAATGAGGCAAATCTACTAAGTTGTCCATCTTGGTATATTACACAAACTAGGAAAGTTTGAAGTTGCTGCACTCAACCTTTTTCGTAGGAATGCAACCAATTCCTAGAACCGAACTACCTTATTTCACACAGTACTGTGTTCGGCAATGAAGATGTTTCTTTTCCAAACAAATTACTTTAGAAATGAAGGGAAACTAGTAAGTTGTACATCTTGTTATATTACACTAACTAGGAATGTTTGAACTTGCTGTTCTCAACCATCTTTGTAGAAAATCAACTGATTTCTAGAACCACGGTAGCTTATTTCACACAATACAGCTTCCGGCAATGAAGATGGTTGTCTTCTAAACAAACTACTTTAGAAATGAAGCGAAACTAGTAAGTTGTACATCTTGTCAGATTACACTAACTAGGAATGTTTGAACTTGCTGCACTCAACAATCTTTGTAGAAAAGTAACTGATTCCTAGAACCGAACTAGCTTATTTCACACAGTACAGTGCTTGGCAATGAAGATGTTTGTTTTCTAAACAAACTACTTTAGAAATTCGGAGAATCTACTAAGTGGTACATCTTGTTAGATCACACAAACTAGGAAAGTTTGAAATTGCTGCACTCAACCTTGTTCGTAGGAATGCAACTGATTCCTAGAACTGAGCTAGGTTCTTTCACACAGTACAGGGTTCGGCAATGAAGATGTTTCTTTGCTAAACAAACAACTTTAGAAATGAGCCCAAACTACTAAGCTGTATATCTTGTTAGATTACACAAGCTAGGAAAGTTTGGAGTTGCTGTACTCAACCATTTTCATAAAAATGCAACTGATTCCTAGAACCGAACTAGCTTATTTGACACAGTACACTGTTCGGCAATAAAGTTGTTTGTCTTCTAAACAAACTACTTCAGATATGAAGCGAAACTTTCAGTTGTACATCTTGTTAGATTACAGTAACTAGGAATGTTTGAACTTGCTGCACTCAACCATCTTCGTAGAAAATCAACTGATACCTAGAAGCCATGTTGCTTATTTCACACAGGACAGTGTTTGGCAATGAAAATATTTGTTTTCTAAACAAACTACTTTAGAAATGAAGCAAAACTAGTAAGTTGTACATCATGTTAGATTACACTAACTAGGAATGTTTGATCTTGCTGCACTCAACCATCTTCGTAGAAAAGCAACTGATTCCTAGAACTGAACTAGCTTATTTCACACAAAACAGTGTTTGGCAATGAAGATGTTTGTTTTTTAACAAACTACTTTACTAATGAAACAAAAGTAGTAAGTTGTACATATTGTTAGACTACACTAAGTAGGAATGTTTGAACTTGCTGCACTCAACCATCTTCTGAGAAAAGCAACTGATTCCTAGAAGTGAACTAGCTCATTTCACACTGTACAGTGTTCTGAAATGAAGATATTTGTTTTCTAAACACACTACTTTAGAAATGAGGCGAAACTAGTAAGTTGTACATCTTGTTAGATTACACTAACTAGGAACGTTTGAAGTTGATGCACTCAACAATATTCATAGAAAAACAACTGATTCCTAGAACCAATGTAGCTTATATCACAAAGTACAGTGTTCAGGAATGAAGATGTTTGTTTTCTAAACAAACTGCTATAGAAATGCTGAATCTACTAAGAAGTACATCTTCTAAGATTACACAAACAAGGAAAGTTTGAAGATGCTGCACTCAACCTTCTTCGTAGGAATGCTACAGATTCCTAGAACCGAACTAGCTTATTTCACACAGTACAGTGTTCACAATGAAGATGTTTGTTTTCTAAACAAACTACTTTAGAAATGAAGTGAAAATAGCATGTTGTCCATCTTGCTAGATTACACTAACTAGGAATGTTTGAACTTGCTGCACTCAACCATCTTCTTAGAAAAGCAACTGATTCCTTGACGTGAACTAGCTTATTTCACACAGTACAGTGTTCGGCAATGAAGATGTTTGTTTTTTAAACAAACTACTTTAGAAATGAAGCTAAACTAGTAAGTTGTACTTCTCGTTAGACTACACTAACTAGTAATGTTTGAACTTACTGCACTCAACCATCTACGTAGAAAAGCAACTGATTCCTACAACCGAACTAGCTTATTTCACACAGAACTTTGTACGGCATTGAAGATGTTTGTTTTCTAAAGTAACTACTTTAGAAATGAGGCGAGTCTACAAGGTTGTACTTCTTGTTTAATTACACAGAGAAGGAAAGTTTGAAGTTGCTGCACTCAACCTTCTCCGTAGGAAAGAAACTGATTCATAGAAGAGAACTACCTCATTTCCCACACTACAGTGTTCTGAAATGAAGATGTTTGTTTTCTAAAGAAACTACTTTAGAAATGAGGCGAATGTACTCAGTTGTACATCTTGTTAGATTACACAAACAAGGAAAGTTTGAAGTTGCTGTGCTCAACCTTCTTTGTGGGAAAGCAACTGATTCCTAGAAGCAAAGTAGCTCATTTCACAAAGTACAGTGTTCTGAAATGAAGATGTTTGTTTTCTAAACAAACTACTTTAGAAATAAAGCGAAACTAGTAAGTTGCACATCTTGTTAGATTACAAACTAGGAATTAAGTTCAAGAAAATCTTACTAGAACCGAAGATTACAGTAAGTGTTCAGTGATGAAGATGTTTCTAAACAAACTCTTGCAAAACTCAAGTTGTACATCTTTAGATTACACTAACTAGGAAAGTTTGAACTTGATTCAACCATCTTAGAAAAGCAACTGATTTTATTTCGAAAAGTTTACAGTGTTTGGCAATGAAGATGTTTGTTTTCTAAACAAACTACTATAGAAATGACGCGAATCTACTAAGATGTACATCTTCTTTCATTACATAAAGAAGGAAAGTTTGAAGTTGCTGCACTCAACCTTGTTCATAGGAATGCAACTGAATCCTAGAACCAAACTAGCTTATTTCACACAGTACAGTGTTCGTCAATGAAGATGTTTGTTTTCAAATAAACTACTTTAGTAATGATGCGAAAGTAGTAAGTTGTATGTCTTGTTACAATACATTAACTAGGAATGTTTGAACAACTTTAGAAATGAAAAGAATCTACTAAGTTGTACATTTTGTTAGATTGTACAAATGAGGTTAGTTTGAACTTGCTGCAATCAACGCTCTTTGTACGAAAGCAACTGATTCCAAGAGGTGAACAAGCATGTTTCACACAGGACAGTGTTCAGCAAAGAAGATGTCACTTTTCTAACTAAACTGCTTTAGAAACAAAATGCGTGTACTGAAAGACCCAGGCCAGAGTAGCACCATGACAGGCCTCAGTCCCTCTGTAGGCCACAGGGGCTAGTTCCCAGAATCAAGGGAAGGACAAGCAGTACCAGGAAAAACCATAAACTTGCTGTGAGAGCATGACTCAACATTCTTACGGTCCTGGGCTGGATGGCCCAATAGGATCCACTGTCTCAGTGTTTTGTAAATGTCAACCAATCAAATGAATGTAACCGCGCGCGCCAACCTGTTCAAATGTAACTGCTGCTTGCTGAGCCAATTAAGTTTGAAATTCCCCTAGACCAAGCCCGCCAAAATCCTAAGACCAATCAAGAACCCCCAAGTACAGTTAATGTTCAAATTAGCCAATAATGTGGTTGCATGGGGGATAGTCCTCTCCCCCTTGCTCAAACCTCAATAAAAAGCCCGCCATTCTGATTTTCTGGGTTCTTGCTCAAATCCACTGCGTTGGTGAAAGCAAGAGACCGAGCTTAAGCCTGAGTAAAAAGCTCTTTGCATTTGCATACGTGTTTGGTCTTCCTTGGTGGTCACTGGGGGCACTGTGAACTGGGCATATCATGTACTACATTGCACATCTTGTTAGATTATGCAAACAAGGATAGTTTGAACTTGCTGCAATCAAACCTGTTCATAAGAGAGCAACTCATTCTGAGAGCTAAGCAAGCTTATTTCACACACAATTTGGTTTGGCAATGAAGATTTTTTTTTTCTAATGAAACTACATTAGAAATGAAACGAATCTACTAACTTGCACACGTTGTTAGATTGTACAAACGAGGAAAGTTTGAACTTGCTGCAATCAACCCTCTTTGTATGAAAGCAACTCATTCCAAGAACTAAACAAGCTTATTTCACACAATACCGTGTTTGGTAATGAAGATGTTTCTTTTCAAAGGAAACAACTTTAGAAATGAAACGGATCTACTAAGTTGTACAGCTTGTAAGATTATACAAATGAGGAAAGTTTGAACTTGCTGCAACTCATTCCAAGATCAGAACAAGCTTATTTCATAGAGTATGGTGTTAGATAATGAAGATGTTTCTTTTCTAAGGAAACTACTTTAGAAATGAAATGAATCTACTAAGTTGTACATATTGTTTGATTGTGCAAATGAGGAAAATTTGAACTTGGTGTAATCAACACTGTTCGGATTAAAGCAACTCATTCCAAGAGCTGAAAAAGATGATTTGACACAGCACAGTGTTTGGCAATGAACATGTTTCTTTTCTAACGAAACTACTTTAGAAAAGAAATGAATCTACTAAGTTGTACATGTTGTCAGATTGTACAAATGAGGAAAGTTTGAACTTGCTGCAATAAACACTATTCGTACGAAAGTAACTCATACCCAGCTCTGAACAAGCTTATTTCTACAGTACAGTGCCGGTTCCTCCCCTGGCACATAGAGCTGAAGAGAGAGCCACACCAGTGGCTCCCCTTGAGGCTGAGTGGGATGATGGGTGTCGGCGGCCCGAACCCATCCACCCGAAAACAACAGAGAGAAAAAACACTCTAGGCTGTGAGTATTGTCGAGGCAAGAACTCGTTTCATTGTAATAGGAAGGTGTTTATATATCTTTGAGAAAGAGGGAAGGTCTCAGGAAGGGATAAAGGTTTAAGGGCCGATAGTATTTCACCACATCAACAGTAGCTAGGCGGAGGCAATTTCCACTTAGGCCTTGCTGACTCACTCTTAAGTGGAAGTAATAGGCCAAAGACAAGTCGTCAAACTCTAGTCAGCCTCAGGAAGTTCCACTGGGCCTCACACCCGGGCCTCATAGGGCCGAATAGTACAGTATTCGGCAATGTACATGTTTCTTTTCTTACCAAACTACATTAGAAATGAAACGAAAGTACTAAATTGTACAACTTTTTTGGATTGTACAACGAATGAACTTTTGAACTTGCTGTAATCTACACTCTTGAAGGAAAGCACCACATTCCTAGAACGGAACAGCTTATTTCGCACAGTACTGTGTTTGGCAATGAAGATGTTTCTTTTCTTAACAAACTACATTAGAAATGAAATGAAGTTACTAAATTGTACAACTTCTTAGATTGTACAAACGAGGAAAGTTTGAACTTGCTGTGATCTCCCGTGTTCATAGAAAAGCACTCATTCCTAGAGCTGAACAAGCTTATTTCGAACAAGACAGTGTTCAGCAATGAAGATGTTTCTTCTCTTAACAAAGTACATTAGAAATGAAATGAAGCTATGAAATTGGAAAACTTTTTGGATTGTACAAAGGAATGAAATTAGAACTTGCTCTGATCTACAATCTTCGTAAGAAGCACCTCATTCCTAGACCTGAACAGGCTTATTTCACACAGTACAGTGTTCGGTAATGAAGATGTTTCTTTTCTTACCAAACTACATTAGACACGAAACGAAGCTACTACATTGTACAACTTGTTGGATAGTACAAATGAATGAAGTTTGAACTAACTCTGATCTACACTCTTCCTAAGAAAGCAACTCATTCCTAGAGCTGAACAGGCTTATTTCGCACTGTACAGTGTTGAGCAATGAAGATGTTTCTTTTCTTACCAAAGTACATTATAAATGAAATGAAGTTATTAAATTGTACAACTTGATAGATTGTACAAACAAGGAAAGTTTGAACTTGCTGTGATTCTACATTCTTTCTGGTAAAAGAACTCATTCCTAGAGCTGAACAAGCTTATATCGCACAAGACAGTGTTCGGCAATGAAGGTGTTTCTTTTCTTACCAAAGTACATTAGAAATGAAACGAAGTCCCTAAATTGTACAACTTGATAGATTGTACAAATGAGGAAACTTTAAACTTGCTGTGATCTCCCGTGTTCATACAAAAGCAACTCATTCCTAGAGCTCAACAGGCTTATTTCGCACAGTACAGTGTTCGGCAATGAAGATGTTTCTTTTCTTACCAAATTATATTAGAAATGAAATGAACGTACTGAGTTGTACAACTTGCTAGATTGTTAAAACCAGGAAAGTTTGAACGTGCTGTGATCTACAGTGTTCATACGAAAGCAACTCATTCCTAGAGCTGAACAGGCTTATTTCACACAGTACAGTGTTCAGCAATGAATATGTTTCTTTTCTTACCAAAGTACATTAGAATTGAAATGAAGCTACTAAATTATACAACTTTTTGGATTGTACAAAGGAATGAAATTAGAACTTGCTCTGATCTACACTCTTCCTAAGAAAGGAACTCATTCCTAGAGCTCAACAGACTTATTTCGCGCAGTACAGTGTTCAGCAATGAAGATGTTTCTTCTCTTACCAAACTACATTAGTAATGAAACGAAGCTACTACATTGTACAACTTGTTGTATTGTACAAACGAATGAAGTTTGAACTTGCTGTGATCTACAGTCTTCGTAAGAAAACACCTCATTTCTAGAGTTGACCAAGCTTATTTTGCACAGTACAGTGTTCGGAAATAAAGATGTTTCTTTTATTACCAAACTACAGTAGAAACGAAACGAAGCTACTACATTGTACAACTTGTTGGATTGTACAAACGAATGAAGTTTGAACTTGCTGTGAGCTACAGTTTTCGTTAGAAAACACCTCTTTCCTAGAGCTGAACAAGCTTATTTCGCACAGTACAGTGTTCATCAATGAAGATGTTGCTTTTCTTACCAAACTATATTAGAAATGAAATGAAGTTACTAAATTGTATAACATGCTAGATTGTACAAACGAGGAAAGTTTGAACTTGCTGTGATCTCCCGTGTTCGTACGAAAGTAACTCACTCGTAGAGCTGAACAGGCTTATTTCACACAGCACAGTGTTTGGACATGAAGATGTTTCTTTTCTTACCGAACTACATTAGAAATGAAACGAAGTTACTAAATTGTACAACTTGATAGATTGTACACATGAGGAAAGTTTGAACATCCTGTGATTTCCCATGTTCGTACGAAAGTAACTCATTCCTAGAGCTCAAGAGGCTTATTTTGCACAGTACAGTATTAGGCAATGAAGATGTTTCTTTTCTTACTAAACTACATTAGAAATGAAATGAAGTTACTGAATTGTACAATGTGTTAGATTGTACAAACGAGGAAAGTTTGAACTTGCTGTGATCTCCCGTGTTTGTACGAAAGCAACTCATTCCTAGAGCTGAACAGGCTTATTTCGCACTGTACAGTGTTTGGCAATGCAAATGTTTCTTTTCTTACCAAACTACATTAGAAATGAAACGAAGATACTAAATTGTACAACTTGCTAGATTGTACAAATGAGGAAAGTATGAACTTGCTGTGACCTCCCGAGTTTGTACGAAAGCAACTCATTCCCAGAATTCAACAGGCTTATTTCGCACACTATAGTGTTCGACAATGAAGATTTTTCTTTTCTTACCAAACTACAATAGAAATGAAAAGAAGTTACTAAATTGTACAACTTTATGGTTTGTACAAAAGAATGAAATTAGAACTTGCTCTGATCTACACTCTTCCTAAGAAAGCAACTCATTCCTAGAGCTCAACGTGCTCATTAGGCACAATACAGTGTTCAGCAATGAAGATGTTTTTTTCCTTACCAAACTACATTAGAAATGAAACAGGTACTAAATTGTACAACTTGCTAGATTGTAAAAACGAAGAAAGTTTGAACTTGCTGTGATCTCCCGTGTTTGTATGAAAGTAACTCATTCGTGGAGCTGAACAGGCTTATATCGCACAGTACAGTGTTCCGACATGAAGATGTTTCTTTTCTTACCAAACTATATTAGAAATGAAACGAAGTTACTAAATTGTACAACTTGATAGATTGTACACATGAGGAGAGTTTGAACTTCCTGTGATCTCCCATGTTCATACGAAAGCAACTCATTCCTAGAGCTCAAGAGGCTTATTTCGCACAGTACAGTATTCAGCAATGAAGATGTTTCTTTGCTTACCAAACTACATTAGAAATGAAACGAAGCTACTACATTGTACAACTTGTTGGATTGTACAAATGAATGAAGTTTTAACTTGCTCTGATCTACACTCTTCATACGAAAGCAACTCATTCCTAGAGCTGAAGAGGCTTATTTCGCACAGTAAAGTGTTCAGCAATGCAGATGTTTCTTTTCTTACCAAACTACATTAGAAATGAAATGAAGTTACTAAACTGTACAACTTGATAGATTGTACACACGAGGAAAGTTTGAACTTGCTGTGATGTACCGTGTTCGTTCGAAAGTAACTCATTCCTAGAGCTGAACAGGCTTATTTTGCACAGTACAGTGTTCAGAAATGAAGATGTTTCGTTCTTACCAAACTACATTAGAAATGAAAAGAAGTTACTAAATTGTACAACTTGCTAGATTGTACAAACGAGGAAAGATTGCTGTGATCTCCACTGGTTGAACTCATTAGAGCTGTGATTCTGCACAGTACAGTGTCCGGCAATGAAGATGTTGCAAACTGCATTAGAAATGAAATGCAAATTGTACACTTGTTAGATTGTACAAAAGGAATGAATTTTGAACTTGCTGTGATCTCGTGTTATTAGAAAGCAACTCATTCCTAGAGCTGAACAGGCTTATTTCAGACAGTAACAGTGTTGGCAATGAAGATGTTTCTTTAAAGGAAACTACCCTACTAAATTGTACAAATTGTAGAAATGAAATGAAGTTCATTCCTAGAGCTGAACAGGCTTATTTCACACAGTACAGTGTTTGGAAATGAAGATGTTTTTTTCTTCAACATTAGAAATGAAATTGTACAAGTTACTAGATTGTACAACGTGTTAGATTGTTCAACTCAGGAGAGCTGAACAGGTTTTTTCTCACAGTACAGTACAATGAAGATGTTTCTTTCTTGCAAACTACATTAGAAATGAAATCTTACTAAATTAAACAACTTGTTGGATTGTTCAAGGGAGAAATGAACTTGCTGTGAACTGTGTTCATCAACTCATTAGAACTCAACAGGCTTATTTCACACAGTACAGTGTTTGGGAATAAAGATGTTTCTTTTCAACCAAACTACATTAGAAATGAAACGAACCTACTACATTGTACAACTTGTTGGATTGTACAAATGAATGAAGATTGAACTTGCTGTGATCTACAGTTTTAAATGAAAAGACCTCTTTCTAGAGCTGAACAAGCTTCTTTTGCACAGTACAGTGTTTGGCAATGAAGATATTTCTTTTTCTACCAAACTATACTAGAAATGAAATGAATTTACTAAATTGTACAACTTGCTAGATTGTACAAACGAGGAAAGTGTGAACTTGCTGTGATCTCCCATGTTCATAAAAAGCAAATCATTCCTAGAGCTCAACAGGCTTATTTCGCACAGTACAGTGTTTCGGCAATGAAGATGTTTCTTTTCTTACCAAACTACATTAGAAATGAAATGAAGATACTAAATTGTACAACTTTTTGGATTTTACAAAGGAATGAAATTAGAACTTGCTCTTATCTACACTCTTTGTAAGAAAAAGAACTCATTCCTAGAGCTCAACAGGCTTATTTGCACAGTACAGTGTTCAGCAATGAAGGTGTTTCTTTTCTTAGCAAACTACACTAGAAATGAAACGAAGATACTAAATTGTACAACTTGCTAGATGGTACAAATGAGGAAAGTTTTAACTTGCTGTGATCTCCCGTGTTCGTATGAAAGCAACTCATTCCTAGAGCTCAACAGGCTTATTTCGCACAGTACAGTGTTTGGCCATGAAGATGTTCCTTTTTTCACCAAACTACAGTAAAAATGAAACGAAGCTACTACATATTACAACTTGTTGGAATGTACAAACGGTTGAAGTTTGAACTTGCTGTGATCTACAGTTCTCATAAGAAAGCACCTCTTTCCTTGAGCTGAACAAGCTCATTTCGCACAGTACAGTGTTAGAAAATGAAGATGTTTCTTTTCTTACCAAACTATATTAGAAATGAAATGAAGTTACTAAATTGTAAAACTTGTTAGATTGTTCAAATGAGGAAAGTTTGAACTTGCTGTGATCTACCGTGTTCATATGAAAGCAACTCATTCCTAGAGCCTAACATGCTTATTTCCCACAGTACAATGTTCGGCAATGGAGATGTTTCCTTTCTTACCAAACTGCATTGGAAATGAAACGAAGTTACTAAATTGTACAACTTGCTAGATTGTACAAACAAGGAAAGTTTGAACTTGCTGTGACCTCCCGTGTTCGTACGAAAGCAACTCATTCCTAGAACTCAACAGGCTTATTTTGCACAGTACATTGTCGGCAATGAACATGTTTCTTTTTTTACCAAACTATATTAAAATTGAAATGAAGCTACTACATTGTAAAACTTGTTGGATTGTACAAATGATTGAAGTTTGAACTTGCTGTGATCTACAGTTTTCGTAAGAAAGCACCTCTTTCCTTGAGCTGAACAAGCTTATTTCACACTGTACAGTGTTCGGCAATGCCGATGTTTCTTTTCTTATCAAACTACATTACAAATGAAACGACATTACTAATTTGTACAACTTCATAGATTGTACAAACGAGGAAAGTTTGAACTTGCTGTGATCTCCCGTGTTTGTACGAAAGCAATTCATTCCTAGAGCTCAACAGGCTTATTTAGCACAGTAGAGTGTTCAAAATGAAGACGTTTCTTTTCTTGCCAAATTACATTAGAAATGAAACGAAGTTACTAAATTGTAAAACTTGTAAGATTGTACAAAAGAGGAAAGTTTGAACTTGCTGTGATCTCCCGAGTACGTACAAAAGCAACTCATTCCTAGAGCTCAACAGGCTTTTTTCGCAAGCACAGTGTTCAGCAATGAAGATGTTTCTTTTCACACCAAACTACACAGTAGAAATGAAACGAAGCTACTAGATTGTAAAACTTGTTGGATTGTACAAATGATTGAAGTTTGAACTTGCAGTAATCCACAGTTTTCATAAGAAACCACCTCTTTCCTTGAGCGGATCAAGCTTAATTCGCACAGTACAGTGTTCAGCAATGAAGATGTTTCTTATCTAAAAAACTACTTTAGAAATGAAATGAAACTCCTAAGTTATACAACTTGTTAGACTACACTAACTAGGAATGTTTAAACTTGCTGCACTCAACCATCTTCGTAGAAAAGCAACTGATTCCTGGAACAAAACTAGCTTACTTCACACAGTACAGTGTTCGGCAATGAAGATGTTTCTTTTCTAAACAAAATACTTTAAAAATGAAGCGAAAGTAGTAAGTTGTACATCTTGTGAGATTACACAAATAAGGCAAGTTTGAAGTTGCTGCACTGAACTTTCTTCTTAGGAAAGCAACTGATTACTAGAACCAAACTAGCTTATTTGACACAGTACAGTGTTCGGGAATGAAGATGTTTGTTTTCTAAACAAACTACTTTAGAAATGAGGCGAATCTACTAAGTTGTACATGTTGTTAGAATACACAAACAAGGAAAGTTTGAAGTTGCTGCACTCAACCTTCTTCGTCGGAAAACAACTGATTCCTAGAACAGAACTAGCTTATTTCACACAGTACAGTGATTCAGCAATGAAGATGTTTGTTTTCTAAACAAACAACATTAGAAATGAAGGGAAACTAGTAAGTTGTACATCTTGTAAGATTACACTTACTAGGAATGTTTGAACTTGCTGAACACAACCATCTTTGTAGAAAAACAACAGAGTCCTAGAAAAGAACTAGCTTATTTCACACAGTACAGAGTTCGGCAATGAAGATGTTTGTTTTCTAAACAATAGAAATGAGGCGAATCTACTAAGTTGTATATCTTGTTAGATTACACAAACAAGAAAAGTTTGAAGTTGCTGCACTCAACCTTCTTTGTAGGAAAGCAACTGATTCCTAGAACCGAACTAGCCTATTTCACACTGTACAGTGTTCAGCAATGAAGATGTTTGTTTTCTAAACAACTTTAGAAATGAACCATACTACTAAGTTGTACATCTTGTTAGATTACACTAACTAGGAATGTTTGAACTTGCTGCACTCAACCATCTTCGAAGAAAAGCAACTGATTTTTAGACCGAACTAGCTTATTTTGCAGTACAGTGTTCAGCAATGAAGATGTTTGTTTTCTAAACAATCTACTTGAAAAATGAAGCGAAACTAGTAAGTTGTACATCTTGTTAGATTACACAAACAAGGAAAGTTTGAAGTGGCTGCACTGAACCTTCTTCATAGAAAAGCCTTTAGTTCCTACAATCAACTCTTATTTTCAGTTTTCAGGAACACTCAATTACCATCATTTCACACAGTACAGTGTGTTTGCGAATGAAGATGTTTGTTTTCTAAAACAAACTACTTTAGAAATGAGGTGAGTCTACTAAGGTTGTACATCTTGTTAGATTACACAAAGAAGGAAAGTTTAAAGTTGATGCACTCAACCTTCTTCGTAGGAAAGCAACTCATTCTGAGAACAGAACTACCTCATTGACACAGTACAGTGTTCTGAAATGAAGATGTTTGTTTACAAATAAAACTACTTAGAAATATTCCAAGAGGTGAACAAGCATGTTTCACACAGGACAGTGTTCAGCAAAGAAGATGTCACTTTTCTAACTAAACTGCTTTAGAAACAAAATGTGTGTACTGAAAGACCCAGGCCAGAGTAGCACCATGACAGGCCTCAGTCCCTCTGTAGTTCTGGCTAGTTCCCAGAATCAAGGGAAGGACAAGCAGTACCAGGAAAAACCATAAACTTGCTGTGTGAGCATGACTCAACATTCTTACGGTCCTGGGCTGGATGGCCCAATAGGATCCACTGTCTCAGTGTTTTGTAAATGTCAACCAATCAAATGAATGTAACCGTGTGCGCCAACCTGTTCAAATGTAACTGCTGCTTGCTGAGCCAATTAAGTTTGAAATTCCCCTAGACCAAGCCCGCCAAAATCCTAAGACCAATCAAGAACCCCCAAGTACAGTTAATGTTCAAATTAGCCAATAATGTGGTTGCATGGGGGATAGTCCTCTCCCCCTTGCTCAAACCTCAATAAAAAGCCCACCATTCTGATTTTCTGGGCTCTTGCTCGAATCCACTGTGTTGGTGAAGGCAAGAGACCGAGCTTAAGCCTGAGTAAAAAGCTCTTTGCGTTTGCATACGTGTTTGGTCTTCCTTGGTGGTCACTGGGGGCGCTGTGAACTGGGCATAACATGTACTACATTGCACATCTTGTTAGATTATGCAAACAAGGATAGTTTGAACTTGTTGCAATCAAACCTGTTCATAAGAGAGCAACTCATTCTGAGAGCTAAGCAAGCTTATTTCACACACAATTTGGTTTGGCAATGAAGATTTTTTTTTCTAATGAAACTACATTAGAAATGAAACGAATCTACTAACTTGCACACGTTGTTAGATTGTACAAACGAGGAAAGTTTGAACTTGCTGCAATCAACCCTCTTTGTATGAAAGCAACTCATTCCAAGAACTAAACAAGCTTATTTCACACAATACTGTGTTTGGTAATGAAGATGTTTCTTTTCAAAGGAAACAACTTTAGAAATGAAACGGATCTACTAAGTTGTACAGCTTGTAAGATTATACAAATGAGGAAAGTTTGAACTTGCTGCAACTCATTCCAAGATCAGAACAAGCTTATTTCATAGAGTATGGTGTTAGATAATGAAGATGTTTCTTTTCTAAGGAAACTACTTTAGAAATGAAATGAATCTACTAAGTTGTACAAATTTTTAGATTGTGCAAAGGAGGAAAGTTTGAACTTGGTGTAATCAACACTGTTCGGATTAAAGCAACTCATTCCAAGAGCTGAAAAAGATGATTTGACACAGTACAGTGTTTGGCAATGAACATGTTTCTTTTCTAACGAAACTACTTTAGAAAAGAAATGAATCTACTAAGTTGTACATGTTGTCAGATTGTACAAATGAGGAAAGTTTGAACTTGCTGCAATAAACACTATTCGTACGAAAGTAACTCATACCCAGAGCTGAACAAGCTTATTTCTACAGTACAGTGCCGGTTCCTCCTCCGGCACATAGAGCTGAAGAGAGAGCCTGACCAGTGGCTCCCCTTGAGGCTGAGCGGGATGATGGGTGTCGGCGGCCCCAACCCATCCACCCGAAAACACCAGAGAGAAAAAACACTCTAGGCTGTGAGTATTGTCGAGGCAAGAACTCGTTTCATTGTAATGGGAAGGTGTTTATATATCTTTGAGAAAGAGGGAGGGTCTCAGGAAGGGATAAAGGTTTAAGGGCCAATAGTATTTCACCACATCAACAGTAGCTAGGCGGAGGCAATTTCCACTTAGGCCTTGCTGACTCACTCTTAAGCGGAAGTAATAGGCCAAAGACAAGTCGTCAAACTCTAGTCAGCCTCAGGAAGTTCCACTAGGCCTCACACCCGAGCCTCATAGGGCCGCATAGTACAGTATTCGGCAATGTACATGTTTCTTTTCTTACCAAACTACATTAGAAATGAAACGAAAGTACTAAATTGTACAACTTTTTGGATTGTACAACGAATGAACTTTGAACTTGCTGTAATCTACACTCTTCGAAGGAAAGCACCACATTCCTAGAACGGAACAGCTTATTTCGCACAGTACTGTGTTTGGCAATGAAGATGTTTCTTTTCTTAACAAACTACATTAGAAATGAAACGAAGTTACTAAATTGTACAACTTCTTAGATTGTACAAACGAGGAAAGTTTGAACTTGCTGTGATCTCCCGTGTTCATAGAAAAGCACTCATTCCTAGAGCTGAACAAGCTTATTTCGAACAAGACAGTGTTCAGCAATGAAGATGTTTCTTCTCTTAACAAAGTACATTAGAAATGAAATGAAGCTATGAAATTGGAAAACTTTTTGGATTGTACAAAGGAATGAAATTAGAACTTGCTCTGATCTACAATCTTCATAAGAAGCCCCTCATTCCTAGACCTGAACAGGCTTATTTCACACAGTACAGTGTTCGGTAATGAAGATGTTTCTTTTCTTACCAAACTACATTAGACATGAAACGAAGCTACTACATTGTACAACTTGTTGGATAGTACAAATGAATGAAGTTTGAACTAACTCTGATCTACACTCTTCCTAAGAAAGCAACTCATTCCTAGAGCTCAACAGGCTTATTTCGCACTGTACAGTGTTGAGCAATGAAGATGTTTCTTTTCTTACCAAAGTACATTATAAATGAAATGAAGTTATTAAATTGTACAACTTGATAGATTGTACAAACAAGGAAAGTTTGAACTTGCTGTGATTCTACATTCTTTGTAGGAAAAGAACTCATTCCTAGAGCTGAACAAGCTTATTTCGCACAAGACAGTGTTCAGCAATGAAGATGTTTCTTTTCTTACCAAAGTACATTAGAAATGAAACGAAGTTCCTAAATTGTACAACTTGATAGATTGTACAAATGAGGAAACTTTAAACTTGCTGTGATCTCCCGTGTTCATACAAAAGCAACTCATTCCTAGAGCTCAACAGGCTTATTTCGCACAGTACAGTGTTCGGCAATGAAGATGTTTCTTTTCTTACCAAACTACATTAGAAATGAAATGAACTTACTGAATTGTACAACTTGCTAGATTGTTAAAACCAGGAAAGTTTGAACGTGCTGTGATCTACAGTGTTCATACGAAAGCAACTCATTCCTAGAGCTGAACAGGATTATTTTGCAGAGTACATTGTTCAGCAATGAAGATTTTTTTTTCTTACCGAACTACATTAGAAATGAAATGAACTTACTGAATTGTACAACTTGCTAGATTGTTAAAACCAGGAAAGTTTGAACGTGCTGTGATCTACAGTGTTCATACGAAAGCAACTCATTCCTAGAGCTGAACAGGCTTATTTTGCACAGTACAGTGTTCAGCAATGAATATGTTTCTTTTCTTACCAAAGTACATTAGAAATGAAATGAAGCTACTAAATTATACAACTTTTTGGATTGTACAAAGGAATGAAATTAGAACTTGCTCTGATCTACACTCTTCCTAAGAAAGGAACTCATTCCTAGAGCTCAACAGACTTATTTCGCGCAGTACAGTGTTCAGCAATGAAGATGTTTCTTCTCTTACCGAACTACATTAGTAATGAAACGAAGCTACTACATTGTACAACTTGTTGGATTGTACAAGCGAATGAAGTTTGAACTTGCTGTGGTCTACAGTCTTCGTAAGAAAACACCTCATTCTAGAGTTGACCAAGCTTATTTCGCACAGTACAGTGTTCGGAAATAAAGATGTTTCTTTTATTACCAAACTACAGTAGAAACGAAACGAAGCTACTACATTGTACAACTTGTTGGATTGTACAAACGAATGAAGTTTGAACTTGCTGTGAGCTACAGTTTTCGTAAGAAAACACCTCTTTCCTAGAGCTGAACAAGCTTATTTCGCACAGTACAGTGTTCGTCAATGAAGATGTTGCTTTTCTTACCAAACTATATTAGAAATGAAATGAAGTTACTAAATTGTATAACATGCTAGATTGTACAAACGAGGAAAGTTTGAACTTGCTGTGATCTCCCGTGTTCATACGAAAGTAACTCATTCGTAGAGCTGAACAGGCTTATTTCACACAGTACAGTGTTCGGACATGAAGATGTTTCTTTTCTTACCGAACTACATTAGAAATGAATCGAAGTTACTAAATTGTACAACTTGATAGATTGTACACACGAGGAAAGTTTGAACATCCTGTGATCTCCCATGTTCGTACGAAAGCAACTCATTCCTAGAGCTCAAGAGGCTTATTTCGCACAGTACAGTATTTGGCAATGAAGATGTTTCTTTTCTTACTAAACTACATTAGAAATGAAATGAAGTTACTGAATTGTACAACGTGTTAGATTGTTCAAACGAGGAAAGTTTGAACTTGCTGTGATCTACCATGTTCATACGAAAGCAACCAACTCATTCTTAGAGCTGAACAGGCTAATTTCGTGCAGTACAGTGTTCGGCCACGAAGATGTTTCTTTTCTTACCAAACTACATTAGTAATCAAACGAAGTTACTAAATTGTACAACTTGTTAGATTGTACAAACGAGGAAAGTTTGAACTTGATGTGATCTCCCGTGTTCGTACGAAAGCAACTCATTCCTAGAGCTGAACAGGCTTATTTCGCACTGTACAGTGTTTGGCAATACAGATGTTTCTTTTCTTACCAAACTACATTAGAAATGAAACGAAGATACTAAATTGTACAACTTGCTAGATTGTACAAATGAGGAAAGTATGAACTTGCTGTGACCTCCCGAGTTCGTACGAAAGCAACTCATTCCCAGAATTCAACGGGTTTATTTCGCACACTATAGTGTTCGACAATGAAGATTTTTCTTTTCTTACCAAACTACAATAGAAATGAAAAGAAGTTACTAAATTGTACAACTTTATGGTTTGTACAAAAGAATGAAATTAGAACTTGCTCTGATCTACACTCTTCCTAAGAAAGCAACTCATTCCTAGAGCTCAACAGGCTCATTAGGCACAGTACAGTGTTCAGCAATGAAGATGTGTTTTTCCTTACCAAACTACATTAGAAATGAAACAGTTACTAAATTGTACAACTTGCTAGATTGTAAAAACGAGGAAAGTTTGAACTTCCTGTGATCTCCCGTGTTCATACGAAAGCAACTCATTCCTAGAGCTCAAGAGGCTTATTTCGCACAGTACAGTATTCAGCAATGAAGATGTTTCTTTGCTTACCAAACTACATTAGAAATGAAACGAAGCTACTACATTGTACAACTTGTTGGATTGTACAAACGAATGAAGTTTTAACTTGCTCTGATCTACACTCTTCATATGAAAGCAACTCATTCCTAGAGCTGAACAGGCTTATTTCGCACAGTAAAGTGTTCAGCAATGCAGATGTTTCTTTTCTTACCAAACTACATTAGAAATGAAATGAAGTTACTAAACTGTACAACTTGATAGATTGTACACATGAGGAAAGTTTGAACTTGCTGTGATGTACCGTGTTCGTTCGAAAGTAGCTCATTCTTAGAGCTGAACAGGCTTATTTTGCACAGTACAGTGTTCAGACATGAAGATGTTTCGTTCTTACCAAACTACATTAGAAATGAAAAGAAGTTACTAAATTGTACAACTTGCTAGATTGTACACCCGAGGAAAGTTTGAAATTACTGTGATCTCCCATGTTCGTACGAAAGCAACTCATTCCTAGAGCTCAAGAGGCTTATTTTGCACAGTACAGTATTCGGCAATGAAGATGTTTCTTTTCTTACCAAACTACATTAGAAATGAAATGAAGTTACTGAATTGTACAACTTGTTAGATTGTTCAAAGGAGGAAAGCTTGAACTTGCTGTGATCTCCCGTGTTCATATGAAAGCAACTCATTCCTAGAACTCAACAGGCTTATTTCACACAGTACAGTGTTCGGGAATAAAGATGTTTCTTTTCCAACCAAACTACAGTAGAAATGAAGCGAAGCTACTACATTGTACAACTTGTTGGATTGTACAAATGAATGAAGATTGAACTTGCTTCGATCTACAGTTTTCGTAAGAAAAGACCTCTTTCCTAGAGCTGAACAAGCTTCTTTTGCACAGTACAGTGTTCGGCAATGAAGATATTTCTTTTCTTACCAAACTATACTAGAAATGAAAGGAATTTACTAAATTGTACAACTTGCTAGATTGCACAAACGAGGAAAGTGTGAACTTGCTGTGATCTCCCATGTTCATACGAAAAGAAATCATTCCTAGAGCTCAACAGGCTTATTTCGCACAGTACAGTGTTCGGCAATGAAGATGTTTCTTTTCTTACCAAACTACATTAGAAATGAAATGAAGGTACTAAATTGTACAACTTTTTGGATTTTACAAAGGAATGAAATTAGAACTTGCTCTTATCTACACTCTTTGTAAGAAAGAACTCATTCCTAGAGCTCAACAGGCTTATTTCGCACAGTACAGTGTTCGGCAATGAAGGTGTTTCTTTTCTTAGCAAACTACATTAGAAATGAAACGAAGATACTAAATTGTACAACTTGCTACATGGTACAAACGAGGAAAGTTTTAACTTGCTGTGATCTCCCGTGTTCGTATGAAAGCAACTCATTCCTAGAACTCAAGTGGCTTATTTCGCACAGTACAGTGTTCGGTATTGAAGATATTTCTTTTCTTACCAAACTACATTAGAAATGAAATGAAGTTACTGAATTGTAAAACTTCTTAGATTTTTCAAACGAGGAAAGTTTGAACTTGCTGTGATCTACCGTGTTCATACAAAAGCAACTCATTCCTAGAGCTGAAAAGGCTTATTTCACGCAGTACAGTGTTCAGCCACGAAGATGTTTCTTTTCTTACCAAACCACATTAGTAATGAAATGAAGTTACTAAATTGTACAACTTGTTAGATTGTACAAACGAGGAAAGTTTGAACTTGCTGTTATCTCCCGAGTTCGTACAAAAGCAACTCATTCCTAGAGCTGAACAGGCTTTTTTCGCCCTGTACAGAGTTTGGTAATGAAGTTGTTTCTTTTCTTACCAAACTACATTGGAAATGAAAGGAAATTACTAAATTGTACAACTTGCTAGATTGTACAAACGAGGAAAGTTTGAACTTGCTGTGATCTCCCGTGTTCGTATGAAAGCAACTCATTCCTAGAGCTCAAGTAGTTTATTTTGGACAGTACAGTGTTCGGTATTGAAGATATTTCTTTTCTTACCAAACTACATTAGAAAAGAAATGAAGTTACTGAATTATACAACTTCTTAGATTTTTCAAACGAGGCAAGTTTGAACGTGCTGTGACCTACCATGTTCATACGAAAGCAACTCATTCCTAGAGTTGAAAAGGCTTATTTCACACATTACAGTGTTCGACCACGAAGATGTTTCTTTTATTACCAAACTACATTAGTAATGAAATGAAGTTACTAAATTATACAACTTGTTAGATTGTACAAACGAGGAAAGTTTGAACTTGCTGTGATCTCCCGAGTTCGTACAAAAGCAACTCATTCCTAGAGCTCAACAGGCTTATTTCGCAAGCACAGTGTTCGGCAATGAAGATGTTTCTTTTCACACCAAACTACACAGTAGAAATGAAACGAAGCTACTAGATTGTAAAACTTGCTGGATTGTACAAATGATTGAAGTTTGAACTTGCTGTAATCCACAGTTTTCATAAGAAACCACCTCCTTCCTTGAGCGGATCAAGCTTATTTTGCACAGTACAGTGTTCAGCAATGAAGATGTTTCTTATCCAAAAAAACTACTTTAGAAATGAAATGAAACTCCTAAGTTATACAACTTGTTACACTACACTAACTAGGAATGTTTAAACTTGCTGCACTCAACCATCTTCGTAGAAAAGCAACTGATTCCTGGAACAGAACTAGCTTACTTCACACAGTACAGTGTTCGGCAATGAAGATGTTTCTTTTCTAAACAAAATACTTTAAAAATGAAGCACAACTAGTAAGTTGTACATCTTATGAGATTACACAAATAAGGCAAGTTTGAAGTTGCTGCACTGAACTTTCTTCTTAGGAAAGCAACTGATTCCTAGAACCAAACTAGCTTATTTGACACAGTACAGTGTTCAGGAATGAAGATGTTTGTTTTCTAAATAAACTACTTTAGAAATGAGGCTAATCTACTAAGTTGTACATGTTGTTAGAATACACAAACAAGGAAAGTTTGAAGTTGTTGCACTCAACCTTCTTTGTAGGAAAACAACTGATTCCTAGAACAGAGCTAGCTTATTTCACACAGTACAGTGTTCGGCAATGAAGATGTTTGTTTTCTAAATAAACAACATTAGAAATGAAGGGAAACTAGTAAGTTGTACATCTTGTAAGATTACACTTACTAGGAATGTTTGAATTTGCTGAACTCAACCATCTTTGTAGAAAAACAACAGAGTCCTAGAACCGAACTAGCTTATTTCACACAGTACAGTGTTCAGCAATGAAGATGTTTGTTTTCTAAACAAACTACTTTAGAAATGAAGCGAAACTAGTAAGTTGTACATCTTGTTAGATTACACTAACTAGGAATCTTTGAACTTGCTGCACTCAACCATCTTGGAAGAAAAGCAACTGATTCCTAGAACCAAAGTATCTTGTTTCACACAGTACAGTGTTTGGTAGTGAAGATGTTTGTTTTCTAAACAAACTACTTTAGAAATGAAGCCAAACTAGTAAGTTGTACATCTTGTTATATTACACTAACTTGGAATGTTTGAGCTTGCTGCACTCAAACATCTTTGTAGAAAGCAACTGATTCCTAGAACTGAACTAGCTTATTTCGCACAGTACAGTTATCGGCAATGAAGATGTTTGTTTTCTAAACAATAGAAATGAGGCGAATCTACTAAGTTGTATATCTTGTTAGATTACACAAACAAGAAAAGTTTGAAGTTGCTGCACTCAACCTTCTTTGTAGGAAAGCAACTGATTCCTAGAACTGAACTAGCCTATTTCACACTGTACAGTGTTCAGCAATTAAGATGTTTGTTTTCTAAACAACTTTAGGAATGAACCATACTACTAAGTTGTACATCTTGTTAGATTACACTAACTAGGAATGTTTGAACTTGCTGCACTCAACCATCTTCGAAGAAAAGCAACTGATTTTTAGACCAAACTACCTTATTATGCAGTACAGTGTTAGGCAATTAAGATGTTTGTTTTCTAAACAAACTATTTGAAAAATGAAGCGAAACTAGTAAGTTGTACATCTTGTTAGATTACACAAACAAGGAAAGTTTGAAGTGGCTGCACTGAACCTTCTTCATAGAAAAGCAACTGATTCCTACAACCGAACTAGCTTATTTCACACAGTACAGTTTTCAGGAACTCCCTGCACTCAACCATCATTGTAGAAAAGCAACTGATTCCTAGAACCGAACTAGCTTATTTCACACAGTACAGTGTTTGGGAATGAAGATGTTTGTTTTCTAAACAAACTTCTTTAGAAATGAAGTAAAACTTGAAAGATGTACATCTTGTTAGAATACACAAAATAGGAAACTTTGAAATTGCTGCACTCAACCATGTTCGTAGGAATTCAAGGGATTCCTAGAACTGAACTAAATCCGTTCACACAGTACAGTGTTCAGCAATGAAGATGTTAGTTTTGTAAACAAACTACTTTATAAATGAAGCGAAACTAGTAGGTTGTACATCTTGATAGATTACACTTACTAGGAATGTTTGAACTTGGTGCTCTCACCCATCTATGAAGAAAAGCAACTGATTTATTGCACTGAACTAGCTTATTTCACACAATTCAGTGTTCGGCAGTAAAGATGTTTGTTTTCTAAACAAACTACATTCGGAATGAAGCAAAACTAGTCAGTGGTACACCTTGTTAGATTACAAAACTAGGAAAGTTTGAAATGGCTGCACTCAACCTTGTTCGTAGGAATGCAACTGATTCCTAGAACCAAACTAGCTTCTTTCACTCAGTACTGTGTTCAGCAATGAAGATGTTTGTTTTCTAAACAAACTACTTCAGAAATGAAGCGAAACTAGTAAGTTGCACATCTTGTTAGTCTACACTAACTAGGAGTGTTTGAACTTGCTGCACTCAACCATGTTTAGAGAAAAGCATCTGATTCCAAAACCGAAATAGCTTATTTCACACAGTACAGTGCTCGGTAATGAAGATTTTGGTTTCTAAACAAACTACTTTAGAAATGAATCGAAGCTAGTAAGCGGTACATCTTGTTAGATTACACAAACTAGGAAAGTTTGAAGTTGCTGAACGCAACCATCTTGGTAGAAAAGCAACTGATTCCTAGAACTGAACTAGCTTCTTTCACACAATAGAGTGTTCGGCAATAAAGATGTTTGTTTTCTAAACAAACTACTTTAACAATGAAGCGAAACTAGTAAGTTGTACATCTTTTTAGTCTACACTAACTAGGAGTGTTTGAACTTGCTGCTCTCATCCATCTTCGTAGAAAAGCAACTGAATCAGTGAACTGAACTAGCTTATTTCACACAGTACAGTGTTCAGAAATGAAGATGTTTGTTTCCTAAACAAAGGACTTTAGAAAGGCGAATCTAGTAAGTTGTACATCTTGTAAGATTACACAAACTAGGAAGGTTGGAAGTTGTTGCACTCAACCTTGTTCCTAAGAGTGCTACTGATTCCTAGAACTGAACTACCTTATTTCACACAGTACATTGTTCAGCAATAAAGATGTTTGTTTTCTAAACAAACTACTTTTAAAATGAAGCGAAACTAGGAAGATGATCATCTTGTTAGTTAACACTAACTAGGAATGTTTGAACTTGCTGAACTCAACCATCTTCGCAGAAAAGCAAAGGATAACTAGAACCGAACTAGCTTATTTCACACAGTACACTGTTTGGCATTGAAGATGTTTGTTTTCTAAACAAACTACTTTAGAAATGAAGCGAAACTAGAAAGTGGTACACCATGTTAGATTACACTAACTAGGAAAGATTGAAGTTGCTGCACTCAACCGTCTTCGTAGTAAAGCAACTGATTTCTAGAACCGAATTAGCCTATTTCACACAGTACAGTGTTCAGCAATGAAGAAGTTTGTTTTCTAAAAAAACTACTTTAGAAATGCAGCGAAACTACTAAGTTGTATATCTTGTTAAATTACACAACCTAGGAAAGCTTGAAGTTGCCGCACTCAACCTTGTTCGTAGGAATGCTACTGATTCCTAGAACTGAAGTAGCTTCTTTCACACAGTACACTATTCGGCAATGTAGATGTTTGTTTTCTAAACAAACTACATTAAACATGAAGGAAAACTAGTGAGTTGTACATCTTGATAGTCTACACTTACTAGGCGTGTTTGAACTTGCTGCACTCAACCATCTTCGTAGAAAAGCAACTGATTCCTAGAACCAAACTAGATTATTTCACACAGTACAGTGTTTGGCAATGAAGATGTTTGTTTTCTAAATAAACTACTTTAGAAATGAAGCAAAACTAGTAAGTTGTACATCTTGTTAGATTACACTAACAGAATGTTTGAACTTGCTTCACTGAATCATCTTTATAGAAAAGCAAATTATTCGTAGAATGGAACTAGCTTATTTCTCACAGTACAGTGTTTGGCAATGAAGATGTTTGTTTTCTAAACAAACTACTTTAGAAATGAAGCGAAACAAGTACGTTTTACACCTTGTTAGATTACACTAACTAGGAAAGATTGAAGTTGCTACACTGAACTATCTTCATCGTAAAGCAAATGATTCCTAGAACCGAACTAGTTTATTACACACATTACACTGTTTGGGAATGAAGATGCTTGTTTTCTAAACAAAGTACTTTAGAAATGCAGTGAAACTACTAAGTTGAACATCTTGTTAGATTGCAGTAACAAGGAATGTTTCAACTTGCTGCACTCAACCATCTTTAGAGAAAAGCAACTGATTCCAAAACAGAACTAGCTTATTTCACACAGTACAGTGTTTGGTAATGAAGATGTTTGTTTTCTAAACAAACTACTTTAGAAATGAGGCCAATCTACTAAGATGTACATCTTGTTAGATTACACAAAATAGGAAAGTTTGAAGATGCTGCACTCAACCTTGTTTGAAGGACTGCTACTGATTCCTAGACCCAAACTAGCTTCTTTAACACAGTAGAGTGTTCGGCAATGAAGAAGTTTGTTTTCTAAAAAAACTACTTTAGAAATGCAGCGAAACTACTAAGTTGTACATCTTGTTAGATTACACTAACTAGGAATGTTTGAACTTGCTGCACTCAACCATCTTTAGAGAAAAGCTACTGATTCCTAGAACTGAACTAGCTTATTTCACACAGTACAGTGTTCGGCAATGAAGATGTTTGTTATCTAAATAAACTACTTTAGAAAAGAGGCCAATCTACTAAGTTGTACATCTTGTAAGATTACACAAACTAGGAAAGTTTGAATTTGCTGCACTCAACCTTGTTCGTAGGAATGCTACTGATTCCTAGAACCGAACTACCTTAATTCACACAGTACAGTGTTTGGCAATGAATGTGTTTGCTTTCTAAACATACTACCTTAGAAATGAAACAAAACTAGTAAGTTGTATATCTTTTTAGATTTCACAAACTAGAAAAGTTTGAAGTTGCTGCACTCAACCTTGTTGGTAAGATGGCAACTGATTCCTAGAACCGAACTAGCTCATTTCACACAGTACAGTGTTTGGCAATGAAGATTTTGTTTTCTGAATAAACTACTTTACAAATGAAGCGACACTAGTAAGTTGTACATCTTTTTAGATTATACTAACTAAGAATGTTTGAACTTGCTGCACTGAATCATCTTTGTAGAAAAGCAAATTATTCGTAGAACGTAAGTAGCTTATTTCACACAGTACAGTGGAGTTGAAGATGTTTGTTTTTCAACAAACTACTTAAGAAATGAAGCGAAACTAGTAAGTTGTACATCTTGTTAGATTACACTAACTAGGAAAGATTGAAGTTGCTGCACTGAACCATCTTCGTAGTAAAGTAAATGATTCCTAGAACCGAACTAGCTTGTTTCACACATTACAGTGTTCGGGAATGAAGATGTTTGTTTTCTTAACAAACTACTTTAGAAATGAAGCAAAGCTAGTAAGTGGTACATCTTGTTAGATTACACTAACTAGGAAAGTTTGAAGTTGCTGCACTCAACCATCTTCGTAGGAAAGCAACTGATTCCTAGAACCGAACTAGCTTATTTCACACAGTACAGTGTTCGGCAATGAAGATGTTTGTTATCTAAATAAACTACTTTAGAAAAGAGGCCAATCTACTAAGTTGTACATCTTGTTAGATTACACAAACTAGGAAAGTTTGAAGTTGCTGCACTCAACCTTGTTTGTAGGAATGCAACTGATTCCTAGAACCAAACTAGCTTATTTCACACAGTACAGTGTTCGGCAATGAAGATGTTTGTTTTCTAAACAAACTACTTTAGAAATGAAGCAAAACTACTAAGTTGTACATCTTGTTAGATTACACTAACTAGGAATGTTTGAACTTGCTGCACTCAACCATCTTTAGTAAGAAAGCAACTGATTCCTAGAACCAGAACTAGCTTATTTCACACAGTACAGTGTTTGGCAATGAAGATGTTTGTTTTCTAAATAAACTACTTTAGAAATGAGGCCAATCTACTAAGTTGTACATCTTGTTAGATTACACAAACTAGGAAAGTTTGAAGTTGCTGCACTCAACCTTGTTTGTAGGAATGCTACTGATTCCTAGAACCGAACTAGCTTATTTCACACAGTACAGTGTTCGGCAATGAAGATGTTTGTTTTCTAAACAAACTACTTTAGAAATGAAGCAAAACTAGTAAGTGGTACATCTTGTTAGATTACACAAACTAGGAAAGTTTGAAGTTGCTGCACTCAACCTTGTTCGTAGGAATGCAACTGATTCCTAGAACCGAACTAGCTTCTTTCACACAGTACAGTGTTAGGCAATGAAGATGTTTGTTTTCTAAACAAACTACTTTAGAAATGAAGCGAAACTAGTAAGTTGTACATCTTGTTAGATTACACTAACTAAGAATGTTTGAACTTGCTGCACTGAATCATCTTTGTAGAAAAGCAAATTATTCATAGAACGGAACTAGCTTATTTCACACAGTACAGTGTTCGGCAATGAAGATGTTTGTTTTCTAAACAAACTACTTTAGAAATGAAGTGAAACTACTAAGTTGTACATCTTGTTAGATTACACTAACTAGAAATGTTTGAACTTGCTGAACTCAACCATCTTTGGTAGAAATGCAACTGATTCCTAGAACCGAACTAGCTTATTTCACACAGTACAGTGTTTGGCAATGAAGATGTTTGTTTTTCTAAACAAACTACTTTAGAAATGAAGCAAAACTAGTAAGTTGTACATCTTGTTAGATTACACTAACTAAGAAAGTTTTGCTTGCTGCACTCAACCATCTTTGTAGAAAAGCAACTGATTCCTAGAACAGAACTAGCTTATTTCACACAGTACAGTGTTTGGCAATGAAGATGTTTGTTTTCTAAACAAACTACTTTAGAAAATGAAGCAAAACTAGTAAGTTGTACATCTTGTTTAGATTACACAAACTAGGAAAGTTTGAAGTTGCTGCACTCAACCATGTTTGTATGAATGCTACTTATTCCTAGAACCAAACTAGCTTATTTCACACAGTACAGTGTTCGGCAATGAAGATGTTTGTTTTCTAAATAAACTACTTTAGAAATGAGTCCAAAACTACTAAGTTGTACATCTTGTTAGATTACACAAACTAGGAAAGTTTGAAGTTGCTGCACTCAACCTTCTTTCATATGAATGCTACTGATTCCTAGAACCGAACTAGCTTCTTTCACACAGTACAGTGTTCGGCAATGAAGATGTTTGTTTTCTAAACAAACTACTTTAGAAATGAAGCAAAACTAGTAAGTGGTACATCTTGTTAGATTACACAAACTAGGAAAGTTTGAAGTTGCTGCACTCAACCTTGTTGGTAAGATGGCAACTGATTCCTAGAACCGAACTAGCTCATTTCACACAGTACAGTGTTTGGCAATGAAGATGTTTGTTTTCTAAACAAACTACTTTAGAAATGAAGCGAAACTAGTAAGTGGTACATCTTGTTAGATTACACTAACTAGGAATGTTTGAACTTGCTGCACTCAACCATCTTCGTAGAAAAGCAACTGATTCCTAGAATCGAACTAGCTTATTTCACACAGTACAGTGTTTGGCAATGAAGATGTTTGTTTTCTAAACAAACTACTTTAGAAATGAATCGAAACTACTAAGTTGTACATCTTGTTAGATTACATTAACTAGGAAAGTTTGAAGTTGCTGCACTCAACCATCTTCGTAGAAAAGCAACTGATTCCTAGAACCGAACTAGCTTATTTCACACAGTACAGTGTTCGGCAATGAAGATGTTTGTTTTCTAAACAAACTACTTTAGAAATGAAGCGAAACTAGTAAGTTGTACATCTTGTTAGATTACACAAACTAGGAAAGTTTGAAGTTGCTGCACTCAACCTTGTTCGTAGGAATGCAACTGATTCCTAGAACCGAACTAGCTTATTTCACACAGTACAGTGTTTGGCAATGAAGATGTTTGTTTTCTAAACAAACTACTTTAGAAATGAAGCAAAACTAGTAAGTTGTACATCTTGTTAGATTACACTAACTAGGAAAGTTTGAAGTTGCTGCACTCAACCATCTTTGTAGGAAAGCAACTGATTCCTAGAACCGAACTAGCTTATTTCACACAGTACAGTGTTCGGCAATGAAGATGTTTGTTTTCTAAACAAACTACTTTAGAAATGAGGCCAAAACTACTAAGTTGTACATCTTGTTAGATTACACTAACTAGGAATGTTTGAACTTGCTGCACTCAACCATCTTAGTAGAAAAGCAACTGATTCCTAGAACCGAACTAGCTTATTTCACACAGTACAGTGTTTGGCAATGAAGATGTTTGTTTTCTAAACAAACTACTTTAGAAATGAAGCGAAACTACTAAGTTGTACATCTTGTTAGATTACACTAACTAGGAATGTTTGAACTTGCTGCACTCAACCATTTTAGTAGAAAAGCAACTGATTCCTAGAACAGAACTAGCTTATTTCACACAGTACAGTGTTCGGCAATGAAGATGTTTGTTTTCTAAACAAACTACTTTAGAAATGAGGCCAATCTACTAAGTTGTACATCTTGTAAGATTACACAAACTAGGAAAGTTTGAAGTTGCTGCACTCAACCTTGTTCGTAGGAAAGCAACTGATTCCTAGAACCGAACTAGCTTATTTCACACAGTACAGTGTTTGGCAATGAAGATGTTTGTTTTCTAAACAAACTACTTTAGAAATGAAGCAAAACTAGTAAGTGGTACATCTTGTTAGATTACACAAACTAGGAAAGTTTGAAGTTGCTGCACTCAACCTTGTTGGTAGGAATGCAACTGATTCCTAGAACCGAACTAGCTTATTTCACACAGTACAGTGTTTGGCAATGAAGATGTTTGTTTTCTAAATAAACTACTTTAGAAATGAAGCGAAACTAGTAAGTTGTACATCTTGTTAGATTACACTAACTAAGAATGTTTGAACTTGCTGCACTGAATCATCATTTTGAAAAGCAAATTATTCCTAGAACGGAACTAGCTTATTTCACACAGTACAGTGTTTGGCAATGAAGATGTTTGTTTTCTAAACAAACTACTTTAAAAATGAAACAAAACTACTAAGTTGTACATCTTGTTAGATTACACTAACTAGGAATGTTTGAATTTGCTGCACTCAATCATCTTTAGTAGAAAAGCAACCGATTCCTAGAACCGAACTAGCTTATTTCACACAGTACAGTGTTTGGCAATGAAGAGGTTTGCTTTCTAAACAAACTACTTTAGAAATGAAGCAAAACTAGTAAGTGGTACATCTTGTTAGATTACACTAACTAGGAAAGTTTGAAGTTGCTGCACTCAACATCTTTTTGGTAAAAGCAACTGATTCCTAGAATCGAACTAGCTTATTTCACACAGTACAGTGTTTGGCAATGAAGATGTTTGTTTTCTAAACAAACTACTTTAGAAATGAAGCAAAATCTACTAAGTTTTACATCTTGTTAGATTACACTAACTAGGAAAGTTTGAAGTTGCTGCACTCAACCATCTTCGTAGGAAAGCCACTGATTCCTAGAACCGAACTAGCTTATTTCACACAGTACAGTGTTCGGCAATGAAGATGTTTCTTATCCAAATAAACTACTTTAGAAACGAGGCCAATCTACTAAGTTGTACATCTTGTAAGATTACACAAACTAGGAAAGTTTGAATTTGCTGCACTCAACCTTGTTCGTAGGAATGCTACTGATTCCTAGAACCGAACTAGCTTAATTCACACAGTACAGTGTTTGGCAATGAAGGTGTTTGCTTTCTAAACATACTACTTTAGAAATGAAGCAAAACTAGTAAGTGGTATATCTTTTTAGATTTCACAAACTAGGAAAGTTTGAAGTTGCTGCACTCAACCTTGTTGGTAAGATGGCAACTGATTCCTAGAACCGAACTAGCTCATTTCACACAGTACAGTGTTTGGCAATGAAGATGTTTGTTTTCTAAATAAACTACTTTAGAAATGAAGCGAAACTAGTAAGTTGTACATCTTTTTAGATTATACTAACTAAGAATGTTTGAACTTGCTGCACTGAATCATCTTTGTAGAAAAGCAAATTATTCGTAGAACGGAACTAGCTTATTTCACAGAGTACAGTGTTTGGCAATGAAGATGTTTGTTTTCTAAACAAACTACTTTAGAAATGAAGCGAAGCTACTAAGTTGTACATCCTGTTAGATTACACTAACTAGGAATGTTCGAACTTGCTGAACTCAACCACCTTCGTAGAAAATCAACTGATAACGAGACCCGAAGTAGCGTGTTTCACACAGTACACTGTTCGGCAGTGAAGATGTTTGTTTTCTAAACAAACTACTTGAGAAATGAAGCAAAACTAGTAAGTGGTACATCTTGTTAGATTACACTAACTAAGAAAGTTTGAACTTGCTGCACTCAACCATCTTTGTAGAAAAGCAAATTATTCCTAGAACCGAACTAGCTTATTTCACACAGTACAGTGTTTGGCAATGAAGATGTTTGTTTTCTAAATAAACTACTTTAGAAATAAAGCGAAACTAGGAAGTTGTATATGTTGTTAGATTACACTAAGAATGTTTGAATTTGCTGCACTCAATCATCTTTGTAGAAAAGCAAATGATTCCAAGAAATGGAACTAGCTTATTTCACACAGTACAGTGTTTGGCAATGAAGATGTTTGTTTTCTAAACAAACTACTTTAAAAATGAAGAAACTCTACTAAGTTGTACATCTTGTTAGATTACACTAACTAGGAAAGTTTGAACTTGCTGCACTCAACCATCTTCGTAGAAAAGCAACTGATTCCTAGAACCGAACTAGCTTATTTCACACAGTACAGTGTTTGGCAATGAAGATGTTTGTTTTCTAAACAAACTACTTTAGAAATGAAGCGAAACTAGTAAGTTGTACATCTTGTTAGATTACACTAACTAGGAAAGATTGAAGTTGCTGCACTCAACCATCTTCGTATAAAAGCAACTGATTCCAACCACTTAATTCACACAGTACAGTGTTCGGCAATGAAGATGTTTGTTTTCGAAACAAACTAGTTTGGAAATGCAGAGAAACTACTACGTTGTACATCTTGTTAGATTACACTAACTAGGTATGTTTGAACTTGCTGCACTCAACCATCTTTAGAGAAAAGCTACTGATTTCTAGAACCGAACTAGCTTATTTCAAACAGTACAGTGTTCGGCAATGAAGATGTTTGTTATCTAAATAAACTACTTTAGAAATGAGGCCAATCTACTAAGTTGTACATCTTGTAAGATTACACAAACTAGGAATGTTTGAAGTTGCAGCCCTCAACCTTGTTCGTAGGAATGCTACTGATTCCTAGAACTGATCTAGCTTAATTCACACAGTAAAGTGTTTGGCAAGGAAGATGTTTGTTTTCTAAATAAACTACTTTTGAAATGAAGTGAAACTAGTAATTTGTACATCTTGTTAGATTACACTAACTAAGAATGTTTGAACTTGCTGCACTGAATCATCTTTGTAGAAAAGCAAATTATTCGTAGAATGGAACAAGCTTATTTCACAGAGTACAGTGTTTTGCAATGAAGATTTTTGTTTTCTAAACAAACGACTATAAAAATGAAGCGAAACTACGAAGTTGTACATCTTGTTAGATTACACTAACAAGGAATGTTTGAACTTGCTAAACTCAACCATCTTCGTAGAAAAGCAATTGATAACTAGAACTGAAGTAGCGTATTTCACACAGTACACTGTTCGGCAATGAAGATGTTTTTTTTCTAAACAAACTACTTTAGAAATGAAACGAAACTAGTAAGTTGTACATCTTGTTAGCTTACACTAACTAGAAAAGATTGAAGTTGCCGTACTCAACCATCTTCGTATGAAAGCAACTGATTCCAGGAATCGAACCAGCTTAATTCACACTGTACAGTGTTCGGCAATGAAGATGTTTGTTTTCTAAAGAAACTACGTTACAAATGAGGACAATCTACTATGTTGTACATCGTGTCGAATTACACAAACCAGGAAAGTTTGAAGTTGCTGCACTCAACCTTGTTCGTATGAATGCTACTTATTCCTAGAACCGAACTAGCTTTTTAACACAGTACAGTGTTCGGCTATGAAGATGTTTGTTTTCTAAACAAAGTAGTTTTGAAATGCAGAGAAACTTCTAAGTTGTACATCTTGTTAGATTACACTAACTAGGAATGTTTGAACTTGCTGCACTCAACCATCTTTAGATAAAAGCTACTTATTCCTAGAACCGAACTAGCTTATTTCACACAGTACAGTGTTCAACATTGAAGATGTTTGTTATCCAAATAAACTACTTTAGAAATGAGGCCAATCTGAAAGTTGTATATCTTGTAAGATTACACAAACCAGGAAAGTTTGAAGTTGCTGCCCTCAACCTTGTTCGTAGGAATGCTACTGATGCCTAGAACCGAAGTAGCTTAATTCACATAGTACAGTGGTCCGCAATGAAGATGTTTGTGTTCTAAACAAACTACTTTAGAAATGCAGGGAAACTACTAAGTTGTACAGCTTCTTACACTACACTAACTAGGAATGATTGAACTTTCTGCACTCAACCATCTTTAGAGAAAAGCTACTGATTCCTAGAACCGAACTAACTTATTTCACCCAGTACAGTGTTTGGCAATGAAGATGTTTGTTTTCTAAACAAATTACTATAAAAATGAAGCGAAACTAGGAATTTGTACATCTTGTTGGATTACACTAACTACGAATGTTTCAACTTGCTGAACTCAACCATCTTCGTAGAAAAGCAACTGATAACTAGAACCGAACTAGCGTATTTCACACACTACACTGTTCGGCAATGAAGATGTTTGTTTTCTAAACAAACTACTTTAGAAATGAAGCGAAACTAGTAAGTTGTACATCTTGTTAGATTACACAAATTAGAAAAGATTGAAGTTGCGGCAGTCAACCATCTTCGTATTAAAGCAACTAATTACAAGAACCGAACTAGCTTAATTCACACAGTACAGTGTTCGGCAATGAAGATGTTTGTTTTCAAAACAAACTACTTTACAAGTGAGGACAATCTACTAAGTTGTACATCTTGTTGAATTACACAAACTAGGAAAGTTTGAAGTTGCTGCACTCAACCTTGTTCGTATGAATGCTACTTATTCCTAGAACCAAACTAGCTTCTTTCACACAGTACAATGTTCGGCAATGAAGATGTTTGTTTTCTAAACAAACTACATTAGAAATGCAGAGAAACTACTAAGTTGTACATCTTGTTAGATTACACTAACAAGAATGTTTGAACTTGCTGCACTCAACCGTCTTTAGATAAAAGCTACTTATCCTAGAACCAAACTAGCTCATTTCACACAGTACAGTGTTCAGCAATGATGATGTTTTTTATCCAAATAAACTACTTTAGAAATGAGGCCAATCTACTAAGTTGTGCATCTTGTAAGATGACACAAACTAGGAAAGTTTCAATTTTCTGCACTCAACCTTGTTCGGAGGAATGCTACTGATTCCTAGAACCGAACTAGCTTAATTCACACAGTACAGTGTTGGGCAATGCAGTTGTGTGTTATCTAAATAAACTGCTTTAGAAACGAGGCCATTATACTAAGTTGTATATCTTGTTAGATTACAGAAACTAGGAAAGTTTGAAATTGCTGCACTCAACCCTGTTGTAAGGAAGGCAACTGATTCCTGGAACCGAACTAGCTTATTTCACACAGTACAGTGTTTGGCAATGAAGATGTTTGTTTTCTAAACAAACTACTTTA
This sequence comes from Orientallactaga sibirica, assembly GCA_036365145.1. NCBI lineage: Eukaryota > Metazoa > Chordata > Mammalia > Rodentia > Dipodidae > Orientallactaga > Orientallactaga sibirica. The sequence continues at coordinate 178,867 of JAEOAD010000844.1, forward strand.
GAAATGCAGAGAAACTACTAAGTTGTACATCTTGTTAGATTACACTAATTAGGAATGTTTGAACTTGCTGCACTCAACCATCTTTAGATAAAAGCTACTTATTCCTAGAATCGAACTAGCTTATTTCACACAGTGCAGTGTTCAGCAATGAAGATGTTTGTTATCCAAATTAATAACTTTAGAAATGAGGCCAATCTACTAAGTTGTACCTCTTGTAAGATTACACAAACTAGGAAAGTTTGAAGTTGATGCCATCAACATTTTTCATAGGAATGCTACTGATTCCTAGAACCGACCTAGCTTAATTCACACAGTACAGTGTTCGCCAATGAAGATGGTTGTTTTCTAAACAAACTACTTTATAAATGCAGCAAAACTAGTAAGTGGTACATCCTGTTAGATTACACAAACTAGGAAAGTTTGAAGTTGCTGCACTCAACCATCTTCGTAGAAAAACAAATGATTCCTAGAACCGAAGTAGCTTATTTCACACAGTACAGTGTTTAACAATGAAGATGTTTGTTTTCTAAATAAACTACTTTAGAAATGAAACGAAATTATTAAGTTATATATCTTGTTAGATTACATTATCTAAGAATGTTTGAACTTGCTGCACTGAATAATCTTTGTAAAAAAGCAAATTAGATAGAATGTATTTCACTAGAACAGTAGAAACTAGCTTATTTCACACATTACACTGTTCGGGAATGAAGATGTTTGTTTTCTAAACAAACTACTTTAGAAATGCAGCGAAACTACTAAGTTGTACATCTTGTTAGATTACACTAACTAGGAATGTTTGAACTTGCTGCACTCAACCATCTTTAGAGAAAAGCAACTGATTCCAGAACCAAACTAGCTTATTTCACACAGTACAGTGTTTGGTAATGAAGATGTTTGTTTTCTAAACAAACTACTTTACAAATGAGGCCAATCTACTATGTTGTACATCTTGTTAGATTACACAAACTAGGAAAGTTTGAAGTTGCTGCACTCAACCTTGTTAGTAGGAATGCTACTGATTCCTAGAACCGAACTAGCTTCTTTCACACAGTACAGTGTTCGGCAATGAAGATGTTTTTTTTCTAAACAAACTACTTTAACAATGAAGCAAAACTAGTAAGTTGTACATCATCTTAGTCTACACTACCTAGGATTGTTTGAACTTGCTGCACTCAACCATCTTTAGTAGAAAAGCAAATGATTCCTAGAAACTAACTAGCTTATTTAACACAGTACATTGTTCGGCAATGAAGATGTTTGTTTTCTAAACAAACTACGTTGGAAATGAAGCGAAACTAGTAAGTTGTACATCTTATTAGATTACACTAACTAGGAAAGTTTGAAGTTGCTGTACTCAACCATCTTCATAGTAAAGCAATTGATTTTTAGAACCGAATTAGCTTATTTCACACAGTACAGTGTTCGGCAATGAAGGTGTTTGTTTTCTAAACAAACTACTTTAGAAATGAAGAGAATCTACTAAGTTGTACATCTTGGTAGATTACACAAACTAGGAAAGTTTGAAGTTGCTGCACTCAACCTTGTTCGTAGGAATGCTACTGATTCCTAGAACCGAACTAGCTTCTTTCACACAGTAGAGTGTTCAGCAATGAAGATGTTTTTTTTTTCTAAAGAAACTACTTTAGAAATGAAGCGAAACTAGTAAGTTGTACATCTTGTTAGATTACACTAACTAGGATTGTTTGAACTTGCTGCACTCAACCATCTTCGTAGAAAAGCAACTGATTCCTAGATTCAAACTAGCTTATTTCACACAGTACAGTGTTTGGCAATGAAGATGTTTGTTTTCTAAACAAACTACTTTACATGAAGGGAAACTAGTAAGTTGTACATCTTGTTAGATTACACAACTAAGAGTGTTTGAACTTGCTGCACTCAACCATCTTTAGAAAAACAAATGATTCCTAGAACCAAACTAGCTTATTTCACACAGTACAGTGTTTAACAATGAAGATGTTTGTTTTCTAAACAAACTAGAAATGAAGCAAAACTACTAAGTTGTACATCTTGTTAGATTACACTAACTAGAAAGTTTGAACTTGCTGTACTCAACCTTCTTCATAGTAAAGCAACTTGATTCCTAGAAGTTGAACTAGCTTATTTCACACAGTACAGTGTTCGGGCAATGAAGATGTTTGTTTTCTAAACAAACTACTTTAGAAATGCAGCAAAAACTAAGTTGTACATCTTGTTAGATTACACTAATAGAGAATGTTTGAACTTGCTGCACTCAACCATCTTGTACATAAAAGCTTGATTCCTAGAACCAAACTAGCTTATTTCACACAGTACAGCAATGAAGATGTTTGTTTTCTAAACAAACTACTTTAGAAATGAGGCCAATCTACTAAGTTGTACATCTTGTTAGATTACACAAACTAGGAAAGTTTGAAGTTGCTGCACTCAACCTTGTTAGTAGGAATGCTACTGATTCCTAGAACCGAACTAGCTTCTTTCACACAGTACAGTGTTCGGCAATGAAGATGTTTTTTTCTAAACAAACTACTTTAGAAATGAAGCGAAACTAGTAAGTTGTAAATCTGGGTAGTCTACACTTACTAGGAGTGTTTGAACTTGCTGCACTCAACCATCTTTAGAAAAGCAACTGATTCCTAGAACCGAACTAGCTTATTTCACACAGTACAGTGTTTGGCAATGAAGATGTTTGTTTTCTAAACAAACTACTTTAGAAATGAAGAGAAACTACTAAGTTGTACATCTTGTTAGATTACACTAACTAGGAAAGTTTGAAGTTGCGGCACTCAACCATCTTCATAGTAAAGCAACTGATTCCTAGAACCAAACTAGCTTATTTCACACAGTACAGTGTTCGGCAATGAAGATGTTTGTTTTCTAAACAAACTACTTTAGAAATGAGGCCAATCTACTAAGTTGTACATCTTGTTAGATTACACAAACTAGGAAAGTTTGAAGTTGCTGCACTCAACGTAGTTCGCAGGAATGCTACTGATTCCTAGAACCGAACTAGCTTATTTCACACAGTACAGTGTTCGGCAATGAAGATGTTTGTTTTCTAAACAAACTACTTTAGAAATGAAGCAAAACTAGTAAGTTGTACATCTTGTTAGATTACACTAACTATGAAAGTTTGAATTTGCTGGACTCAAATCTTTGTAGAAAAGCAACTGATTCCTAGAACCAAACTAGCTTATTTCACACAGTACAGTGTTTAACAATGAAGATGTTTGTTTTCTAAACAAACTACTTTAGAAATGAAGCGAAACTACTAAGTTGTATATCTTGTTAGATTACATAACTAGGAATGTTTGAACTTGCTGCACTCAACCATCTTTGTAAAAAGCAAAATGCAAGATTCCTAGAACCGAATTAGCTCATTTCACACAGTACAGTGTTCGGCAATGAAGATGTTTGTTTTCTAAACAAACTACTTTAGAAATGAAGTGAAACTAGTAACTTGTACATCTTGTGAGACTACACGAACAAGGAATGTTTGAACTTGATGCACTCAACCATCTTTGTAGAAAAGCAACTGATTCCTAGAACTGAACTACCTTATTTCACACAGTACACTGTTCAGAAATGAAGATGTTTGTTTTCTAAACAAACTACTTTAGAAATGATGCAAAACTACTAAGTTGTACATATTATTAGACTACACTAACTAGGAATGTGTGAACTTGCTGCACTCAAACATCTTCGTAGAAAAGCAACTGATTCCTAGAACCGAACTAGCCTATTTTACACAGTACAGTGTTCGTGAATGAAGATGTTTGTTTTCTAAACAAACTAGTTTAGAAATGAGGCCAATCTACTAAGTTGTACATCTTGTTAGATCACGCAAACTATGAAAGTTTTGATGTTGTTGCACTCAACTTGTCCGTAGAAATGCAACTGATTCCTAGAAACGAATTAGTTTCTTTAACACAGTACAGTGTTAGGCAATGAAGATGTTTCTTTTCTAAACAAACTACTTTAGAAATGAAGTGAAACCACTAACTTGTACATCTTGTTATACTACACTAACTAGGAATGTTTGAACTTGCTACACTCAACCATCTTGGTAGAAAAGCAACTGATTCCTAGAACCAATGTAGCTTATTTCACACAGTACAGTGTTTGGCAATGAAGATGTTTGTTTTCTAAACAAACTACTTTAGAAATGAAGCGAAACTAGTAAGTTGTACATCTTCTTAGATTACACTAACTAGGAAAGTTTGAACTTGCTGCACTCAACCATCTTTGTACAAAAGCAACTGATTTCTAAAACCGAACTAGCTTGTTTCACACTGTACAGTGTTCGGCAATGAAGATGTTTCTTTTCTAAACAAACTACTTTAGAAATGAAGTGAAACCACTAAGTTGTACATCTTGTTATACTACACTAACTAGGAATGTTTGAACTTGCTGCACTCAACCATCTTCGTAGAAAAGCAACTGATTCCTAAACCCGAAATACCTTATTTCACATTTATTGAAGCTTTACAGATCCAGGGGAAGTTCCATAATGGCAGAAGAAGTGGCTGCCCTTCACAGGCCAACCAGGCAAGAGAGAGAAAAGCCAACCAGCCACCACAGCACACAGAGCAAAACTACAGCCAAAAGGTCACACAGCACACTTCAGGAACTCCTGCTAGGCACATTTGCATATCTTTACAATGGAATCTCAAACCCACCATTAACACCTTAAGACCAGCCCCAGTGACATTGCTCTAGCAAGGTGATTGCAGATGCAAACTATAACTAATAAAACACTGAATATATTGGGGGACATATATTCAAACTAACACATTCCGCCCCTGGCCCCCAATATATTTAGCTCCTGGCCCCAATAGATTTATAACTATCACACATTGTAAATTGTACTCAGTCCAATTTCAAAGGTTCTCACAGTCTTGATCAACTTAAGATAGTGAGTCCTGTAAAATCAAACAAGTTAAATACTTTCAACATGTAAAGGCACAGAGTAAACATTTTTAACTGTATAAGGAATAGCAAGGGAGACTAGAACAATGCAAACTCAACCACCATCAGCCGTCATCAAACTTCTGCAGTTCAAGTTCAATATAACCAGAGACTGACAGTCTCCAGGTTTTCCAATTCCACCCCTCCAGCTGGGCAGAGTCGCCAGGGAAAACTTTCATCCCATGCCAACACTGCACTCCATGGTAGCCCTTTTGCACAGTCCTGGTATATCCAAACATCCTCAGGTCTCCATGCAAACCATGGTCCATCTTCCAAAAGGCTCTTCCAGCCTATTCCTCAGGGACTTCATGCCCTGCCTCATGCTGCATCTCAGCAGCGGCTCCTGGAACCATGTGCAATTCATGACCATTCTATGCATTTTTCATATTTCCAAAACTAATACCAGGTGTGCAGGACACAGCCATATTCTTAATCCAGGGACAAAATAAATCATAGCCTTGAAAAGCAGGTTCCTTCTCCAGTCAGCTCTTTCCAAGAATTTGCATTTTTAACAGTCTTTCCTCAGGCATCCTCTCCATTGTTTTAATGTAAATCAAGTCAGGCCACCTTCCTTCCACCTTCCTTAAGATTGCTAATGTGTTGACAATAGCAGATCCAGTAAACTGAAACCAGTCTCAGTGCCTCTGCTTTTAACTTGCTTGAGGTTTTCCAACTTAAAATCTTAAAATCTCAGTCCGATATCTTTAGCCAAGCACATCAGTCCATTACAAATTTAACCTTGATCAAACTTTCTGGGCCTGGATAGCAGAACGTAGCCATCCCTTATGCCAGTAGCCCAGTTCCAACAAAGTCCTCTGCAGTCTTTCCTTCCCCTTAGAAACCTCATAAGCCAAGCCTCGAAGTTCAGTACTATCTGCACTTAGCATTCTCAAACTCTCATCAGAATAGTCCATAAAACTTGGCTTACCACTCCAAAAGGCATCTTCAGTTGCAAACACCAAGTCCATGCCCATTCCTCCAAAACAAAGGTTCCAAAAGACAAATATCCACACAGTCAGGTTCATCTCACCCCACACTCCTAGGTACCACTTTACTGTAGCAGGCAGCTTCAGGTTCACTGAGATGAACTTCCAGACCGGGCACAGTTATGGAGGAAGGGATATTATTTATTGAAGATTACAGATCCAGGGGAAGTTCCATAATAGCAGAAGAAGTGGCTTGCCCTTCACAGGACCAGGCAAGAGAGAGAAAAGCCAACCAGGCACGCAGCACACAGAGCAAAACTACAGCCAAAAGGTCACACAGCACACTTCAGGAACTCCTGCTAGGCACATTTGCATATCTTTACAATGGAATCAAACCAAACACCTTAAGACCAGCGTTCAGTGACATTGCTCTAGCACAGAGTAAACATTTTTAACTTGTGTAAGGCATAGCAAGGAGAAACTAAAACAATGCAAACTCAACCACCATCAGCAGTCATCAAACTTCTGCAGTTATTTCAATATGACCAGAGACTAACAGTCTCCAGGTTTTCCAATTCCGCCCCTCCAGCTGGGCAGAGTCGCCAGGGAAAACTTTCATTCCATGCCAACACTGCACTCCATGGTAGCCCTTCTCCACAGTCCTGGTATATCCAAAACATCTTCAGGTCTCCATGCAAATGATGGTCCATCTTCCAAAGGGATCTTCCAACCTATTGCTCAGGGACTTCATGCCCTGCCTCATGCTGCATCTCAGCAGCGGCTCCTGGAACCGTGTGCAATTCATGACCATTCTATGCATTTTTCATATTTCCAAAACTAATACCAGGTGTGCAGGACACAGCCATATTCTTAATCCAGGAACAAAATAAATCATAGCCTTGAAAAGCAGGTTCCTTCTCCAGTCAGCTCTTTCCAAGACTTTGCATTTTTAACAGTCTTTCCTCAGGCATCCTCTCCATTGTTTTAATGTAAATCAAGTCAGGCCACCTTCCTTCCACCTTCCTTAAGATTGCTAATGCGTTGACAATAGCAGCTCCAGTAACCTAAAACCACTCTCAGTGCCTCTGCTTTTACCGTGCTTGAGGTTTTCCAGCTTAAAATCTTAAAATCTCAGTCCGATATCTTTAGCCAAGCACATCAGTCCATTACAAATTTAACCTTGATCAAACTTTCTGGGCCTGGATAGCAGAATGTAGCCATCCCTTATGCCAGTAGCCCAGTTCCAACAAAGTCCTCTGCACTCTTTCCTTCCCCTTAGAAACTCATAAGCCAAGCCTCGAAGTTCAATACTGTCTGCACTTAGCATTCTCAAACTGTCATCAGAATAGTCCATAAAAAGTGGCTTACCACTCCAGAAGGCATCTTCAATTGCAAGCACCAAGTCCATGCCCATTCCTCCAAAACAAAGGTTCCAAAAGATGAACATCCACATGATCTAGTTCATCTCACCCCACACTCCTAGGTACCACTTTACTGTAGCAGACAGCTTCAGGTTCGCTGAGATGAACTTCCAGACCAGGCACATTTATGGAGGAAGGGATATTATTTATTGAAGCTTAGAGATCCAGGGGAAGTTCCATAATAGCAGAAGTGGCTTGCCCTTCACAGGACCAGGCAAGAGAGAGAAAAAGCCAACCAGGCACCACAGCACACAGAGCAAAACTATAGCCAAAAGGTCACACAGCACACTTCAGGAAGCCCTGCTAGGCACATTTGCAGGTCTTTACAATGGAATCTCAAACCCACACCTTGAGACCACACCCCAGTGACATTGCCTCTAGCAAAGTGATTAAAGATGCAAACTGTAAAGTAATAAAACATTGAATATATTGGGAGACATATATTCAAAGTACCACAGAAAGCAACTGATTCCTAGAAGCGAACTAGCTCATTTCACACAGTACAGTGTTCTGAAATGAAGATGTTTGTTTTCTAAACAAACTACTTTAGAAATGAAGTGAAACTAGTAAGTTGTACTTCTTGTGAGACTACACTAACTAGGAATGTTTGAAATTGCTGCATTCAACCATCTTCGTAGAAAAGCAACTCATTCCTAGAACCGAACTAGCTTGTTTCACACAGTACAGTGTTCGGCAATGAAGATGTTTGTTTTCTAAACAAACTACTTTCGAAGAGGCGAATCTACTAAGTTGTACATCTTGTTAGATTACACAAACAGGGAAAGTTTGAAGTTGCTGCACTCAAACTTCTTGGTAGGAAAGCAACTGATTCCGAGAACTGATCTAGCTTATTTCACACAGTACAGTGTTCGGCAATGAAGATGTTTGTCTTCTAAACAAACTACTTTGAAATGAAGTAAAACTAGTAAGTTGTACATCTTGTTAGATTACACTAACTAGGAATGGTTGAACTCACTGCAATCAACCATCTATGTAGAAAATCAACTGACTCCTAGAACCAAACTAGCTTATTTCACACAGTACAGTGCTCTGCAATGAAGATGTTTGTTTTCTAAACAAACTACTTTAGAAATCAGGCGAATCTACTAAGTTGTACATCTTTTTAGATTACACAAACTATGAAAGTTTGAAGTTGCTGCACTCAACCATGTTCATAGGAATGCAAGTGATTCCTAGAACCGAACTAGCTTCTTTCACACAGTACACTGTTCGGCAATGAAGATGTTTGTTTTCTAAACAAACTACTTTAAAAATGAGGTGAATCTACTAAGTTCTACATCTTGTTAGATAACGCAACTTAGGAATGTTTGAATTGCACTCAACCATCTTTGTAGAAAAGCAACTGATTCCTAGAACCGAACTAGCTCAATTAACACGGTACAGTGTATGGCAATGAAGATGTTTGTTTCCTAAAGAAACTACTTTAAAAATGAGGTGAATCCACTAAGTTGTTCATATTGTTAGATTACACTAACTAGGAATGTTTGAACTTGCTGCACTCAACCATCTTCGGAGAAAAACAACTGATTCCTAGAACAGAACTAGCTTATTTCACACAGTACAGTGTTCGGTCATGAAGATGTTTGTTTTCTAAACAAGCCACTTTAGAAATGAAGCGGAACTACCAAGTTGTACATCTTGTTTGACTACACTAACTAGGAATGTTTGAAATTGCTGCACTCAACCATCTTCATAGAAAATCAACTGATTCCTAGAAAAGAACTAGCGTATTTCACACAGTACAGTGTTCTGGAATGAAGATGTTTGCTTTCTAAACAAACTACTTTAGAAATGAAGCTAAACTAGAAAGTTGTACATCTTGTTAGATTACACTAATTAGGAATGTTTGAACTTGCTGTACTCAACCATCATGGTAGAAAAGCAACTGATTCCCAGAACCGAACGAGCTTATATCACACAGTACAGTGTTTGGCAATAAAGGTGTTTCTTTTCTAAACAAACTGCTTCAGAAATGAAGCGAAACTAGTAAGTTTTACATCTTGTTAGATTACACTGAATAGGAATGTTTGAATTTGCTGTACTCAACCATCTTCGTAGAAAAGGAACAGATTCCTACAACAGAACTAGTTTATTTAACACAGTACACTGTTTGGCAATGAAGGTGTTTGTTTTCTAAACAAACTACTTTAGAAATGAAGCAAAACTACTAATTTGTACATCTCGTTACTCTAGGCTAAATAGGAATGTTTGAACTTGCTGCACTCAACCTACTTCGTAGGAAAGCAACTTATTCCTCGAACCCAACTAGTTTATTTCACACAGTACAGTGTTAGGCAATGAAGGGGCTTATTTTCTAAACAAACTACTTTATAAATGAAGCGAATCTACTAAGTTGTACATTTTGTTAGATTACACAAACTAGGAAAGTTTGAAGTTGCTGCACTCAACCTTGTTCGTAGGAATGCTACTGATTCCTAGACCCGAACTAGCTTCTTTCACATAGTAGCGTGTTCGGCAATGAAGATGTTTTTTTTCTAAACAAATTACTTTCACAATGAAGCGAAATTAAGTAGTATAGATCTTGTTAGTGTACACTACCTACGAGTGTTTGAACTTGCTGCACTCAACCATGTTCATAGAAAAGCAACTGATTCCTAGAACTGAACTAGCTTATTTCACACAGTACAGTGTTCGGCAATGAATATGTTTGTTTTCTAAACAAACTACGTTAGAAATGAAGCGAACCTAGTAAGTTGTACATCTTGTTAGATTACACTAACAAGGAAAGTTTGAAATTGCTGCACTCAACCATCTTAGTAGTAAAGCAACTGATTCCTAGAACAGAATTAGCTTATTTGAAACAGCACAGTGTTCAGCAATGAAGATGTTTGTTTTCTAAACAAACTACTTTAGAAATGAAGGGAAACTAGTAAGTTTTACATCTTGTTAGATTACACTAACTAGGAAAGATTGAAGATGCTTCACTGAAACATCTTCGTAGTAAAACAAATGATTCCTAGAACCGAACTAGCTTATTTCACATATTTACAGTGTTCAGGAATGAAGATGTTGGTTTTCTAAACAAAGTACTTTAGAAATGGAGTGAAACTACTAAGTTGAACATCTTGTTAGATTACAGTAACAAGGAGTGTTTGACCTTGCTGCACTCAACCATCTTTAGAGAAAAGGAACTGACTCCAAAACCGAACTAGATTATTTCACACAGTACAGTGTTTGGCAATGAAGATGTTTGTTTTCTAAACAAACTACTTTAGAAATGAAGCGAAACTAGTAAGTTGTATATCTTGTTAGCCTACACTAACTAGGAATGTTTGAACTTTCTAAACTCAACCATCTTTATAGAAAAGCAACTGATTCCTAGTACCGAACGAGGTTATTTCACCCAGTACAGTGTTCGGCAATGGAGTTGTTTACTTTCTAAACAAACTACTATAGAAATGAAGCTAATCTACTAAGGTGTACATCTTCTTAGATTACACAAACAAGGAAAGTTTGAGGTTGCTGCATTCAAACTTGTTCGTAGGAAAGCAACTGATTCCTAAAACCAAACTAGCTTATTTCACACAGTATAGAGTTCGGCAATGAAGATGTTTCTTTTGTCAACAAACTAGAAATGAAGTGAAACTAGTAAGTTGTACATGTGGTTAGATTACACTAACTAAAAATGTCTGAACTTGTTGCACTCAACCATCTTTGTAGAAAAGCAACTGATTCCTAGAAACAAAGTAGCTTATTTCACACAGTACAGTGTTTGGCAATGAAAATGTTTGTTTTCTAAACAAACTACTTAGAAATGAAGCAAAAGTAATCAGTTGTACAAGTTGTTACATTACACTAACTAGGAATGTTTCAACTCGCTGCATTCAACCAACTTCGTCGAAAAGCAACTGATTCCGAGAAGCGAACTAGCTCATTTCACACAGTACTGTGTTCTGAAATGAATATGTTTGTTTTCTAAACAAACCACATTATAAATGAAGCGAAACTTGTAAGTTGTATATCTTGTTGGATTAAACTAACTAAGAATGCTCGAACTGCTGCACTCAACCATCTTTGTAGAAACGCAACTGATTCCAAGAACCGAACTACCTTATTTCAATCAGTACAGTGTTCAGCAATGAAGACCTTTGTTTTCTAAACAAATTACTTTAGAAATGAAGCGAAACTAGTAAGTTGTACATCTTGTTAGATTACACTAACAAGGAATGTTTGAACTTGCTACACTCAACAATCTTCGTAGAAAAGCAACTGATTCATAGAATCGAACTAGCTTATTTCACAAAGTACAGTGTTCAGCATTTAAGGTGTTTAATTTCTAAATAAACTACTATAAAATGACACGAATTTACTAAGATGTACATCTTCTTAGATTACACAAATAAGGAACGTTTGAAGTTGCTGCACTCAACTTTCTTCGTACAAAAGCAACTGATTCCTAGAACCGAACTAGCTTATTTCACACAGTACAGTATTCTACAATGAAGATGTTTGTTTTCTAAAAAAAAAATACTTTAGACATGAGGTGAATCTACTAAATTGTACATATCATTATATTACACAAACTAGGAAAGTTTGAAGTTGCTGCACTCAACATTCTTCGTAGGAAAGCAACTGATTCCTAGAACTGAACAACCTTATTTCACACAGAACCATGTTCAGGAATGAAGATGTTTGTCTTCTAAACAAACTACATTAAAAATGAAGTGAAACTAGTAAGTTGTACATCTTGTTAGATTACACTAAGTAGGAATCCTTGAACTTGCTGCACTCAACCATCTTCGCAGAAAAGCAACTGATTCCTAGAACCGAACTAGCTTCTTTCACACAGTACAGTGATCGGCAATGAAGATAATTGTTTTCTAAACGAACTAGTTTAGAATGAGGAGAATGTACTAAGTTGTACATCTTGTTAGATTACACAAACTAGGAAAGTTTTAAATTGCTGCACTCAACCTTGTTCATAGGAATGCAACTGATTCCTTGAATCGAACTAGCTTATTTCACACAGTACAATGTTTGGCAATGAAGATGTTTGTTTTCAAAACAAGCTACTTTAGAAAGTAAGCAAAACTACTAAGTTGTACAGCTTTTTAAACTACACTAACTAGGAATGTTTGAACTTGCTGCACTCAGTCATCTTCGTAGAAAAGCAACTGATTAACAGAAAAGAACTAGCTTATTTCACACAGTACAGTGTTCGGCCATGAAGTTGTTTGTTTTCTAAACAAACTACTTTAGAAACAAAGTGAAAGTAGTAAGTTGTACATCTTGATAGATTACACTACCTGGGAATGTTTGTACTTGCTGCGCTTAAACATGTTTGTAGAAAATCAACTGATTCTTAGAACCAAACTAGCTTATTTCACACAGTACAGTGTTTGTCAATGAAGATATTTGTTTTCTAATCAAACTACTTTAGAAATGAAACGGAACTAGTAAGTTGTACATCTTGTTAGAGTACAATAACTAGGAATGTTTGAACTTGCTGCACTCAACCATCTTCGTAGAAAAGTAACTGATTCCTAGAACTGAACTAGCTTGTTTCACACAGTACAGTGTTGGCAATGAATATGTTACTTTTCTAAACAAACTACCTGAGAAATGAAGAGAAACTACTAAGTTGTATATATTGTTAGACTACACTAACTAGGAATGTTTGAACTTGCTGAACTCAACGATCTTTATAGAAAAGCAATTGATTTCTACAACCGAACTAGCATATTTCACACAGTACAGTGTTCGGCAATGAAGACATTTGTTTTCTAAACAAACTATTTTAGAAATGAAGCGAATCTACTAAGTTGTATATCTTGTTAGATTTCTCAAACAAGGATAGTTTGAAGTTGCTGCACTCAACCTTCATCGGAGGAAAGCAACTGATCCGTAGAACCGAACTAGCTTATTTCACACAGTACAGTGTTCGGCAATGAAGATGTTTGTTTCTTAAACAAACTACTTTAGAAATGAAAGAAACTACTAAGTTGTACATCTTGTTTGATTACACTAACAAAGAATGTTTGAACTTCCTGCACTCAACCATCTTTGCAGAAAAGCAACTGATTCTAGAACCGAACTAGCTTATTTAACACAGTACAGTGTTTGGCAATGAAGAACTTTGTTTTCCAATGAAACTAATTTAGAAGTGAAGTGAAATCAGTAAGTTGTACATCTTCTTAGCTTACACTAACTAGGAATGTTTGAACTTGCTGCACTCAACCATCTTGGCAGAAAAGCAACTGATTGCTAGAACCGAACTAGCTTTATTTCACACAGTATAGTGTTTAGCAATGAAATTGTTTGTTTTCTAAACAAACTACTTTAGAAATGAAGCAAAATTAGTAATTTCTAAATCATGTTAGATTACACTAACTAGGAATGTTTGAACTTGCTGCACTCAACCATCTTCGTAGAAAAGCAACTCATATCTAGAACCAAACTATCTTATTTCACAAAGTACAGTGTTCAGCAATGAAGATGTTTGTTTTCTAAACAAACTACTTCAGAATTGATGGCGAATCTACTATATTGTATATCTTTTTAGATTACTCAAAGAAGGAAAGTTTGAAGTTGCTGCACTCAACCTTCTTCGTAGAAATGCAACTGATTCCTACATACGAACTACCTTATTTCACACAGTACAGTGTTTGGCAATGAAGATGTTTGTTTTCTTAACAAACTATTTTAAAAATGAGGCGAATCTACTAAGTTGTACATCTTGTTAGATTACACAAACAAGGAAAGTTTGAAGTGGCTGCACTCAACCTACTTCTAAGAAAGCAACTGATTCCTAGAACCGAACTAGCTTAGTTCACACAGTATAGTGTTCGGCAGTGAAGATGTCTATTTTCTAAACAAACTACTTTATAAATGAAGCAAAACTACCAAGGTGTACATCTTGTTTGATTACACTAACTAGGAATATTTGAACTTGCTGCACTAAACCATCTTCGTAGAAAAGCAACTGATTCCTAGAACCGAACTAGCTTATTTCACAGAGTACAGTTTTCAGCAATGAAGATGTTTGATTTCTAAACAAACTACTTTAGAAATGAGATGAATCTACTAATTTGTACATCTTGTTAGATTACAGAAACTAGGAAATTTTGAAGTTGCTGCACTCAACTTTGTTCGTAGGGAAACAACTGATTCCCAGAACCAAACTAGGTTATTTTACACAGTACAGTGTTCGGCAATGAAGATGTTTGTTTTCAAAGAAACTACTTTAGAAATGAAGAGAAGCTAGTAAGTTGTACATCTTGATAGATTACACTAACTAGGACTTTTTGACCTTGGTGCACTCAACCATCTTTGTAGAAAAGCAACTGATAAGTGGAACCAAACTAGCTTATTTCACACAGTACAGTGGTCAGCAATGAAGATGTTTGTTTTCTAAACAGACTACTTTAGGAATGAAGCGAAACTAGTTGGTTGTACATCTTCTCAGACTACACTAACTAGGAATGTTTGAACTTGCTGCACTCAACCATCTTCGTAGGAAAGCAACTTATTCGTAGGAACGAGCTAGCTTATTTCACACAGTACATTGTTCGGCAATGAAAATGTTTGTTTTCTAAACAAACTACTTTAGAAATGAGGCGAATCTACTAAGTTGTGCATCTTGTTAGATTACACTAACTAGGAATCTTTGAACTTGCGGCAGTCAACAATCTTCGTAGAAAAGCAAATGATTCCTAGTACGGAACTAGCTTATTTCACACAGTACATCGTTCGGCAATGAAGATGTTTGTTTTCAAACAAACTACTTTAGAAATTAAGCGAAACTAGTAAGTTGTACATCTTGATAGATTACACAAACTACGACTTTGTGAACTTGCTGCACTCAACCATCTTTGTAGAAAAGCTACTGATTAGTAGAACCTAACTAGCTTATTTCACACAATACAGTGTTCAGCAATGAGGATGTTTGTTTTCTAAACAGACTACTTTCCAAACAAAGCGAAACTAGTTAGTTGTATATCTTGTTAGACTACACTAACTAGGAATGTTTGAACTTGCTGCACTCAACCATCTTCGTAGGAAAGCACCTTATTCGTCGGACTGAACTACCTTATTTCACACAGTACAGTTTTCGGCAATGAAGATGTTTGTTTTCTAAACAAATTACTTTAGAAATGAGGCGAATCTACTAAGTTGTGCATCTTGTTATATTACACAAACAAGGAAAGTTTGAAGTTTCTGCATTCAACCTTCCTCATAGGAAAGCAACTGGTTCGTAGAACCGAACTAGCTTATTTCACACAATACAGTGTTCGGCAATGCAGATGTTTCTTTTCTGAAGAAACTACTATAGAAATGAAACGAATCTACTAAAATGTACATCTTCTTAGATTACACAAACAGGGAAAGTTTTAAGTTGCTGCACTCAACCTTCTTCGTAGGAGAACAACTGATTCTAAGAACTGAACTAGCTTATTTCACACAGTACAGAGTTCAGCAATGAAGATGTTTTTTTCCAAAACAAACTACTTTAGAAATGAAGCAAAACTAGTCAGTTGTACATCTTGTTAGATTACACTAACTAGGAATGTTTGAACTTACGCACTCAATCATCTTCATAGAAAAGCAACTGATTTCTAGAACCGAACTAGCTTATTTCACACAGTACAGTGTTCGGCAATGAAGATCTTTGTTTTCTAAACAAACTACTATAGAAATCACGCAAATCTCCTAAGATGTACATCTTCTTAGATTACACAAACAAGGAGTTTGAAGTTGCTGCCCTCAACCTTCATCGTACGAAAGCAACTGATTGCTAGAACCGAACTAGCGTATTTTACACAGTACAATGTTCAGCAATGAAGATGCTTGTTTTCTAAACAAACTACTTTAGAAATGAAGCAAAACTTGTAAGTTGTACATCTTCTGAGATTACACTAACTAGGCATGTTTGAACTTGCTGCACTCAACCATTTTCATAGAGAAGAAACTGATTTATAGAACTGAACTGTCTTATTTCATAAAGTACAGTGTTCGGCATTGAAGATGCTTGTTTTGTAAACGAACTACTTCAGAATTTTTGGCGAATCTACTATGTTGTGAATCTTGTTAGATTACTCAAACAAGGAAAGTTTGAAGTTGCTGCACTCAACCACCTTCGTAGAAAAGAAACTGATTTCTAGAACCGAACTAGCTTATTTTACACAGTACAGTGTTTGGCAATGAAGATGTTTCTTTTCTAAACACACTACTTTACAAATGAGGCGAATCTACTATGTTGTATATAATGTTAGATTTCTCAAACAAGGAAAGTTTGAAGTTTCTGCACTGAACCTTCTTCGTAGGAAAGCAACTAAATCCTAGTAACGAACTAGCTTATTTCCCAGAGTACAGTGTTAGGAAATGAATACGTTTGTTTTCTAAACAAACTACTTTAGAAATGAGGCGAATCTACTATGTTGTATATCTTGTTAGATTACTCAAAAAAGGAAAGTTAGAACTTTCTGCACTCAGCCTTCTTCGTAGGAAAGCAATTGAATCCTAGAAACGAACTAGCTTATTTCACAAAGTACAGTGTTTGGCAATGAAGATGTTTGTTTTCTAAACAAACTAGTTTAGAAATGAAGCGAAACTACTAAGTTGTACATCTTGTTAGATTACTCTAACAAGGAATGTTTGAACTTGCTGCTATCAACCATCATTGTAGGAAAGGAACTGACTCTTAGAACCGACTTAGCTTATTTCACACAGTACAGTGTTTGGCAATGAAGATGTTTGTTTTCTAATCAAACTACTTTAGGAATGAGGTGAATCTACTACGTTGTATATCTTGTGAGATTACACAAACTAGGAAAGTTTGATGTTGGTGCACTCAACCTTCTTCGTAGGAAAGCATCTGATTTCTAGAACCGAACTAGCTTATTTCACACAGTACAGTGTTCGGCAATGAAGATGTTCATCTTCTAAACAAACTACATTAGAAATGAAGTAAAACTAGAAAGTTGTACATCTTGTTAGATTACACTAACTAGGAATGTTTGAACCTGCTGTAGTCAACCATCTTCGTAGAAATGCAATTGATTCCTAGAACTGAAATGGCTTATTTCACACAGGACAGTGTTTGGTAATGAAGATGTTTGTTTTCTAACCAAACTACTTTAGAAATGAGGTGAATCTACTAAGTTGTACATCTTGATAGATTACACAAACAAGGAAAGTTTGATGTTGCTGCACTCAACCTACTTTGTAGGAAAGCAAGTGATTCCTAGAACCGTACTAGCTTATTTCACACAGTACAGTGTTCGGCAATGAAGATGTTTATTTTCTAAACAAACAACTTGAGAAAGGAAGCGAAAGTAGTAAGTTGTACATCTGTTTGATTACACTAACTAGGAATATTTGATCTTGCTGCACTCAACCATCTTTGTAGAAAAGCAACTGATTCCTAGAAGCGAACAAGCTTATTTCACACAGTAGAGTGTTCAGAAATGAAGATGTTTGTTTTCTAAACAAACTACTTTAGAAATGAAGCGAAACTACTATCTTGTACAGCTTGTGAGATTGCACTTACTAGGAATGTTTGAACTTCATGCACTCAACCATCTTCGTAGAAAAGCAACTGATTCCAAGAACAAAACTAGATTATTTCACACAGTACAGTTTTCAGCAATTAAGATATTTGTTTTCTAAAAAAACTACTTAGGAATGAGACGAATCTACTAAGTTGTACATCTTGTTAGATTACAGAAAGTAGGAAATTTTGAAGTTGCTGCACTCAACCTTGTTCGCAGGAAAGCAACTGATTCCTAGAACCGAACTAGGTTATTTCACAAAGTACAGTGTTTGGCAATGAAGATGTTTGTTTTCAAAGAAACTACTTTAGAAATGAAGAGAAGCTAGTAAGTTGTACATCTTGATAGATTACACTAACTAGGACTTTTTGAACTTGGTGCACTCGACTATCTTTGTAGAAAAGCAACTGATTAGTAGAACCAAACTACCTTATTTCACACAGTACCGTGTTCAGCAATGAAGATGTTTGTTTTCTAAAAAGACTACTTTAGGAATGAAGCGAAACTAGTTGGTTGTACATCTTTTTAGATTACACTAACTAGGAAAGTTTGAAGTTGCTGCACTCAAACATTTTTACAGAAAAGCTACTGATTCCTGGAACCCAACTAGCTTATTTCACACAGTACAGTGTTCGGTAATGAAGTTGTTTGTTTTCTAAACAAACTACTTTACAAATGAAGAGAATCTACTAAGTTGTACATCTTGTTAGATTACACAAACTAGGAAAGTTTGAAGTTGCTGCACTCAACTTTGTTAGTAGGAATGCTACTGATTCCTAGAACCGAACTAGCATCTTTCACACAGTACAGTGTTCGGTAATGAAGATGTTTGTTTTCTAAATAAACTACTTTAGAAATGAGGCCAATCTACAAAGTTGTACATCTTGTTAAATTACACTAACTAGGAAAGTTTGAAGTTGCTGCACTCAACAATCTTCGTAGTAAAGCAATTGATACCTAGAACCGAATTAGCTTATTTCACACAGTACAGTGTTCGGCAATGAAGATGTGTGTTTTCTAAACAAACTACTTTAAAAATGAAGCGATACTAGGAAGTTGTACATCTTGTTAGATTACACTAACTAGGAATGTTTGAACTTGCTGAACTGAACAATCTTCGGAGAAAAGAAACTGATTCCTACAACCGAACTACCTTATTTCAATCAGTGCAGTGTTCGGCAATGAAGATGTTTGTTTTCTAAACAAACTACTTTACAAATGAAGCAAAACTAGTAAGTGGTACATCTTATTAGATTACAAAAACTAGGAAAGTTTGAAGTTGCTGCACTCAACCTTGTTAGTAGGAATGCTACTGATTCCTAGAACCGAAATAGCTTCTTTAACACAGTACAGTATTTGGCAATGTAGATGTTTGTTCTCTAAACAAACTTCTTTAAAGATGAAGGGAAACTAGTAAGTTGTACATCTTGGTATTCTACACTTACTAGGAGTGTTTCAACTTCCTGCACTCAAACATCTTCATATAAAAGCAACTGATTCCTAGAACCAGACTAGCTCATTTCACACAGTACAGTGTTTGGCAATGAAGATGTTTGTTTTCTAAATAAACTACTTGAGAAATGAAGCGAAACTAGTAAGTTGTACATATTCTTAGATTACAGTAACTAAGAGTGTTTGAACTTGCTGCACTGAATCATCTTTGTAGAAAAGCAAATTATTTGTAGAACGGAACTAGCTTATTTCACACAGTACAGTGTCGGCAATGAAGATGTTTGTTTTCTAAACAAACTATTTTAAAATTGAAGTGAAACTAGGAAGTTGTACATACTGTTATATTACACTAAGTAGGAATGTTTGAACTTGCTGAACTCAAATATCTTCGTAGAAAAGCAACTGATAACTAGAACCGAACTAGCTTATTTCATACATTGCACTGTTCGGCAATGAAGATGTTTGTTTTCTAAACAAACTACTTTAGAAATGAAGCGAAATGATTAAGTTGTACATCTTGTTAGATTACACTAACTAGGAAAGATTGACGTTGCTGCACTGAACCATCTTCAAAGTAAATCAAATGATTCCTAGAACTGAACTAGCATATTTCACAGATTACAGTGTTCGGAAATGAAGATGTTTGTTTTCTAAACAAACTACTTTAGAAATGAAGCGAAACTAGTAAGTTGTACATCTTGTTAGATTACACTAACCAGGAAAGTTTGAAGTTGCTGCACTGAACAATCTTAGTAGGAAAGCAACTGATTCCTAGAACTGAACTAGCTTATTTCACACACTACAGTGTTCGGTAATAAAGATATTTGTTATCTAAATAAATTACTTTAGAAATGAGGCCAATCTACTAAGTTGTACATCTTGTTATATTACACTAACTAGGAACGTTTGAAGTTGCTGCACTCATCCATCTTCGTAGTAAAGCAACTGATTCCTAGAACCGAATTAGCTTATTTCACACAGGACAGTGTTCGGCAATGAAGATGGTTGTTTTCCAAACAAACTATTTTAGAAATGTAGCGAAACTACTAAGTGGTAAATCTTCTAAGACTACACTAACTAGTAATGTTTGAACTTGCGGGACTAAACCATCTTCATACAAAAGCTCCTGATTCCTAGAACCGAACTAGCTTATTTAACACAGTACAGTGTTCAGGAATGAAGGTGTTTGTTTTCTAAACCAACTACTTTAGAAATGAAGTGAATCTACTAATTTGTACATGTTGTTAGATTACACAAACTAGGAAAGTTGGAACTGGCAGAACTCAACCATCTTTGTAGAAAAGTAACTGATAACTGGAAACGAACTAGCTTATTTCACACAGTACTGTGTTTGGCAATGAAGATGTTTGTTTTTTAAAAAAACTACTTTAGAAATGAAGCAAAACTAGTAAGTTGTACATCTTGTTAGATTACACTAACTAGGAAAGATTCAAGTTGCTGCATTCAACCACCTTCATCGTAAAGCAGCTGTTTCCTAGAACCGAACTAGCTTCTTCCACACAGTACAATATTCGGCAATGTAGATTTTTGTTTTCTAAACAAACTACTTTAAACATGAAGGGAAACTAGTAAGTTGTACATCATGGTAGTCTACACTTACTAGGAGTGTTTGAACTTGCTGCACTCAACCATCTTCGTAGAAAAGCAACTGATTCCTAGAACCGAACTAGCTTATTTCACACAGTACAGTGTTTGGCAATGAAGATGTTTGTTTTCTAAATAAACTACTTGAGAAATGAAGCAAAACTAGTAAGTTGTAAATCTTGTTATATTACACTAACTAAGAATGTTTGAACTTGCTGCACTGAATCATCTTTGTAGAAAAGCAAATTATTCGTAGAACGGAACTAGCTTATTTCACACAGTCCAGTGTTTGGCAATGAAGATGTTTGTTTTCTAAACAAACTACTTTAGAAATGAAGCGAAACTAGTAAGTTGTACATCTTGTTAGATTACACTAACTAGGAAAGATTGAAGTTGCTGCACTCAACCTTCTTCTTAGTAAAGCAAATGATTCCTAGAACCGAACTAGCTTATTTCACACATTATAGTGTTTGGGAATAAAGATGCTTGTTTTCTAAACAAACTACTTTAGAAATGCACGGAAACTACTAAGATGAACATCTTGTTAGACTACAGTCACAAGGAATATTTGAAATTGCTGCACTCAACCATCTTAAGAGAAAAGTAACTGATTCCAAAAGGAAACTAGCTTATTTCACACAGTACAATGTTGGGTAATGAAGATGTTTGTTTTCTAAACAAACCAGTTTAGAATTGAGGCCAATCTTCTAAATTGTACATCTTGTTAGATTACACTAACTGGGAAAGATTCAAGTTGCTGCTCTGATCCATCTTCGTAGTAAAGCAAATGATTCCTAGAACCGAACTAGCTTATTTCACACATTACAGTGTTGGGCAATGAAGATGGTTGTTTTCTAAACAAACTATTTTAGAAATGCAGCGAAACTACTAAGTTGTACATCTTGTTAGACTACACTAACTAGGAATGTTTGAACTTGCTGCACTCAACCATCTTTGTAGAAAAGCTACTGATTCCTAGAACCGAACTAGCTTATTTCACACAGTACAGTTTTCAGCAATAAAGGTGTTTGTTTTCTAAACAAACTACTTTAGAAATGAGGCGAACCTCCTAAGTTGTGTGTCTTGTTAAACAAACAAGGATAGTTTGAAGTTGCTGCACTCAACCTTCTTGGTAGGAAAGCAACTGATTCCTAGAAACGAACTAGCTTTTTTCACACAGTACAGTGTTCGGCAATGAACATGTTTGTTTTCTAAACAAACTACTTTAGAAATGAAGCGAAACTAGTAAGTTGTACATCTTGTTAGATTACAACAAATAGGAATGTTTGAAGTTGCTACACTCAACCATCTTCATAGAAAATCAACTGATTCCTAGAACCGAACTAGCTTATTTCACACAGTACAGTGTTCGGCAATGAAGATGTTTCTTTTCTAAACAAACTACTTTAGAAATGAAGCGCAACTAATAAGTTGTATATTTTCTTACATTACACTAAATAGGAATGTTTGTACTTGGTGCACTCAACCATCTTTGTAGAAAAGCAACTGATTCCTAGAACCGAACTAGCTTATATCACACATTACAATATTCGGCAATGAAGATGTTTATATTCTTAACAAACTACTTTAGAAATGAGGTGAATCTACTAAGTTGTACATCTTGTTAGGTAACACAAACTAGGAAAGTTTGAAGTTGCTGCACTCAACCTTGTTCGTAGGAATGCAACTGATTCCTAGAACCGAACTAGCTTATTTCACACAGTACAGTGTTCGTCAATGAAGATGTTTGTTTTCTAAACAAACTACTTTAGAAATGAAGTGAAACTACTAAGTTGTACATCTTGTTAGATTACACCAACTAGAAATGTCTGATCTTGCTGCACTCAACAATCTTTGTAAAAAAGCAACTGATTCCTTCAACCGAACTAGCTTATTTCAAACAGTACAGTGTTCAGCAAGGAAGATGTTTGTTTTCTAAGCAAACTACTTTAGAAATGACGTGATTCTACTAAGTTGTATATCTTGTTAGATTACACAAACTACGAAAGTTTGAAGTTGCTGCACTCACCCTTCTTCGTACGAAACCATCTGATTCCCAGAACAGAACTAGCTTATTTCACACAGTACAGTGTTCGGCAATGAAGATGTTTGTCTTCTAAACAAACTACTTTAGAAATGAAGCGAAACTAGTAGGTTGTACATCTTGTTAGATTACACTAACTAGGAATGTTTGAACTTACTGCACTCAACCATCATCATAGAAAAGCAACTGATTTCTAAAACCAAACTAGCTTATTTCACAAAGTACAGTGTTCAGCAATGAAGACGTTTGTTTTCTAAACAAACTACTACAGAATTGATGGCGAATATACTATGTTGTATATCTTTTTAGATTACTCAAACAAGGAAAGTTTGAAGTTGCTGCACTCAACCTTCTTGGTAGGAAGGCAACTGATTCCTAGAAACGTACTACCTTATTTCACACAGTACAGTGTTCAGCAATGAAGATGTTTGTTTTCTAAACAAACTAATTTAGAAATGAGGCGAAGATATTAAGTTGTACATCTTGTTAGATTACACAAACAAGGAAAGTTTGAAGTTGCTGCACTCAACCTACTTCTAGGAAAGCAACTGATTCCTCGAACCAAACTAGCTTTTTTCACACAGTACACTGTTCGGCAATGAAGATGTTCATTTTCTAAACAAACTACTTTAGAAATGAAGTGAAACTACTAAATTGTACATCTTCTTAGATTACACTAACTAGGAATGTTTGAACTTGCTGCACTCAACCATCTTCGTAGAAAATCAACTGATTCCTTGAACCGAACTAGCTTCTTTCATACAGTATAGTGTTCGGCAATGAAGATTTTTTTTTCTAAACAAACTACTTTACAAATGACGCAAAACTAGTAACTTGTACATCTTGTTAGATTACACTAACTAGGAATGTTTGAACATGCTGCACTCAACCATCTTTGTAGAAAAGCAACTGATTCCTAGAACTGAACTAGCGTCTTACACACAGTACAGTGTTCGGCAATAACGATGTTTGTTTTCTAAACAAACTACATTAGAGATGAAGAGAAACTAGTAAGTTGTACGTTTTGTTAGATTACACTAACTAGGAATGTTTGCACTTGCTGCACTTAAAGATCTTCGTAGAAAAGCATCTGATTTCTCAAACAAAACTAGCTTATTTCACACAGTACAGTGTTCGGCAACGAAGACGTTTGTTTTATCAAAAAACTTCTTTAGAAATGAGGCGAATCTACTAAGTTGTATATCTTGTTAGATTACACAAAGAAGGAAAGTTTTAAGTTGCTGCACTCCACCTTCTTTGTAGGAATGCAACTGATTCCTAGAAATGAACTAGCTTATTTCACACAGTACAGTGTTCGGCAATGAAGTTTTTTCTAAACAAACTACTTTAGAAATGAGGCGAATCTACGAAGTTGTATATCTTGTTCCATTACACAAACATGGAAAGTCTGAAGTTGTTGCACTCAACCCTCTTCATAGAAAAGCAACTGATTCCTACAACCGAACTAGCTATTTTCACTCAGTACAGTGTTCGGCAATGAAGATGTTTGTTTTCAAAACAAACTACTTTAGAAATAAAGCGAAACTAGTAAGTTGTACATCTTGTTAGATTACACCAACTAGGAATGTTTCAAATTGCTGCACTGAACCGTCTTTGTAGAAAATCAACTGCTTCCTTGAACCGAACTAGCTTATTTCACACAGTACAGTGTTGGGCAATGAAGATGTTTGTTTTCTAAACATAATGCTTTAGAAATGAAGCAAAACTAGTAAGTTTTATATCTTCTTAGATTACAATAACTAGGAATGTTTCAACTTGCTGCACTCAATAATCTTTGTAGAAATGCAACTGATTCCTAGAAACGAACTAGCTTATTTCATACAGTAGAGTGTTCAGCAATGAACATGTTTGTTTCCTAAACAAACTACTGGAGAAATGAGTCGAATCTATTAAGTTTTATATCTTGTTAGATTACACAAACAAGGAAAGCTTGCAGTTGCTGCACTCAACATTCTTCGTAGGAAAGCAACTGATTCTGAGAATCAAACTAGCTTATTTCACACAGTACAGTGTTTGGCAATGAAGATTTTTGTCTTCTAAACAAACTACTTTAGAAATGAGGCGAAACAAGTAAGTTATATATCTTGTTAGAATACACTAACTAGGAATGTTTGAACTTGCTGCACAAAATGATCTTTCTAGAAAAGCAACTGATTCCTAGAACCGATCTAGCTTATTTCATACACTACAGTGTTCAGCAATGAGGACATTTGTTCCTTAAACAAACTATTTTAGAAATGAGGCGAATCTACTAAGTTGTATATCTTGTTTGATTCTTCAAACAAGGAAAGTTTGACGTTGCTGCACTCAACCTTCCTCGTAGGAAAGCAACTTATTCCTAGAACCGAACTAGCTTCTTTCACACAGTACAGTGTTTAGAAATGAAGATGTTTGTCTTCTAAACAAACTACTTTAGAAAGGAAGCAAAACTGGTAAGTTGTACATCTTGTTAGATTACACTAACAAGGAATGTTTGAACTTGCTGCACTCAACCATCCTCGTACAAAAGCAACTCAATCCTAGAACCAAACTACCTTATTTCACAGGACTGTGTTCGGGAATAAAGATGTTTGTTTTCAAAACAAACTACTTTAGAAATGAAGTGAAACTAGTAAGTTGTACATCTTGTTAGTTTACACTAACTAGGAAGTTTGAACTTGGGGCACTAAACCATCTTTGTAGAAAAGCAACTGATTCCTAGTACCGAACTAGCTTATTTCACACAGTACAGTGTTCGGCAATAAAGATATTTGTTTTCTAAACAAACTACGTTAGAAATGAGGCTAACCTACTAAGTT
Organism: Orientallactaga sibirica; assembly: GCA_036365145.1. Taxonomy (NCBI): domain Eukaryota; kingdom Metazoa; phylum Chordata; class Mammalia; order Rodentia; family Dipodidae; genus Orientallactaga; species Orientallactaga sibirica. The sequence continues at coordinate 204,634 of JAEOAD010000844.1, forward strand.
GTAAATCTTGTTAGATTACACTAACTAGGACTGTTTGAACTTGCTTCACTCAATCATCTTTGTAGAAAAGCACCTGATTCATGTAAACGAACAGCTTATTTCACACAGCACAGTGTTGTGCAATGAAGAGGTTTGTCTTCTAAGCAAACTACTTTAGAAATGAAGCGAAACTAGTACGTTATACATCTTGTTAAATTACACTAACTAGGAATGTTTGAACTTGCGGTACTCAACCATCTTTGTAGAAAAGCAAGTGATTCCTAGAACTGAACTAGCTTATTTCACGCAGTACAGTGTTCACCAATGAAGATGTTTGTTTTCTAAACAAACTACTTTAGAAATGAAGCGAAACTAGTAGGTTCTACATTTTGTTAGATTACACTAACTAGGAATGTTTGAACTTACTGCACTCAACCATCTTCATAGAAAACCAACTGATTTCTAAAACCGAACTAGCTTATTTCACAGATTACAGTGTTCAGTGATGAAGACATTTGTTCTCAAAACAAACCACTTTAGAAATGAGGTGAATCGACTAAGATGTATATCTCGTTATATTCCTCAAACAAGGAAAGTTTGAACTTGCTGTACTCTACCATCTATGTAGAAAAGCAACTGATTCTAGAACCAAACTAGCTCATTTCACAAAGTACAGTGTTCGGCAATATACACATTCATTTTCTAAACACACTACTTCAGAATTGATAGCGAATCTACTATGTTCTATATCTTTTTAGATTACTCAAACAAGGAAAGTTTGAAGTTGCTGCACTCAACCTTCTTCGTAGGAATGCAGCTGATTCCTAGAAACTAACTAGGTTATTTCACACAGTACAGTGTTCTGCAATGAAGATGTTTGTCTTCTAAACAAACTACTTTAGAAGTGAAGCGAAACTAGTAAGTTGTTTATCTTGATAGATTACACTAACTAGGAATTTTCGAACTTGCTGCACGCAACCATCTGTGTAGAAAAGCAACTGATTTGTAGAACCAAACTAGATTATTTCACACAGTACTGTGTTCAGCAATGAAGATGTTTGTTTTCTAAACAGACTACTTTAGGAATGAAGCGAAACTACTTGGTTGTACATCTTGTTAGACTACACTAACTAGGAATGTTTGAACTTGCTACACTCAACCACCTTTGTAGGAAAGCAACTTATTCGTAGGAACAAGCTAGCTTATTTCACACAGTACAGTGTTCGGTAATGAAGATGTTTGTTTTCTAAACAAACTACTTTAGAAATGAGGCTAATGTACTAAGTTGTACATCTTGTTATATTACACAAACAAGGAAAATTTGAAGTTTGCTGCATTCAGCCTTCTTCGTAGGAAAGCAATTGATTGTAGAACCGAACTAGCTTATTTCACACAGTACAGTGTTCGGCAATGAAGATGTTTCTTTTCTAAATAAACTACTTTAGAAATGAGGCGAATCTACTAAGTTGTGCATCTTGTTAGATTACACTAACTAGGAATCTTTGAACTTGCGACACTCAACAATCTTTGTAGAAAAGCAACTGATTCCTAGTACGAACTAGCTTATTTCACAAAGTACAGTGTTCGGCAATCATGGTTGTTTTCTAAAGAAACTACTTAAGAAATGAGATGAATCTACTACGTTGTACATCTTCTTAGATTTCACAAACAAGGAAAGTTTGAAGTTGCTGCACTCAACCTTCTTCATAGCAAAGCAACTGATTGCTAGAAACGAACTAGCTCATTTCACACAGTACAGTGTTCTGAAATGAAGATGTTTGTTTTCTAAACAAACTTCAGTAGAAATGAAGCAAGACTAGTAAGTTGTACATCTTGTTAGATTACGCTAACTAGGAATGTTTGAACTGGCTGAACTCAACCATCTTTGTAGAAAACCAACTGATTCGTAGAACTGAACTAGCTTATTTCACACAGTACAGTGTTCTGCAATGATGTTGTTTGTTTTCTGAACAAACTACTATAAAATGACGTGAGTCTACTAAGATGTAGATCTTCTTAGATTACACAAACAAGGAAAGTTTGAAGATGCTGGACTCAACCTTCTTCATAGGAATACAACTCATGCCTAGAACAGAACTAGCTTATTTCACACAGTACAGTGTTCGGCAATGAAGATGTTTGTTTATTAAACAAACTACTTTAGAAATGAAGAGAAACTAGTAAGTTGTACATCTTGTTAGATTACACTAACTGGAATGTTTCAACTTGCTGAACTCAACCATCTTTTTAGAAAAGCAACTGATTCGTAGAACTGAACTAGCTTATTTCACACAGTACAATATTCAGCAATGATGATGTTTGTTTTCTAAACAAACTACTATAAAATGACGTGAATCTACTAAGATGTATATCTTGTTAGAATACACAAACAAGCAAAGTTTGAAGTTGCTGGACTCAACCTTCTTAATAGGAAAGCAACTCACTGCTAGAACAGAAATAGCTTATTTCAAACAGTACAGTGTTTGGCAATGAAGATGTTTGTTCTTTAAACAAACTACTTTAGAAATGAAGAGAAACTAGTAAGTTGTACATCTTGTTATATTACACTAACTAGCAATGTATGAACTCGGGACACTCAACCACCTTTGGAGAAATGCAAGTGATTCCTAGAACCGAACAAGCTTATTTCACACAGTACAGTATTTGGCGATGAAGATATTTGTTTTCTAAACAAACTACTTTAGACATGAAGCAAAAATCCTAAGTTGTACATCGTGTTAGACTACACTAAATAGGAATGTTTGAACTTGCTGGACTCGAACATCTTCGTTGAAAAGCAACCGATTCCTAGAAAGGAACTAGCTTATTTCACACAGTACAGTGTTCGGCAATCAAGATGTTTGTTTTCTAAACAAACTACTTTAGCAATGAGGTGAATCTATTAAGTTGCACATCTTGTTATATTACACAAACTAGGAACGTTTGAAGTTGCTGCACTCAACCTTGTTCGTAGGAAGGCAACTGATTCCGAGAACGGAACTAGCTTCTTTCACAAAGTACATTGTTCGGCAATGAAGATGTTTGTTTTCTAAACAAACTACTTTAGATATGAACCGAAACTAGTATGTAGTACATCTTGTTAGATTACATTAACGAGGAATGTTTGAACTTGCTTCACTCAACCATCTTCGTAGAAAAGCAACTGATTCCTACAATCGAACTAGATTATTTCACACAGTACAGTGTTCAGCAATGAAGATGTTTGTTTTCTAAACAAACTACTTTAGAAATAAGGTGAATCTACTAAGTTGTACATCTTGTTAGATTACACTAACTAGGAATGTTTGAACTTGCTGAACTCAACCATCTTTGTAGAAAAGCAACTGATTCCTAGAACCGAACTAGTTTATTTCTCACAGTAGAGTATTCAGCAATGAATATGTTTGTTTTCTAAACAAACTGCTTTAGAAATGAAGCGAAACTAGTAACTTGCACATCTTGTTAGATTACACCAACTAGGAATATTTAAACTTGCTGCACTCAATCATCTTTGTAGAAAAGCAACTGATTTCTAGAACCGAACTAGGTTATTTCACACAGTACAGTGTTTGGAAATAAAGACGTTTGTTTTCTAAACAAACTACTTTAGAAATGGGGCGAATCTACTATGTTGTATATCTTGTTAGATTACTCAGCCAAGGAAAGTTTGAAGTTGCTGCACTCAACCATATTCGTAGGGAAGCACCTGAATCCTAAAAAGGAACTAGCTTATTTCATACGGTACAGTGTTCGGCAATGAAGATGTTTGTTTTCTGAACAAACTACTTTAGAAATGAGGCGAATATACTAAGTTGTATATCTTGTTAGATTACACAAACTACGAAAGTTTGAAGTTGCTGCACTCAACCTTCTTCGTAGCAAAGTAACTGATTCCTAGAACCGAACTAGCTTATTTCACACAGTACAGTGTTTGGCAATGAAGATGTTTGTCTTCTAAACAAACTATTTTAGAAATGAAGCGAAACAAGTAAGTTGTACATCATGATAGATTACACTAACTAGGAAATTTTGAACTTGCTGCACTCTACCTTGTTCGTAGGAATGCAACCAATTCCTAGAACTGAACAAGCTTCTTTCACAGAGTACAGTGTTTAGCAATGAAGATGTTTGTTTTCTAAACAAACTACTTTACAAATGAAGCGAAATGAGCAAGTGGTACATCTTGTGAGATTACAGTAACTAGGAATGTTTGGACTTGCTGCACTCAACCATCTTTGAAGAAAAGCAACTGATTCATAGAATCGAAGTAGCTCATTTCACACAGTACAGTGTTTGGCAATGAAGATGTTTGTTTTCTAAAGAAACTACTTTTGAACTGAGGCGAATCTACTAAGTTGTACATCTTCTTAGATAACACAAACAAGGAAAGTTTGAAGTTGCTACACTCAAACTTCTTCGTAGGAAAGCAACTGATTATGAGAAACGAACTAGCTTATTTCAAACAATACAGTGTTCGGCAATGAAGATGTTTGTTTTCTAAACAAACCACTTTAAAAATGAAGCAAAACTTGTAAGTTGTACATCTTGTTAGATTCCACAAACAAGCAAAGTTTCAAGTTGCTGCACTAAACCTTCTTCTGTGGAAAGCAACTGATTCCTAGAACCATACTAGCTTATTTCACACAGTACAGTATTCGGCAATGAAGATGTTTGTTTTCTAAATAAACTACTTAGAAATGAAGTGAAACTAGTAAGTTGTACATATTGTTAGATTACGCTAACTAAGAATGTTTGAACTTGCTGCACTCAACCATCTTCGTAGAAAAGCAACTGATTCCTAGAACTGAACTAGCTTATTTCACAGTACAGTGTTCAGCAAAAAAGATGTTTGTTTTTTCAACAAACTATTTTAGAAATGAAGCGAAACTAGTAAGTTGTACATTGTGTTAGATTGAACGAACTAGGAATGTTTGAACTTACTGCACTCAACGATCTTCATAGAAAAGCAACTGATTTCTAGAACCAAACTAGCTTATTTCACACAGTACAGTGTTAGGAAATGAAGACATTTGTTTTCTAAACAAACTACATTAGAAATGAAGAGAATCTACTAAGTTGTATATCTTGTTAGATTACTCAAAAAGGAAAGTTTGAATTTGCTGCACTCAACCTACTTCGTAGGACAGCACCTGATTCCTAGAACCAAACTAGCTTATTTCACACAGTAGTGTGTTCAGCAATGGAGATATTTGTCTTCTAAACAAACTACTTTAGAAATGAAGCGAAACTACTAAGTTGTCCATCTTGTTAGTTTACACTAACTAGGAATGTTTGAACTTGCTGCACTCAACCATCTTTGTAGAAAAGCAACTGATTCCTAGAACCGAACTAGCTTATTTCACACAGTACACTGTATGGCAATGAAGAAGTTTGTTTTCCTAAGAAACTAGTTTAGAAATGAAGCAAAACTACTAAGTTGTACATCTTGTTAGATTACACTAACTAGGAATGTTTGAACTTAAGCACTCAATCAATCTTCATAGAAAAGCAACTGATTTCTAGAAACAAACTACCTTATTTCACACAGTACAGTGTTCGGCAATGAAGACATTTGTTTTCTAAACAAACTACTTTAGAAATGTGGCGAATATACTAAGTTGTATATCTTGTTAGATTAATCAAACAAGGAAAGTTTGACGTTGCTGCACTCAACCTTCTTCATTGGAAAGCAACTGATTCCAAGAAAAGAACTAGCTTATTTCACACTGTACAGTGTTCGGCAATGAATATGTTTGTTTTCCTAACAAACTACTATAGAAATGTTGCTATTCTCCTAAGATGTACATCTTCTTAGATTACACAAACAAGGAAAGTTTGAAGTTGCTGCACTCAACCTTCATCATAGGAAAGCAACTGATTCCTAGAACCGAACTAGCTTATTTCACACAGTACACTGTTCAGCAATGAAGATGTTTGTTTCTAAACAAACTACTTTATAAATGAAGCGAAACTAGTAAGTTGTACATCTTGTTATATTACAATAACTGGGAATGTTTGAACTTGCTGCACTCAACCATCTTTGTAGAAAAGCAACTGATTCCTAGAACCGAACTAGCTTATTTCACACAGTACAATGTTCGGCAATGAAGATGCTTGTTTTGTACACAAACTACTTTAGAAATGAAGTACAGAAACTAGTAAGTTGTACGGCTAACTAGGAATGTTTGAACTTTGCACACAACCATCTTAGTTTTCTAAACAAACTATCTTATTTCAAAGTACAGTGTTCGGCAATGAAGACGCTTGTTTTCTAAAACAAACTACATCAGAATTGTGGCGAATCTACTATGTTTTCTCTCTTTTTATATTACTCAAACAAACAAAGTTTGAAGTTGCTGCACTCAACCATCTTCGTAGAAAACCAACTGATTTCTAGAACCAAACTAGCTGATTTGACACTGTGCATGGTTTGGCAATGAAGATCTTTGTTTTCTAAAAAGACTACTTTTGAAATGAGGCGAACCTACTATGTTGTATATCTTGTTAGATTACTCAAACAAGGAAAGTTTGAAGTTGCTGCACTCAACATTCTTCGTAGGAAAGCAACTGAATCGTAGAAACGAAATATCTTATATCCCAGAGTACAGTTTTCGGAAATGAAGACGTTTGTTTTCTAAACATACTACTTTAGAAATGATGCGAATCTACTAAGTTGTACATCTTGTTTGATTACACTAACAAGGAATGTTTGAACTTGCTGCTATCAACCATCGTTGTCGGAAAGCAACTGATTCCTAGAACTGAACTAGCTTATTTCACACAGTACAGTGTTCAGCAAGGAAGATGTTTGTTTTCTAAACAACCTACTTTATAAATGAAGCTAAACTAGTCAGTTGTACATCTTGTTAAATTACACTAACTAGGAATGTTTGAACTTTCTGCACTCAACCATCTTCATAGAAAAGCAACTGATTCCGAAAACCGAAGTAGTTTATTTCACACGGTACAGTGTTCGGCAATGAAGATGTTTGTTTTCTAAACAAACTACTATAGAAATGACGAGAATCTACTAAGATGTATTTCTTCTTAGATTACACTAACTAGGAAAGTTTGAACTTGCTGCACTCAACCATCTTTGTACAAAAGCAACTGATTCCGAGAACCGAACTAGCTTAGTTCGGACACTACAGTATTTGGCAATGAAGATGTTTTTTTTCTAAACAAATTATTTTAGAAATGAAGCGAAACTAGTAAGTTGTACATCTTCTTAAACTACACTAACTTGGAATGTTTGACCTTGATGCACTCAACCATCTTCGTAGAAAAGCAACTGGTTCCTAGAACTGAACTAGCTTATTTCACACAGTACAGTGTTTGAAAATAAAGATGTTTGTTTTCTAAACAAACTACTTAAAAAATTAGGAAAATCTACTAAGTTGCACATCTTATTAGATTACACAAGCTAGGAAACTTTGCAATTGCTGCACTCAACCTCGTTCATAGGAATGGAACTGATTCCTAGAACTGAACTAGCTTATTTCACACAGCACAGCATTTGGCAGTGAAGATGTTTGTTTGCTAAACAAACTACTTTAGAAATGAAGCGAAACTAGTAATTTGTACATCTTGTTAGACTACACTAACTAGGAATGTTTAAACTTGCTGCACTCCACCATCTTCGTAGAAGAGCAACTTATTCGTAGAACTGAACTAGCTTATTTAACACAGTACTGGGTAGCCAATGAAGACATTTGCTGTCAAAACAAAGTTTTTTAGAGATGAAGCGAAACTAGTGAGCTGTACATCTTCTTAGATTACACTAACTAGGAATGTTTGAACTTGCTGAACTCAACCATCTTCGTAGAAAATCAACTGATTCCTAGAACCCAAACCAGCTTATTTCACACAGTGCAGTGTTCGGCAATGAAGATGTTCGTTTTCTAAACAAACTACTTTAGAAATGAAGCGAAACTAGTAATTTGTACATATTGTTAGATTACACAAACTAGGGATGTTTGAACTTGCTTCACTCAACCATCTGTGTAGAAAAGCAACTGAGTCCTAGAACCGAACTAGCTGTTTCACACAGTACAGTGTTCAGCAATGAACATGTTTGTTTTCTTAAAAAAACTACTTTAGGAATGAAACGAAACTAGTAAGCTGTACATCTTGTTAGATTACTCAAACTAGGAATGTTTGAAGTTTCTGCACTCAAACTTGTTCGTAGGAATGGAACTGATTCCTACAACTGAATTACCTTATTTCACAAAGTACAGTGTTCGGAAATAAAGATGTTTGTTTTCTAATGAAACTACTTTAGAAATGAAGTGAAACTAGTAAGTTGTAAAACTTTTTAGATTTCACTAACTAGGAATGTTTGAGCTTGCTGCACTCAACCATCTTCTTAGAAAATCAACTGATTCCCAGAACCAATGTAGCTTATTTCACACAGTACAATGTTCGGCAATGAAGATGTTTGTCTTCTAAACAAACTACTTTAGAAATGAAGCGAAACTAGTAAGTTGTACATCTTGTTAGAAACACTAAGTAGGAATGTTTGAACTTGATGCACTCAACCATCTTCGTAGAAAAACAACTGATTCCTTGAACTGAACTAGCTTATTTTACACAGCACAGTGTTCGGCAATGAAGATGTTTGTTTTCCAAACAAACTACTTTAGAAATGAGGAGAATCTACTATGTTGTGTATCTTGTTAGATTAATGTAACTAGGAATGTTTGAACTGGCTGCACTGAACCATCTTTGTAGAAAAGCAACTGATTCCTAGATACAAAGTAGCTTATTTCACACAGTACAGTCTTTGGAAATGAAGATGTTTGCTTTCTAAACAAAGTACTTTATAAATGAAGCGAAACTAGTAAGTTGTATGTCTTGTTAGATTACACTAACTTGGAATGTTTGAACTTGCTGCACTAAACCATCCTCGTAGAAAATCAACTGATTCTTGAACCAATGTCGCTTATTTCACACAGTACAGTGTTCGGCAATGAAGATGTTTGTTTTCTAAAGAAACTACTTTAGAAATGAAGTGAAACTAGCAAGTTGTACGTCTTGTTAGACTGCACTAATTAGGGATGTTTGAACTTGCTGCACTCAACCATCTTTGTAGAAAAGCAACTGATTCCTAGAACCGAACTAGCTTATTTCACACAGTACAATGTTCGGCAATGAAGATGTTTGTTTTCTAAACAAACCAGTATAAAAATGAATCAAAACTAGTAAGTTGTATATCTTGATACATTACACAAACTAGGAAAGTTTGAAGTTACTGCACGCAACCTTATTCCTAGGAATGCAACTGATTCCTAGAACTGAACTAGGTTATTTCACACAGTACAGTGTTCGGCAATGAAGATGTTTGTTTTCCAAACAAACTACATTAGAAATGAAGTGAAACTAGTAAGTTGTACATCATGTTAGATTACACTAACTAGGAATGTTTGAACTTGCTGCACTCAACCATCTTCGAAGAAAATCAACTGATTCCTAGAACCTGAAGTTACTTATTTCACACAGTACAGTGTTCGGCAATGAAGATGTTTGTTTTCTAAACAAACTACTATAGAAATGACGTGAATCTACTAAGATGTACATCTTCTTAGATTACACAAACAAAGGAATGTTTAAAGTTGCTGCACTCAACCATCTTCGTATAAAAGCAACTCATTCCTAGAACTGAACTAGCTTATTTAACACAGTACAGTGTTTGGCAATGAAGATGTTTGTCTTCAAAACAAACTTTTTAGAAATGAAGTGAAACTAGTAAGTTGTACATCTTGTTAGATTACACTAACTAGGAATGTTTGAACTTGCTGCACTCAACCATCTTGTAGAAAATCAACTGATTCCTAGAACCAAACAAAATTATTTCACACAACAGTGTTCGGCAATGAAGATGTTTGTTTTCTAAACAAATTATTTTAGAAATGAAACGAAACTAGTAAGTTGTACATCTTGTTAGATTACACAAACTAGGAATGTTTGAACTTGCTGCACTCAAAAATCATCTGTTAGAAAAGCAACTGATTCCTAGAAGCCAACTAGCTTATTTCACACAGTACAGTGTTCAGCAATGAATATGTTTGTTTTCTAAACAAACTACTTTAAAAATGAAACGAAACTAGTAAGTTGTACATCTTGTTAGATTACACAAACTAGGAATGTTTGAAGTTGCTGCACTCAACCTTCTTTCACAGGAATGCAACTGATTCCTAGAACTGAACTAGCTTATTTCACAAAGTACAGTGTTCGAAATGAAGATGTTTGTTTTCTAAACAAACTACTTTAGAAATGAGTTGAAACTAGTAAGTTGTACATCTTTTAGATTACACTAACTAGGAATGTTTGAACTTGCTGCACTCAACCATCTTCGGTAGAAAATCAACTGATTCCTAGAAACAAACTAGCTTATTTCACACAGAACAATGTTCGGCAATGAAGATGTTTGTTTTCTAAACAAACTACTTTAGAAATGAAGGAATCTAGTAAGTTGTACATCTTGTTAGATTACAGAAAGTAGGAATGTTTGAACTTGCTGCACTCAACCATCTTCATTGAAAAACAACTGATTCCTAGAACTGAACTAGCTTATTTCACACAGTACAGTGTTTGGAAATGAAGATGTTTGTTTTCTAAAACAAACTACTTTAGAAATGAAGAGAAACTAGTAAGTTGTACATCTTGTTAGATTACACTAACTAGGAATGTTTGAACTGGCTGCACTCAACCATCTTTGTAGAAAAGCAACTGATTCCTAGAACTGAACTAGCTTATTTCACACAGTACAGTGTTTGGAAATGAAGATGTTTGTTTTCTAAACAAAGTACTTTATAAATGAAGTGAAACTAGTAAGTTGTACATCTTGTTGGATTACACTAACTGGAAAGTTTGAACTTGCTGCACTCAACCATCTTCGTAGAAAATCAACTGATTCTTGAATCAATGTAGCTTATTTCACACAGTACAGTGTTCAGCAATGAAGATGTTTGCTTTCTAAACAAACTACTTTAGAAATGAAGAAACTACTAAGTTGTACATCTTGTTAGATTACACTAACTAAAGTTTGAACTTGCTGCACTCAACCATCTTTAGGGAAAAAAACTGATACCTAGAACCGAACTAGCTTATTTCACACAGTACATTGTTCAGCAATGAAGATGTTTGTTTTCTAAACAAACTACTTTAAAAATGAATCAAAACTAGTAAGTTGTACATCTTATTAGTTACACTAACTAGGAATGTTTGAACTTGCTGCACTCAACCATCTTCCTAGAAATGCAACTGATTCCTAGAACTGAACTAGGTTATTTCACACAGTACAGTGTTTGGCAATGAAGATGTTTGTTTTTCTAAACAAACTACTTTAGAAATGAAGTGAAACTAGTAAGTTGTACATCTTGTTAGATTACACTAACTAGGAATGTTTGAACTTGCTGCACTCAACCATCTTCAAGAAAAGTCACTGATTCCTAGAACCTGAACTAGCTTATTTCACACAGTACAGTGTGTGGCAATGAAGATGTTTGTTTTCTAAACAAACTACTATAGAAATGATGTGAATCTACTAAGTTGTACATCTTATTAGATTACACAAACAAAGAACGTTTGAAGTTGCTGCACTCAACATTCTTTGTATAAAAGCAACTGATTCCTAGAATGAACTAGCTTATTTCACACAGTACAGTGTTTGGCAATGAAGATGTTTGTTTTCTAAACAAACTACTTTAGAAATGAAGCAAAACTAGTAAAGTTGTACATCTTGTTAGATTACACTAACTAGGAATGTTTGAACTTGCTGCACTCAACCATCTTGTAGAAAAGCAACTGATTCTGAGAACCAAACAAAATTATTTCACACAGTACAGTGTTCGGCAATGAAGATTTTTGTTTTCTAAACAAACTACTTTAGAAATGAGGTGAAACTAGTAAGTTGTACATCTTGTTAGATTACACTAAAGAGGAATGTTTGAACGTGCTGCACTCAAAAAATCTTCTTAGAAAATGCAACTGATACCTAGAAACAAACTAGGTTATTTCACACAGGACAGTGTTCAGCAATGAAGATACTAGTTTTCTAAAACAAACTACTTTAGAAATGAAACGAAACTATTAAGTTGTACATCTTGTTAGATTACACAAACAAGGAATGTTTGAACTTGCTGCACTCAACCTTCTTTGTAGGAATGCAACTAATTCCTAGAACTGAACTAGCTTATTTCACACAGTACAGTGTTCGACAATGAAGATGTTTGTTTTCTAAACAAACTACTTTAGAAATGAGCAAATCAACTAAGTTGTACATCTTGTTAGATTACACTAACTAGAAATGTTTGAACTTGCTGCACTCAACCTTGTTCGTAGAAAAGCAACTGATTCCTAGAAACGAACTAGCTTATTTCACACAGTACAGTGTTCGGCAATGAAGATGTTTGTTTTCTAAACAAACTACTTTAGAAATGAAGGGAAACTAGTAAGTTGTACATCTTGTTAAATTACACTAACAAGGAATGTTTGAACTTGCTGCACTCAACCATGTTCATTAGAAAATCAACTGATTCCTAGAACAGAACTAGCTTATTTCACTCAGTACAGTGTTTGGAAATGAAGATGTTTGTTTTCTAAACAAACTACTTTAGAAATGAAGCTAAACAAGTAAGTTGTATATCTTGTTAGATTACACAAACTAGGAAAGTTTGAAATTGCTGCACTCAACCATCCTTGTAGAAAAGCAACTCATTTCTAGAACTGAACTAGCTTATTTCACACAATACAGTGTTTGGAAATGAAGATGTTTGTTTTTAAACAAACTACTTTAGAAAAACGAAACTAGTAAGTTGTATTTCTTGTTAGATTACACTAACAAATGCATTAGAAAAGCAACTGATTCCTGAAACAGAGTACAGTGTTCTGCAATGAAGATGTTTGTTTTTGCAATAAATTAGAGGTAGTTAGTTTACATCTTGTTAACTAGGAAGTTTGAACTTGGTGCACTCATCTGCAAACTCAACCAGCTTATTTTCTACAGTGAAATGATGTTTGTTTTCACAAAAAACTACTTTAGAAATGAAGGGAAACTAGTAAGTTTTGCATCTTGTTAGATTACATTAAGTAGAAATGTTTGAACTGGCTGCACTAGAAACAACTGATTCCTAGAACCAAAGTAGCTTATTTCACACAGTACAGTCTTTGGAAATGAAGATGTTTGTTTTCTAAACAAAGTACTTTAGAAATGAAGCGAAACTAGTAAGTTGTACTTCTTGTTAGATTACACTAACTTGGATGTTAGAACGTGGTGCACTCAACCATCTTCTTTGAAAAGCAACTGATTCCTAGAACCAAACTACCTTATTTAGTACAGTGTTCTGCAATGAAGATGTTTGTTTTCTAAACAAATTACTTTAGAAATGAAATGAAAAGGAAGTTGTACATCTTATTAGATTACAAATGACTGAACCTTGTTGAGGAATGCAACTGATTCCTAGATATCTTGTAGCTTATTTCACACAGTACAGTGTTAAAAATGAAGATGTTTGTTTTCTAAAGAAACTACTTTAGAAATGAAGAGAAAATACTAGGTTGTACAACTTGTTAGTTTACTCTAACAAGGAATGTTTGAACTTGCTGCACTCAACTGTCTTTGTAGAAAATCAACCATTTCCTAGATCCAACTAGTTTATTTCACACAGTACATTGTTCAGCAATGAAGATGTTTGTTTTCAAAACAAACTACTTTAGAAAAAAAATGAAACTAGTAAGTTGTACATCTTGTTAGATTACACTAACTAGGAATGTTTCAACTTGCTGCACTCAACCATCTGTGTAGAAAAGCACTTAGTCCTAGAACTGAACTAGCTTTTTTCACACAGTACAGTGTTCGGCAATGAAGATGTTTGTTTTCTAAACAAACTACTTGAGAAAATGAAGAGAAACTAGTAAGTTTTACATCTTATTAGAATACACCAACCAGGAATGTTTGAACTTTCTGCACTCAAAGATCTTCGTAGAAAAGTCACTGATTTCTCAAACCGAACTAGCTTATTTCACACAGTACAGTGTGTGGCATCGAAGACGTTTGTTTCGTAAACAAACTACTTTAGACATGAGGCGAATCTACTAACTTGTATGTCTTATTAGATTACACAAACAAGGAGAGTTTGAAGTTGCTGCACTCAACCTTCTTTGTAGGAAAGCAACTGATTCCTAGAAATGAACTAGCTTATTTCACACAGTACAGTGTTCAGCAATGAAGATGTTCGTTTGCTAAACAAACTATTTAGAAATGAAGCAAAACTATAAAGTTGTACATCTTGTTAGATTACACTAACTACTAATGTTTGAACTTGCTGCACTCCACCATCTTCGTAGAAAAGCAACTGATTCCTTGAACCGAACTAGCTTATTTCACACAGTACAATGTACGGCAAAGAAGATTTTTGTTTTCTAAACAAACTACTTTAGAAATGAGGTGAATCTACTAAGTTGTATATCTTGTTAGATTACACAAACTAAGAAAGTTTGAAGTTGTCGTACTCAACCTTCTTCGTACAAATGCAACTGATTCCTACAAACAAACTAGGTTATTTCACAGAGGACAGTGTACGGCAATGGAGATGTTTCTCTTCTAAGAAACTACTTCAGAAATGAGGCGAATCTATGAAGTTATACATTTTGTTAGATTACACAAACAAGGAAAGTTTGAAGTTGATGCACTCAAACTTCTTTGTAGGAAAGCAACTGATTCCTAAAAACGAACTAGCTTATTTCACACAGTACAGTGTTCAGCAATGAAGATGTTTGTTTTCTAAAAAGACTACTTTAGAAATGAGGCGAATCAACTAAGTTGTACATCTTGTTAGATTACACAAACTAGGAAAGTTGGACATTGCTGCACTCAACCTTGTTCGTAGTATTGCAACTAATTCCTAGAACTGAACTAGCTTATTTCACACAGTACAGTGTTCGGCAATGTAGATGTTTTTCTAAACAAACTACATTAGAAATGAAGTGAAACTAGTAAGTTGTACATCTTGTTAGATTACACTAACTACGAATGTTTTAACCTGCTGTACTGAACCATCTTTGTAGAAAATCAACTGATTCCTAGGACCCATGTAGCTTATTTGACTCAGGACAGTGTTTGGCAAGGAACACGTTTGTTTTCTAAACAAACTACTTTAGAAATGAGGCTAATCTACTAAGTTGTATATCTTGTTAGATTACACAAACTATGAAAGTTTGAAGTTGCTGCACTCATCATTGTTCGTAGGAAAGCACCTGTTTTCTAGAATCGAACTACCATACTTCACACAGTACAGTGTTTGGCAATGAAGATGTTTGTTTTCTAAACAAACTACTTTAGAAATGAAGCGAAACTAGTAAGTTGTATTTCTTGTTAGATTACACTAACTTGGAATGTTTGAACATGGTGCACTCAACCACCTTCGTAGAAAAGCAACTGATTCCTAGAACCGTACTACCTTATTTCACAGAGTACAGTGTTCTGCAATGAAGATGTTTGTTTTTGCAATAAACTACTTCATAGAGGTAGTGAAACTAGTAAGTTATACATCTTGTTAGACTACACTAACTAGGAAAGTTTGAACTTGGTGCACTCAACCATCTTTGGACAAATGCAACTGATTCCGAGAACCGAACTAGCTTATTTCGCACACTACAGTGTTCGGTAATGATGATGTTTGTTTTCTAAAAAAACTACTTTAGAAATGAAGGGAAACTAGTAAGTTTTGCATCTTGTTAGATTACACTAAGTAGAAATGTTTGAACTGGCTGCACTCAACCATCTTTGTCGAAAAGCAACTGATTCCTAGAACCAAAGTAGCTTATTTCACACAGTACAGTCTTTGGAAATGAAGATGTTTGTTTTCTAAACAAAGTACTTTAGAAATGAAGCGAAACTAGTAAGTTGTACTTCTTGTTAGATTACACTAACTTGGATGTTAGAACGTGGTGCACTCAACCATCTTCGTTGAAAAGCAACTGATTCCTAGAACCGTACTACCTTATTTCACAGAGTACAGTGTTCTGCAATGAAGATGTTTGTTTTCTAAACAAATTACTTTAGAAATGAAATGAAACTAGGAAGTTGTACATCTTATTAGATTACACAAACTAGTAAAGTTTGAAGTTTCTGCACTGAACCTTGTTCGTAGGAATGCAACTGATTCCTAGAACCGAAGTAGCTTATTTCACACAGTACAGTGTTCTGAAATGAAGATGTTTGTTTTCTAAAGAAACTACATTAGAAATGAAGCGAAAATACTAGGTTGTACAACTTGTTAGTTTACTCTAACTAGGAATGTTTGAACTTGCTTCACTCAACTGTCTTTGTAGAAAATCAACCATTTCCTAGATCCAATGTAGTTTATTTCACACAGTACAGTGTTCGGCAATGAAGATGTTTGATTTCTAAACAAACTACCTTAGAAAAAAAGCGAAACTAGTAAGTTGTCCATCTTGTTAGACTACACTAACTAGGAATGTTTCAACTTGCTGCACTCAACCATCTACGTAGAGAAGCAACTAATTCTTAGAACCGAACTAGCTTTTTTAACACAGTACAGTGTACAGCAATGATGTTTGTCTTCTAAATAAAGTACTTTAGAAATGAGGAGAATCTACTAAGTTGTACATCTTATTAGATTGGACAAACAAGGAAAGTTTGAAGTTGCTGCACTCAAACTTTTTCGTAGGAAAGCAACTGATTCCTAGAACCGAGCTAGCTTATTTCACACAGTACAATGTTCAGCAATGAAGATGTTTGTTTTCTAAACAAACTACTTTAGAAATAAAGCGAAACTAGTAAGGTGTACATCTTGTTAGATTACACTATTTACGAATGTTTGAACTTGCTGCGCTCAACCATCTTCATAGAAAATCAACTAATTCCTAGAACCTATGTAGCTTATTTCACACAGGACAGTGTTCCACAATGAAGATGTTTGTTTTCTAAAGAAACTACTTTAAAAATGAGGCGAATCTACTAAGTTGTGCCTCTTGTTAGATTACACAAACTAGGAAAGTTTGAATTTGTTGCACTCAAACTTTTTTGTAGGAATGCAACTGATTCCTGTAACCGAACTAGCTTATTTCACACAGTACAGTGGTCGGCAATGAAGATGTTTGTTTTCCAAACAAACTACATTAGAAATGAAGTGAAACTCGTAAGTTGTACACTTGTTAGATTAAACTAAGTAGGAATGTTTGAACTTGCGACACTCAACCATCTTCAAAGAAAGTCCACTGATACCTACAAGCGATGTAGGTTATTTCCCACAGTACACTGTTCAGCAATGAAGATGTTTGTCTTCTAAAAAAACTACTTTAGAAATGAAGCGAAACTAGTAAGTTGTACAACTTGTTAGATTACACGAACTAGGAATGTTTGAACTTGCTACACTCAACCACCTTTGTAGAAAAGCAACTGATTCGTACAACGGAACTAGCTTATTTCACACAGTACAGTGTTCGGGAATGAAGATGTTTGTTTTCTAAACAAACTCCTTGAGAAATGAGTCGAATCTACTAAGTTGTACATCTTTTTCGACTACACTAACTAGGAATGTTGGAACTTGCTCCACTCAACCGTCTTCGTAGAAAGGGAACAGATTTCTAGAACCAAACTAGCTTATTTCACAGAGTATACTGTTCAGCAATGAAGATGTTTGTTTTCTAAACAAACTACTTTAAAAATGAAGTGAAACTTGTATCTTGTTAGATTACACAAACAAGGAAAGTTTGAAATTGCTGCACTAAACCTTCTTCCTAGGAAAGCAACTGATTCCTAGAACCGAACTATCTTATTTCACACAGTACAGTGTTCGGCAATGAAGATGTTTGTTTTCTAAACAAACTACTATAGAAATACGCAAAAACTAGTAAGTTGTATATCTTGTTAGATTACACTATCTAGGAATATTTGAACTTGCTGCACTCAACCATCTTTGTAGGAAAGCAACTGATTCCTAGAACCGAACTAGCTTATTTCACACAGTACATTTTTCGGCAATGAAGATGTTTGTCTTCTAAACAAACTACTTTAGAAATAAAGCGAAAATAGTAAATTGTACATTATGTTAGATTACACTAACTAGAAATGTTTGAACTTCCTGCACTCAAAAATCTTCGTAGAAAAGCAACTGATTCCTAGAACCGAACTAGATTATTTCACACAGTACAGTGTTCACCAATGAGGATGTTTGTTATCTAAACAAACTACTTTAGAAATGAGGCGAATCTACTAAGTTGTATATCTTGTTAGATAGCACAAACTAGGAAAGTTTGAAGTTGCTGCACTCAACATTCTTCCTAGGAAAGCAACTGATTCCTAGAACCAAACTAGCTTATTTCACACAGTACAGTGTTCGGCAATGACGATGTTTGGCTTCTAAACAAACTACTTTAGAAATGAAGCAAAACTAGCAAGTTGTACATCTTCTTAGATTACACTAACTGGGAATCTTTGAACTTGCTGCACTCAACCATCTTCACAGAAAAGCAACTTATTCCTAGAACCAAACTAGCTTATTTCACACAGTACAGTGTTCGCCAATGAAGATGTTTGTTTTCTGAACAAACTACTTTAGAAATGAAGCGAAACTACTAAGTTGTACATCATGTTAGACTACACGCACTAGGAATGTTTGAACTTGCTGCAATCAACAATCTTCTTAGCAAAGCAACTGATACCTAGAATCGAAGTAGCTTATTTCACATAGTACAGTGTTTGGCAATGAAGATGTTTCTTTTCTAAACAAACTACATCACAAATGAGGTGAATCTACTAAGTTGTATATCTTGTTAGATTACACAAATTAGGAATGTTTGAAGTTGCTCAACTCAACCTTGTTCGTAGGAATGCCACTGATTCCTAGAACCGAACTACCTTATTTCAGACAATACAGTGTACGGCAATGAAGATGTTTCTTTTTTAAACAATCTACTTTAGAAATGAAGCAAAAATAGTAAGTTGTAAATCTTGTTAGATTACATTAATTAGGAATCTTGGTACTTGATGCACTCAACAATCTTCAGAGAAAATCAAGTGATTCGTAGAACCGAACTAGCTTATTTCACACAGTATACTGTTCGGCAAGGGAGATGTTTGCTTCCTAAACAAACTACTTTAGAAATCAAGCAAAACTAGTAAGTGGTACATCTGGTTAGATTACACTAACTAGAAATGTTTGAACTTGCTGCATTCAACCATCTTTGTAGAAAAGCAACTGATTCCTAGAACCGAACAAGCATATTTCACACATATTTCAGCAATGAATATGTTTGTTTTCTAAACAAACTACTTTAGAAATGAAGGAAAACTGGTAAGTTTTACATCTTGTTAGACAACACTAACTAGGAATTTTTGAACTTTCTGCACTCATACAACTTCGTAGAAAAGCAACTGATTCCTAGAACCAATGTACCTTATTTCACACAGTACGGTATTTTGCAATGAAGATGTGTGTTTTCTAAACAAGCTACTTTAGAAATGAGGCGAAACTAGTAAGTTGTACATCTTGTCAGATTACACTAACTAGGATTGTTTCAACTTGCTGGACTCAACCATCTTCGTAGAAAAGCAACGAATTCCTAGAAACGACCTACCTTATTTTACACAGTACAGTGTTCGGCAACGAAGATGTTTGTTTTCTAAACAAACTACTTTAGAAATGCAGCAAAACTGGTAAGTTGTAAAGCTTGTTAGACTACACTAACTAGGAATGTTTGAACTTGCTGCACTCAACCATCTTTGTAGAAGAGCAACTAATTTTTAGACCCGAACTAGCTTATTTCACATAGCACCATGTTCGGTCATGAAGATGTTTGTTTTCTAAACAAACTACTTTAGAAATTAAGCTAAACTAGTAAGTTGTACATCTTGTTAGACTACACTACATAAGAATGTTTGAACTTGCTGCACTCAACCATCTTCGTAGAAAAGCAACTGATTCCTGAAACTGAACTAGCTTATTTCACACAGTACTGTGTTCGGAAATGACGACGTTTGTTTTCTAATTGAACTACTTTAGAAATGAAGCGAAACTAGTAAGTTGTACATCTTGTTAGATTACAGTAACTAGGAATGTTTGAACTTGCAGCAGTCAACCATCTTGGTAGAAAAGCATCTGATTCCTAAAACAAAGTAGCTTATTTCACACAGCACAGTGTTTGGCAATGAAGATGTTTGTTTTCTAAACAAACTACTTTAGAAATGAACCAAAACTAGAAATTGTACATCTTGTTAGATTACACGAACTAGGAATGTTTGAACTTCCTGCATTCAACAATCTTCATAGAAAAGCAACTAATTCCTACAACCGAACAAGATTATTTCACCAAGTACAGTGCTCGGCAGTGAAGATGTTTGTTTTCTCAAGAAACTACTTTAGAAATTAAGTGAAACTAACAAGTTTTACATCTTGTTAGATTACACTAACTATGGATGTTTGAACTTTCTTCCCTCAACCATCTTTGTAGAATAGCAACTGATTCCTAGAACCGAACTAGCTTATTTCACACAGTACATGTTCGGCAATGAACACGTATGTTTTCTAAACAAACTACTTTAGAAAATACGCAAATCTACTAAGTTGTATATCTTGTTAGATTACACAAACAAGGAAAGTTTGAAGTTGCTGCACTCAACCTTCATCCTAGGAAAGCAACTGATTCCTAGTACAAAACTAGCTTATTTCACAAAGTACAGTGTTCAGCAATGAAGATGTTTGTCTTCTGAACAAACTACTTTAGAAATGAAGCAAAACGAGTAAATTGTACATCTTGTTAGATTACACTAACTAGGAATGTTTGAACTTGCTGCACTGAACCATCTTCGTACAAAAGGAACTTATTCCTAGAACCGAACTAGCTTAATTCACACAGTACAGTTACTGGCAATGAAAATGTTTGTTTTCTAAACAAACTACATTAGAAGTGAGGCGAATCTACTAAGTTGTACATCTTGTTAGACTACATGCCCTAGGAATGTTTGAAGTTGCTGAACTCAACCTTGTTAGTAGGAATGCCACTGATTCCTAGAACCGAACTACCTCATTTCACACAGTACAGTGTTCGGCAACGAAGATGTTTGTTTTCTAAACAAACTACTTTAGAAATGAAGCGAAACTAGTAAGTTGTACATCTTGTTAGATTACACTAACTAGGAATGATTCAACTTGCTGTTCTCAACCATCTTGGTAGAAAAGCAAATGATTCCTAGAAACAAAGTAGCTTATTTCACACAGTACAGTGGATGGCAATGAAGATGTTTGTTTTCTAAACAAACTACTTCAGAAATGAAGCGAAACTAGTAAGTTGTACATCTTGTTAGATTACACTACCTAGGAATGTTTGAACTCGCTGCACTCAACCATCTTCGTAGAAAATCAACTGATTCCTAAAACCAAAGAAGCTTATTTCACACAGAACAGTGTTTGGCAATGGAGATTTTAGTTTTCTAAACAAACTACTTTAGAAATGAGGTGAATCTATTAAGTTGTATATCTTGTTAGATTACAAAAACTAGGAATGTTTGAAGTTGCTGAACTCAACCTTGTTGGTAGGAATGCCAGTGATTCCTAGAACCAAACTACCTTATTTCACACTGTACAGTGTTTGGCAATGAAGATGTTTGTTTTCTAAACAAATACCGTAGAAATGAAGCGAAACTAGTAAGTTGTACATCTTGTTAGATTACACTAACTATGAATGATTCAACTTGCTGCTCTCAACCATCTTCGTAGAAAAGCAACTGATTCCTAGAGCCAAACTAGCTTTTTTCACACAGTACAGTGCTCGGCAATGAATATGTTTCTCTTCTAAACAAACTACTTTATATATGAAGCGAAACTAGTAAGTTGTATATCTTGTTAGACTACACTAACTAGGAATGTTTGAACTTGCTGCACTCAACCACCTTCGTAGAAAAGCA
The DNA here is from genome assembly GCA_036365145.1 of Orientallactaga sibirica. NCBI lineage: Eukaryota > Metazoa > Chordata > Mammalia > Rodentia > Dipodidae > Orientallactaga > Orientallactaga sibirica. The sequence goes on from JAEOAD010000844.1 coordinate 226,541, forward strand.
CCTTATTCCTAGAACCAAACTAGCATATTTCAAACAATACAGAGTTCGGCAAAGAAGATGTTCACTTTCTGAACAAACTACTTTAGAAATGAGGCGAATCTAGTAAGTTGTATATCTTCTTAGATTACAAAAACTAGGAAAGTTTGAAGTTGCTGCACTCAACCTTTTTTGTAGCATTGGAACTATTTCCTAGAACCGACTAGCTTATTTCACACAGTACAGTGTTTGGAAATGAAGATATTTGTTTTCTAAACAAACTACATTAGAAATGAACTGAAACTAGTAAGTTGTACATCTTGTTAGATTACACTAACTAGGAATGTTTGAACTTGCTGCACTCAACCATCTTCATAGAAAATCCACTTATTCCTAGAAGCCATGTAGGTTATTTCACACAGGACAGTGTTCGGTAATGAAGAAGTTTGCCTTCTAAACAAACTACTTTAGAAATGAAGCGAAACTAGTAAGTTATACATCTTGTTAGATTACACTAAGTAGGAATGTTTGTACTTGGAGTACTCAAACATCTTCGTAGAGAATCAACAGATTCATAGAACCGAACTAGCTTACTTCACACAGTATAGTGTTCAGCAATGAAGATGTTTGTTTTCTAAACAAACTACTTTAGAAATGAAGCGAAACTAGTAAGTTGTACATCTTGTTAGATTAAACTACCTAGGAATGTTTGAACTCGCTGCACTCGACCATCTTGGTAGAAAAGCAACTGATTCCTAGAACCGAACTACCATATTTCACACAGTACAGAGTTCGGCAATGAAGGTGTTTGTTTTCTAAACAAACTACTTCAGAAATGAGTTTAATCTACTAAGTAGTACATCTTGTTAAATTACACTTACTAGGAATGTTTGAACTTGCTCTACTCAACAATCTTCATAGAAAATCAGCTGATTCGTAGAACCAAACTAGCTTATATCACACAGTACAGTGTTCAACAATGAACATGTTTGTTTTCCAAACAAACTACTTTAGAAATAAAGTGAAACAAGTAAGTTGTACATTTTATTATGTTACAGTAACTAGAAATGTTTGAACTTGCTGCACTCAACCATCTTGGTAGAAAACCAACTGATTCCTAGAAACTAAGTAGCTTTTTTCACACAGTACAGTGTTTGGCAATGAAGATGTTTGTTTTCTAAAGAAATTACTTTAGAAATGAAGCGAAACTAGAAAGTTGTATATCTTGTTAGATTACACTACCTAGGAATGTTTGAACTCGCTGCACTCAACAATCTTGGTAGAAAAGCAACTGATTCCTAGAATTGAACTAGGTTTTTTCACACAGTACAGTGTTCGGCAATGAAGATGTTTGTTTTCTAAAGAAACTACTTTAAAAATGAAGCGAAACAAGGAAGTTGTACATCTTGTTAGGTTACACTAACTAGGAATGTTTGAACTTCCTGCACTCAACCATCTTCGTAGAAAAGCACCTGATTCCTAGAACTGAACTAACATATTTCACACAGTACAGCATTCAGCAATGAAGATGTTTGTTTTGTAAATGAGGCGAATCTTCTAAGTTGTACGTCTTCTTAGATTACAAAAACTAGGAAAGTTTGAAGTTTCTGCACTCAACCTTGTGCGTAGGAATGCAACTTTTGTCTAGAACCGAACTAGGTTATTTCACACAGTACACTGTTCGACAATGAAGACGTTTGTTTTCTAAGCAAACTACTTTAGAAATGAGGCGAATCTACTCAGTAATACATCTTGTTAGATTACACTAACTAGGAATGTTTGAACTTGCTGTACTCATCCATCGTCATAGAAAATCAACTGATTCGTAGAACAAAACTAGCTTATGTCACACAGCACAGTGTTCTGCAATGAACCTGTTTGTTTTCTAAACAAACTACTTTAGAAATAAAGCGAAACTAATAAGTTGTACATCTTATTAGATTATACTAACTAGGAATGTTTGAACTTGCTGCACGCAACCATCTTGGTAGAAAACCAACCGATTTCTAGAAACTAATTAGCTTATTTCACACAGTACAGTGTTTGGGAATGAAGATGTTCATTTTCTAAATAAACTACTTTAGAACTGAAGCAAAACTAGTAAATTGTACATCTTGTTAGATTACACTAACTAGAAATGTTTGAACTTCAGGCACTCAACAATCTTCGTAGAAAAGCAATAGATTCCAAGAACCGCACTGGCTTATTTCACACAGTACAGTGTTCGACCTGAAGGTGTTTGTTTTCTAAACAAACTACTTTAGAAATGAAGCAAAACTACTCAGTTGTACATCTTATTCGACTACACTAACTATGAACGTTTGAACTTGCTGGGCTCAACCATTTTCGTAGAAAAGCAACTGATTTCTAGAACCTAACTAGCTTATTTCACACAGTACAGTGTTCGGTAATGAAGATGTTTGTTTTCTAAACAAACTTCTTGAGAAATGAAGTGAAACTAGTAAGTTGTACATCTTGTTAGATTGCACTAACTAGGAATGTTTGAACTTGCTGCACTCAACCATCTTAATAGAAAAGCAAGTGATTCCAAGAAGTGAACTAGCTTATTTCACACAGCACAGTGTTCGGCAATGAAGATGTTTGTGTTCTAAACAAAGTACATTAGAAATGAAGCGAAACTAGTAATTTGTGAATCTTGTTTTATTACACTAAATAGGAATGTTTGAACTTGCTGCACTCAAACATCTGTGTAGAAAAGCAACTGATTCCTAGAACCGAACTACCTTATTTCACACTGTACAGTGTTTGGCACTGAGATGTTTCTTTTCTAAACAAACTAGTTTAGAAATGAAGTGAAACTAGTAAGTTGTACATCTTGTTAGACTACACTAACTAGGAATGTTTGAACTTGCTGCACGCAACCATCTTCGTAGAAAATCAACTGATTCATAGAACCAAAATGGCTAATTTCACAGTATAGTGTTCAGCAATGAAGATGTTTGTTTTCTAAACAAAGTACTTTAGAAATGAAGTGAAAACAGGAAGTTGTACATCTTTTTAGATTACATTACCTCGGAATGTTTGAACTCGCTGCACTTACATTACCTCAGAATGTTTGAACTCGCTGCACTCAACCATCTTGGCAGAAAAACAACTGATTCCTAGAAACAAAGTAGCTTATTTCACACAGTACAGTGTTCGGTAATGAAGATGTTCATTTTCAAAACAAACTACTTTAGAAATGATGCGAAACTTGTAAGTTGTATATCTTGTTAGATTACATTAACTAGGAATGTTTGAACTTGCTGCACTCAACCATCTTCGTAGAAAAGCATCAGATTCCTAGAACCAAACTAGCTTATTTCACACAGTACAGTGTTTAGCATTGAAGATGTTTGTTTTCTAAAAAAACTACTTTAGAAATGAAGCGAAGCTAGCAAGTTGTACATCTTGTTAGATTACATTAACTAGGAATGTTTGAACTTGCTGCACTCAACCATCTTGGTAGAAAAGCAAGTTATTCCTAGAAACAAAGTAGCTTATCTCACACAGTACCGTGTTTGGCAAAGAAGATGTTCTTTTTCTAAACAAACTACTTTAGAAATGAAGCGAAACTAGTAAATTGTACATCTTGTTAGATTACATTAATTAGGAATGTTTGAACTTCCTGCACTCAACAATCTTCGTAGCAAAGCAACTGATTCCTAAAACCGAACTAGCTTATTTCACACAGTACAGTGTTTAGCATTGAAGATGTTTGTTTTCTAAACAAACTACTTTAGAAATGAAGCAAAACTATTAAGTTGTACATCTTGTTAGATTACACTAACTAGAAATGTTTGAAATTGCTGCACTCAACCTTCTTCGTAGAAAATCCACTGATACCTAGAAGCCATGTAGCTTATTTCACACAGGCAGTGTTCGGCAACGAAGATGTTTGTTTTCTAAACAAACAACACTTGAAATGAAGCTAAACTAGTAAGTTGTATAACTTGTTAGATTACACGAACTAGGAATGTTTCAACTTGCTGCACTCAACCATCTTTGTAGAAAAGCAACCGATTCGTAGAACCGAACGACCTTATTTCACACAGTACAGTGTTCGACAATGAAGATGTTTGTTTTCTGAACAAACTACTTGAGAAATGAGTCGAATCTCCTAAGTTGTACATCTTCTTAGATTACACAAACTAGGAAAGTTGGAAGTTGCTGCACTCAACAATGTTTGAGGAAAGCAACTGATTCCTAGAACTGAACTAGCTTATTTCACACAACACAGTGTTCAGCAATGAAGATGTTTGTTTTCTAAACAAACTACTTTAGAAATGAAACAAAACTAGTAAGTTGTACATCTTGTTAGATTACACGAACTAGGAATGTTTGAACTTGCTACACTCAACCATCTTGGTAGAAAAGCAACTGATTCCTAGAACCAATGTAGCTTATTACACACAGCACAGTGTTCGGCAATGTAGATGTTTCTTTTCTCAACAAACTACTTTAGAAATGAAGCAAAACTAGTAAGTTGTACATCTTCTTAGATTACACTAACTAGGATCGTTTGAACTTGCTGCACTCAAACATCTTCATACAAAAGGAACTTATTTCTAGAACTGAATTAGCTTGTTTCACACAGTACAGTGTTCGGCAATGAAGATGTTGGTTTTCTAAACAAACTACTTTAGAAAGGAAGCAAAACCACTAAGTTGTACATCTTGTTAGACTACACTAACTAGGAATGTTTGAACTTGCTGCACTCAACCATATTCATAGAAAATCAACTGATTCGTCGAACCAATGTAGCTTGTTTCACACAGTACAGTGTTCGGGAATGAAGATGTTTGTTTCCTAAACCAACTACTTTAGAAATGAGGCGAATATACTAAGTTGTACATCTTGTTAGAATACACAAACATGGAAAGTTTGAAGTTGCTGCACTCAACCTTCTTCATAGGAGAGCAAATGATTCCTAGAACCGAACTAGCTTATTTCACACAGTACAGTGTTGGGCAATGAACATGTTTGTTTTGTAAACCAACTACTTTAGAAGTGAGGCGAATATACTAAGTTGGACATATTGTTAGATTACACAAACAAGGAAAGTTTGAAGTTGCTGCACTCAACCTTCTTCGTAGGAAAGCAACTGATTCCTAGAAGCGAACTAGCTCATTTCACACAGTACAGTGTCCGGCAATGAAGATGTTTGTCTTCTAAGCAAACTACTTTTGAAATGAAGCAAAACTAGTACGTTGTACATCTTGTTGGATTACACTAACTAGGATTGTTTGAAATTTCTGCGCTCAACCATCTTAGAAGAAAAGCAACTGATTCCGAGAACCGAACTAGCTTATTTCATGCAGTACAGTGTACGGCAATGAAGATGTTTGTTTCCTAAAGAAACTACTTTACAAATGAGGCGAATCTACTAAGTTGTACATCTTGTTAGATTACACAAACAAGGAAAGTTTGAAGTTGCTGCACTCAACCTTCTTCATAGGAAAGTGTAGCAGACAGCTTCAGGTTCACTGAGATGACCTTCTAGACCAGGCACAGTTATAGAGGAAGAGATATTATTTATTGAAGCTTACAGATCCAGGGGAAGTTCCATAATAGTAGCAGAAGTGGCTTGCCCTTCACAGGACCAGGCAAGAGAGAGAAAAAGCCAACCAGCCACCACGTTACACAGAGTAAAATTACAGCCAAAATGTCACACAGCACACTTCAGAAACTCCTGCTAGGCACATTTGCAAATCTTTACAATGGAATCCCAAACCCACACCTTAAGACCGGCCCCCAGTGACATTGCGTCTAGCAAGGTGATTGCAGATGCAAACTATAAAGTAATAAAACACTGAATATATTGGGGGACATATATTCAAACTACCATATTCCACGCCTGGCGCCCAATATATTTAGATCCTG
>JAEOAD010002042.1:0-202158 GCA_036365145.1 Orientallactaga sibirica
CTATTTTAATATATTTAGCTCCTGGCCCCAATAGATTTATAACTATCACACATTGTAAATTGTACTCAGTCCAATTTCAAAGGTTCTCACAGTCTTGATCAACTTAAGATAGTGAGTCCTGTAAAATCAAACAAGTTAAATACTTTCAACATGTAAAGGCACAGAGTAAACATTTTTAACTGGTAAAAAGCAAAGAGAGACTAGAATAATGCAAACTCAACTATCATCAGCCGTCATCAAACTTCTGCAGTTCAAGTTCAATATAACCAGAGACTGACAGTCTCCAGTTTTCCAATTCCGCCCCTCCAGCTGGGCAGAGTCGCCAGGAAAACTTTCATCCCATGCCAACACTGCACTCCATGGTAGCCCTTTTGCACAGTCCTGGAATATCCAAAACATCTTCAGGTCTCCATGCAAACCACGGTCCATCTTCCAAAGGCTCTTGCAGCCTATTCCTGAGGTCTTCATGCCTGCCTCATGCTGCATCTCAGCAGTGGCTCCTGGAACCGTGTGCAATTCATGACCACTCCATGCATTTTCATGCTTCCAAAACCAATACCAGGTGTGCAGGACACAGCCATATTCTTAATCCAGGGACAAAATAAACCATAGCCTTGAAAAGCAGGTTCCTTCTCCAGTCAACTCTTTCCAAAGAGTTTGCATTTCTAACAGTCTTTCCTCAGGCATCCTCTCCATTGTTTTAATGTAAATCAAGTCAGGCCACCTTCCTTCCACCTTCCTTAAGATTGCTAATGTGTTTGACAATAGCAGCTAAACCAGTCTCAGTGCCTCTACTTTTAACTTGCTTCAGGTTTTCCAACTTAAAATCTTAAAATCTCAGTCCGATATCTTTAGCCAAGCACATCAGTCCATTACAAATTTAAGTTTGATCAAACTTTCTGGGCCTGGATAGCAGAGCGTAGCCATCCCTTATGCCAGTAGCCCAGTTCCAACAAAGTCCTCTGCAGTCTTTCCTTCCCCTTAGAAAGCTCATAAGCCAAGCCTCGAAGTTCAATACAGTCTGCACTTAGCATTCTCAAACTCTCATCAGAATAGTCCATAAAACTTGGCTTACCACTCCAGAAGGCATCTTCAGTTGCAAGCACCAAGTCCATGCCCATTCCTCCAAAACAAAGGTTCCAAAGACGAATATCCCACGGTCAGGTTCATCTCACCCCCACTCCTGGTACCACTTTACTGTTGCAGACAGCTTCAGGTTCGCTGAGATGAACTTCCAGACCAGGCACAGTTATGGAGGAAGGGATATTATTTATTGAAGCTTACAGATCAGGGGAAGTTCCATAATGGCAGGAAAAGCAGCCTGCTCTCCACAGGGCCAGGCAAGAGAGAGAAAAGCCAACCAGCCACCACAGCACACAGAGCAAAACTACAGCCAAAAGGTCACACAGCACACTTCAGGAACTCCTGCTAGGCACATTTGCATATCTTTACAATGGAATCTCAAACCATCACCACACCTTAAGACTGGCCCCAGTGACCTTGCCTCTAGCAAGGTGATTGCAGATACAAACTATAATTGTACCCAGGTCCACCTCAGAGGTAATCCTAGATGTTGACTTTGCTTGTAAGCAAGTATTGTAGTGGACTGGTGGAACAATTTAGTAGCAAGTTCTAAACTTCAATTGAGTCAAATACACATTCAATTAACATGAGCACAGAGTATACATGTGTGGGAATTGAAACAAAGAGTCTTATAAGGTCAAAATCCCTAAGGATGTGTTTCTTCCACACCCTTAATCTTGTCAGCTAGGAATCAGACCCTGCCCCCAATAATGACAGAAGCAAAAGATAAAGGCCCTTTAAATCCAAAAGTATTACAGGCAGCAATATTCAACACTTCATATTCAGCTTATTTGAAAATGGTAAGGCCAACCACAAATGTGTAACCCATAACCTGCCCTGACCTGGAAAGAGAGGTTAGCTCTTCCAATGCAGGCCTTTGTTACCTTTTGGTGTGGCTTCCAAACTCACCAATGCTGAGTTCCCACCTCGTTCCCTGAGCTGTGGAGCTTGGCTCAGCTGTGCTGGGTCCAGTGTTGGTGATGTAGTACAGGCTGCTGCTAATGGCTGATTTCTGCCAATTCACTGGGGTTCTGATGGTTGGGGGATGGGCAAGTTCAGGAAGCCTACAGTAGCTCACCATGTTCTCCTGTAGGTCTTTCAGTAGCTCCGCAGACTTTTCTTCGCTTTCTGGGCTTTGAGAGGAGACTGATGAGGTTGGAAAGACCCCTGTTTATTATTTTTGTTGTTGTTGTTGTTTGTTTGGGTGGCAGCGGTGGTGGCAGCGGTGGCCGGCGGCTGCAGGGGAAGCTCAGCGAGTCTCAGCTGATCTGAGCAGTGGTTTAGCACCGGGGATTGGAGCTGCTGCTCCAGCCACTGTGGAGCGGCTCGGGCCACAATCACCAAAGTGTTATTTCCGCTGTTTCCCAGAAAAAAATATTATGATCTTTTCTGAAGAAGAGTGTAGTTTTGTTTAAATCCCTCCCTGATCTGGTTTGGCGTGATCTTGCAGAAGCCATCCATTTTCTTAGATAACAGCACCTGCATTGAACAGAGGATCATCCCATTCTTTAGGTAAAGGTAAATGTTGACTTTTAGATCATCCGTTCCTTAGGTAATTGTAAACACCTGGTTGCACAGAGTGATCATCCATTCCCCTTAGGATAAAAGGTAAACACCTGACTTGAACAGAGGGACCATCCATTCCTTAACAATGGTAAACACCTGCATATAAAAGGTATCATCAATTTCTTGGGTAAGATCACACACAGTCTTATAGAGGATCATCCATTCCTTGGGTAACTGTACACCTGTATTGTATAGAGGCATCTTCCATTCTTTGTACAGGTAAACACCACAATACACAGAGGATCTCATTCATTCCAATAAGTGTAAACATCTGAAGCAAAGTGATCATCCATTCCATTTAAGTTAAACAAGGATTGAACAGGCATTCCTTATATCAGTAAACACCTGCATTGAACAGGGAATCAGCTTATTTGAAATCAACACCTGCATTGCACAGAGGGATCTTCCATTCCTTAGGTAAATGTAAACACTGGCATTGCAAAGAGAGTTTCATTCCTTAGGTAAATGCAGGTCCCTTTGCTTCAGCCTCCTTTAGGTGTAAACACCTGTTTGAACAAACTCATTCATTCCTTAATTAAACGTAAACACCTGCATTTTAAGAGTGGAATCTTCATTCCAGGGTGAAAGCACCTGCAATGCACAGAAGGATCATACAATGTTTGGCAGAGGTAAACAGGCTGCTGCTAATGGCTCATCGATTCCTTAGGTAAAGTACAAAACTTCGTAGAAAAGGGGATCCCATTCCTTGGGTTGGGGGACACAGGAGTTCAGAGGGACCATCCATTCCTTATGTAAAGTAGCTGCCTTGGACAGGCGATGATAGATTCCTAGGTAAAGGTAAACACCTACATTGCACAGTAGGATCATCCATTCCTTAGAATAAGTAAACACCTGCAATGATCAGGGGATCATCCAAACCTTAGATAACAGAAAACACCTGCCTTAAACAAGGGATCATACATTCCTTATGTAAAGGTTTTTGCACACGGGAACAACCATTATTTGTACAGGTAAACACGTGCACTGAACAGCGTGGTCATCCATTCCTTGTTGGTAGAAACCTGTGTTGAACAGAGGATCATCGTTCTTAGACAAATGTAAACACCTGCGTTGAACAGAGTCATCACTGTCCTGATAACAGTAAGCACCTGTTTTGCACTGGGGATCATTTATTCCTTAGAGTAAAGTTTAACACCTGCATTGCACAGAGGTTATCCCACTCCTTACCAAAGGTAAAAACCTGCATTGCACACCGAGGATCATCCATTCCTTAGATAACGGTAAACCTGCTTTGAACAGGGAATCATCTATTTCTTAGGTAAGGTAAAAATCTGCAACAGAGTGTTCATCCATTCCTTAGGTAAAGGTACACCTGCCTGGTCCAGAAGGATCATCCATTCCTTATATGAAGGTAACACCTGCATTACACAGGGAAGATAAATTCCTTTGGTAAAGGTAAACACCTGCATTTAAAAGAGAGATCTTCCATTCCTTAGGTAATAGTAAACACCTGCAATGCACATAGGGATCAATCATTCCTAAGGCAAATATAAACACCTGCAATGCACAGAGGGATCATCCATGCCTTAGTAGCGGTAAACACCTCTTGAACAGAGGGATCATCCATTCCTTAGGTAATGGTAAACACGTGCAATTCACAGAGATATCATCCATTCCTTAGGTAAAGGTCAACACCTGCATTGCACAGAGGGATCATCCATACCTTACATGAAGGTAAACACGTGCATTGAAAAGAGGTGTCTTCTATTCCTTAGGTAATAGTAAACACCAGCAATACACAGAGGGATCATCCATTCCTACGGTAAATGTAATTACCTACAATAGACAGAGGGGTCATCCATTCCTTAGATAAGTGTAAACACCTGCATTGGACAAAGGGATCATCCATTCCTTAGGTACCTGTAAAGCACCTTCATTGAATAGGGAGGATCATACATTCCTTAGATATGGTAAACACCTGCATTGAACAGAAATATCATCCATTCCCTAGGTAAAAGGTAAACACCTGCATTGAACAGGGTCATATATGCCTAGGTAAAGGTCAACATATTTATTGCAGAGAGGGATCATCCATTCCCTAGGTAAAGGTCAACACGTGCATTGAACAGAGGGATCATCCATTCCTTAGTATAGGACAACAAATGCATTGCCCAGAGGATCATCCATTCTTTAAGTAATGATCAACACCTGCCTGCCCAGAGGGATCATCCATACCTTATTAAAGGTAAACACCTGCATTGCACTGAGGAACATCCATTCCTTAGGTAAAGGTAGAAACCTGCGTTGATTAGAGGATAATCCTTCTTTAGGTAAAGGTAGACACCTGCGTTGAACAGAAGTGTATCATCCATTCCTTAGGATTGTAAACACCTGCATTGAACAGAGGATCATACATTCCTTAGGTAACCGTAAACACCTTAGGATGAGAGGGATCATCCATTCTTTAGATAACTGTAAACAACTGAGAACAGAGGGATCATCCATTACTTAGGTAACTTTAAACACCTGCATTGAACAGAGGCATCCATTCATTCCTTTGATAAAGTTCAACACCTGCATTTAACAGAGTAAAATGATCTTTTATTCCTTAGGTAAAAGATCAACACCTGCATTCCATGTGAGGGATCATCCATTCCTTAGGCAAATGGTAAACACCTGGATTGCACAGAGGGATCATCCATTCCTTAGATAATGTTAAACACCTGAATTGAAAAGAGGGATCATCCATTCCTTAGGTAAAGGTCAGCAGCTGCATTGGACAGAGGGATCATCCATTCCTGAGGTAAATGTAAACACCTGCATGGCACAGAGGGATCATCCATTCCTTATGTAAGTGTAAACACCTGCATTGATCAGAGGGATCATCATTCCTTAGATAACAGTAAACACCTGCATTGAACAGAGGATCATCCATTCCTATGTTAAATGTAAACACCTGCAATGCACAGAGGGAACATCCATTCCTTAGGTAAGTTTAAACACCTGCATTGCACAGAGGGATCATCCATTCCTTAAGTAAGTGTACAAACCTGTGTTGAACAGAGGGATCATCGTTCTTAGACAAAGGTAAACACCTGCGTTGAACAGAGATATCATCCACTCCTTAGATAACAGTAACACCTGCATTGCACAGAGGATCATTTATTCCTTAGGTAAAGTTTAACACCTGCATTGCACAGAGGGATTATCCATTCCTTTAGGTAAAGATAAAAACCTGCATTGAACAGAGGCATCATCCATTCCTTAGATAAAGGTAAACACCTGCATTTGAACAGAGGAATCATCTATTTCTTAGGTAAGTTGTAAAAATCTGCATTGCACAGAGTGTTCATCCATTCCTTAGGTAAAGGTCAACACCTGCCTGGTCAAGAAGGATCATCCATTCCTTATATGAAGGTAACACCTGCATTGCACACAGGGAAGATAAATTCCTTTGGTAAAGGTAAACACCTGCATTTAAAAGAGCGATCTTCCATTCCTTAGGTAATAGTAAACACCTGCAATGCACATAGGGATCAATCATTCCTAAGGCAAATATAAACACCTGCAATGCACAGAGGGATCATCCATGCCTTAGGTAGCGGTAAACACCTGCAATTCACAGAGATATCATCCATTCCTTAGGTAAAGGTCAACATCTGCATTGCACAGAGGGATCATCCATTCCGTAGATAATGGTAAACACCTGCATTAAACAGAGGGATCATCCATACCTTACGTGAAGGTAAACACGTGCATTGAAAAGAGGTATCTTCTATTCCTTAGGTAATAGTAAACACCAGCAATACACAGAGGGATCATCCATTCCTACGGTAAATGTAAATACCTACAATAGACAGAGGGGTAATCCATTCCTTAGATAAGGGTAAACACCTGCATTGGACAAAGGGATCATCCATTACTTAGGTACCTGTAAGCACCTTCATTGAATAGAGGGATCATACATTCCTTAGATAACGGTAAACACCTGCATTGTACAGAAATATCATCCATTCCCTAGGTAAAGGTAAACACCTGCATTGAACAGAGGGGTCATATATGCCTTAGGTAAAGGTCAACATATTCATTGCAGAGAGGGATCATCCATTCCCTAGGTAAAGGTCAACACGTACATTGAACAGAGGGATCATCCATTCCTTAGGTATAGGACAACACCTGCATTGCCCAGAGGGATCATCCATTCCTTAAGTAATGATCAACTCCTGCCTGGCCCAGAGGGATCATCCATACCTTATGTAAAGGTAAACACCTGCATTGCACACAGGGAAGATCCATTCCTTAGGTAAAGGTAGAACCCTGCATTGATTAGAGGGATAATCCTTCTTTAGGTAAAGGGAGACACCTGCATTGAACAGAGGTATCATCCATTCCTTAGGTAATGATAAACACCTGCATTGAACAGAGGGATCATACATTCCTTAGGTAATAGTAAACACCTGCAGTGAAGAGAGGGATCATCCATTCATTAGATAACCATAAACACTTGCTTTGAACAGAGGGATCATCCATTACTTAGGTAACTTTAAACACCTGCATTGAACAAAGGCATCATTCATTCCTAAGATAACGTTCAACACCTGCATTGAACAGAGGGAATATTTATTCCTTAGGTAAAGATCAACACCTGCATTCCACAGAGGGATCATCCATTCCTTAGGTCATGGTAAACACCTGGATTTCACAGAGGGATAACCCATTCTTTAGATAACGTTAAACACCTGCATTGAAAAGAGGGATCATCCATTCCTTGTGTAAAGGTCAACACATGCCTTGCACAGAGGGATCATCCATTCCTCAGGTAAAGGTCAACACCTGCCTGGCCCAGAGGGCTCATCTATTCCTTATGTAAAGGTAAACAACAGCATTGCACACAGAGAACTTCCATTACTTATGTAAAGGTAGACAGCTGCATTGAACAGAGGGATCTTCCATTCCTAAGTTAAATGTAAACACGTGCAATGCACAGAGGGAACATCCATTCCTTAGATAAGTTTAAACACCTGAATTGCACAGAGGGATCATCCATTACTTAAGTAAAAGTACAAACATGTGTTGAACAGAGGGATAATCCTACTTTAGGTAAAGGTAAACACCTGCATTGAACAGAGGGATCATCTATTCATTAGGTAAAGATCAACACCTGCATTGCACAGAGGGATCATCCTTTTAATTGTGTAAAGCTAAACACATGCATTGCACAGAGGGATCTTCCATTCATTAGGTAAAGATAAACACCTCCATTGCACATAGGAATCATCCTTTCCTTAGGTAAAGGTAAACACCATCATTTAACTTAGTCATCTTACATTCCTGAGGTAATAGTAAACATCTGCAATATACAGAGGGATCATCCTATTCCTTACATAAATGTAAACACCTGCATTGCAGAGAGGGATCATCTATTCTGTAGGTAATGATAAACACCTGCGTTGAACAGAGGGATCATCCACTCCTTAGATAAAGTAAACGGCTGCATTGAACAGAGGGATCACCAATTCCTTAGGTAAAGATCAACACCTGCATTGCACAGAGGGAACATCCATTCCTTCGTCAAAGGTCAATACCTGCATTGCAGGGAAGGATCATTCATCCTTTGTAAAGTACAACACCTGCATTGTACAGAGGGATCTTCCATTCATTAGGTAAAGATAAACACCTCCATTGGACAGAGGAATCGTCCTTTCCTTACGTAAATGTGAACACCAGCATTGACCTTAGGCATCTTCCATTCTGTAGGTAATAGTAAACACCTGCAATGCATAAAGGGATCATCGCATTTCTTACATAAACGTAATCACCTGCATTGAAAAGAAGGATCATCCATTCCTTAGATAAAGGTAAACACCTGCTTTGCAGAAAGGTCTCATACATTCCTTATGTAAACATGAACACCTGCATTTCACAGAGGGATCATCCATCCCTAAGGTAAATGTAAACACCTGCAACGCACAGACGGATCTTCCATTCCTTAGGTAATGTTTAACACCTGCCTGTCCCAGAGGGATCATCCATTCCTTATGTACAGTTAAGTACCTGCATTTCACACAGGGAACTTACATTCCTTTGTTAAATGTAAACACCTGCCTTCATCAGAGGGATCATACATTTCTAGGTAATTATAAACACCATCAATGCACAGGGGTATCATCCATTACTAAGGGAATGGTCAACACCTGCCTGAGGAGGGGGATCATCCATTCCTTATGTAAAGTTTAACACCTGCATTGCACGCAGGGAACATCCATTACTTTGGTAAAGGTAAACACACGCATTGAACAGAGGGATAATCCATTCCTTAGGTAAAGGGTAACACCTTCATTGAAAAGAGGGATCTTCCATTCCTAAGGTAATAGTAAACACTTGCAATTCACAGAGGGATCAACAACTCCTTAGGTAAAGATAAATACCTGCAATGCACAGAGGATCATCCATTCCCTAGGTAAATGTAAACACCTGCCATGTACGCAAGAATCATCCATTCCTAAGGTAAATGAAAACACCTGCAATGCACAGAGGGATCATCCATTACTTAGGTAAAGGTCAACACCAGCCTAGCTTAGAGGGATCATCCATTCCTTATATACAGTTAAACTCCTGCATTGCACACAGGGAACGTCCATTCCTTTGTTAAATGTAAACACCTGCATTCATTAGAGCGATCTTATATTCCTAGGTAATATTAAACAGCTGCAATGCACAGAGTGATCATCCATTACTATGGTAAAGGTGAACACCTGAGTGGACAGAGGGATCATTCATTTCTTAGGTAAAGTCAACACCTGCCTGCCCAGAGGGATCATCCATTCCTTATGTAAATGTTAACACCTGCATTGCACACAAGGAACATCCATTCCTTTGGTAAAGGTAAACACCTGAATTGAACAGAGGTTGCACCGATTCCTTGGAGAAAGGAAAACACATTCATTGAACAGAGGATTCTTCCATTCCTTAGGTAATAGTAAATACCTCCAATGCACAGATGAATCCTCCATTCCTTATGTAAAGGTAAACACCTGCTGTTCACAGAGGGATCATCCATTCCCTAGGTAAGGGTACACATCTGCATTGCACAGAGGAATCATCCATTCCTTATGTAACAGAAAACAACTGCATTCAACAGAGGGATCATCTATTCCTTAGGTAAAGACCCACGCCTGCATTGCACAGAGGGATCATCCCATTCCTTAGGTAAAGATAAACACATGCATTGCACAGAGGGATCATCCATTCCTTAGGTAAATGTAATCACCTGCATTGCACTGACGCATCATACATTCCTTACGTAAATGAAAACACCAGCATTGTACTGAAGGATCATCTGTTCCTCAGATAACGGTAAACAGCTGCATTGAACAAAGGGATCATCTATACCTTTGGTAAAGTTCAACACCTGCATTGCACAGATGGATCATCACTTCCTTAGCTAAAGATAAACACCTGACTTACACAGAGGGATCATGCATTCTTCAGGTAACTGGAAACACCTGCATTGAACAGAGGTGTCATCCATTCCTTAGATATCAGTAAACACCTGCATTGAACAGAGGGCTCATGTATTCCTTAGGTAAAGATGAACACCTGCATTGCCCAGAGGGATCATGCTTTACTTAGTTAAAGGTAAACACTTGCATTGCACAGATGGATCATCCATTCCTTATGAAATGGTAAAAACCTGCATTGAAGAGATGGATCACCCATTCCTTAGATAATGATAAACACCTGTATTGAACACATGGATCTTCCATTCCTGATATAACGGTCAACACCTGCATTGATCAAAGGGATCATCTATTCCTTAGGTAAAGATCAATACCTCCATTGAACAGGGGGACATTCCCATTCCTTAGGTAAAGGTAAACCCCTGCATTGAATGGAGGGATCATCTATTCCTTAAGTAAAGATAAACACCTGCATTGCACAGAGGGATCAAACAATTTCTTAGGTAAAGGTAAACACCTGCATTGCACAGAGACATCATACATTCCTTCGGTAAAGGCAAACACATGCACTGTACAGAGGGATCATACATTCCTTAGGTAACTGTAAACCTCTGCATTGAACAGAGGGATCATCCATTCTTCAGATAACGGAAAACACCTGCATTGCACAGAGGGATCATCCATTCCTTAGGTAAAGATAAACACCGGCATTGCACAGAGGGATCATCCATTCCTTAGGTAACTGTAAACACCTGCATTGAACAGAGGGGTCATCCATTCCTTAGATAACGGTAAACACCTGCATTGAACAGAGGTATCATCTATTCCTCATTTAAAGATGAATACCTGCATTTCACAGAGCAATCATCCCAATCCTTTTGTAAAGGTAAACAACTGCATTGCACAGAGGGATCATCCCAATCCTTAGGTAAAGGTAAACACCTGAATTGCACAGAGGGATCATCTATTCATTAGGTAATGGAAAACACCTGTAATACGCAGAGGGACCATCCATTACTTAGGTAACGGCAAACACCTGCTTTGAACAGATGGACCATCTATTACTTAGTTAAAGATGATCACCTTCATTGCACAGAGGGATCATCCCAAATCTTAGGTAAAGGTAAACACCTGCATTGCACAAAAGGATCATACTTTCCTTAGGTAAAGGTAAACACCTGCTTTGTACAGATGAATCATCCATTCCTTAGGTAAGTGCAAACACTTGCATTGAACAGAGGGATCATCCATTACGTATATAACGGTAAAAACTGGCATTGCACAGAGGGATATTCCCATTTCTTAGGTAAAGGTATACACCTGCATTGCACACAGGGAACATCTATTCTTTTGGTAAATTTAAACACCTGCATTGAACATAGGGATTTTCCATTAATTAGGTAAGAGTAAGAACCAGCAATGCTCAGGAGGATCATCCGTTCATAAGATAAAA
Source organism: Orientallactaga sibirica (assembly GCA_036365145.1). Lineage (NCBI taxonomy): Eukaryota > Metazoa > Chordata > Mammalia > Rodentia > Dipodidae > Orientallactaga > Orientallactaga sibirica. The sequence continues at coordinate 11,524 of JAEOAD010002042.1, forward strand.
GTAAACACCTGCAATTCACACAGGGATCATCCATTCCATTGGTAAGGGTAAATCCCTGAATTGCACAGAGGGATGTTCCATTTCTTAAGTAAAGGTAGAAACTTGGGTTGAAAAGAGGGATCATCCTCCTTTAGGTAAAGGTAAACACCTGCGTTGAACAGAAGTATCATCCATTCCTTATGTAAAGGTGAACACCTGCATTGAACAGAGGGGTCATCCATTCCTTAGATAACGGTCAACACCTGCATTTAAGAGAGAGATCATCTATTCCTTAGTTAAACATCAATGCCTGCATTGCACAGAGGGATCATCCCATTTCTTAGGTAAAGGTACGCACCTGCATTGCACAGAGGGATCATCCATTCCTTAGGTAAGTGTAAACACCTGATTGGAACAGAGGGGTCATCCATTCCTTAGAAGTCAGTAAACACCTGCATTGAAAAGAGGGCTCATCTATTCCTTAGGTAAAGGTAAACACCTGCATTGCACAGAGGGATCATACATTCCTTAGGTAAAGATAAACAGCTGCATTGCACAGAGATATCATCCATTCCTTAGGTAACTGTAAATACCCACATTGCACAGAGGGATCATCCATTCCTTAGGTAACTGTAAACACCTGCATTGAACAGAGGGATCATCTATTACTTAGTTAAAGATGAACACCTGATTTGCACAGAGGGATCATCCCCATCCTTAGGTAAAGGTAAAGACCTGCGTTGCACAGAGGGATCATCCATTCCTTAGGTAAAGGTCAACACCTGCATTGCACTGAGGGATCATCCATTCCTTAGGTAACTGTAAACATCTGCATTGAAAAGAGGGATCATCCATTACTTAGATAACCGTAAAGACCTGCATTGCACAGAGGGATCATCCCATGCCTTGGGTAAAGTTATACATACACCTGCATTGCACACAGGGAACATCCATTCCTTTGGTAAAGTTAAACACCTGCATTGAACAGAGGGTTCATCCGTTCCTTTGATAATGGTAAACACCTGCATTGAACAGAGGGATCATCTATTCCTCAGATATGTATCAACACCTGCATTGCACAGGGGGATCATCCCATTCTTTAGGTAAAGTTAAACAGCTGCACTGCACAGAGGTATCATACATTCCTTAGGTAATGGTAAACAACTGATTGCACACAGGGATCAGCCATTCCTTATGTAAAGGTCAACACCTGCATTGCACAGAAGGAATATCCATTCCTTATGTAAACGTAAACAACAGAATTGAACATAGGTATCTTCCATTCCTTAGTTAATAGTAAACACCTGCAATGCACAGAGGGATCATCCATTCCTCAGGTTAAGGTAAACACCTGCATTGCACAGAGGGATAATCCATTCCTTAGGTAGAGGTCAACACATGCCTGGCACAGAGGGATCATCCATTCCTTATGTAAAGGTAAACACCTACATTACACAGAGAACATCCATTCTTTTTGTAAAGGTAAACACCTGCATTGAACAGAGGGATCTTTCATTCCTTCGTGAATAGTAAACACCTGCAAGGCACAGAGGGATCATCCGTTCCTAAGACAAATATAAACGCCTGCAGTTCACAGAGGCATCATCCATTCTTTGGTAAAGCTAAAAACCTGCATTGCACAGAGGGATCATCCATTCCTTAGGTAAATCTAAACACCTGCCTTGCACAGAAGAATCATCTATTTCTTAGCTAAAGATCAAAACGTGCATTACACAGAAGGATCGTCAATTCCTTAGGTAATGGGAAACACCTTCATTGAACAGAGGGATCATCCATTCCTTACATAACAGTGGAAGAGAGGGATCCTCTATTCCTTAGGTAAAGATCAACACCTGCATTGCACAGAGGGATCATCAATTCCTTAAGTAAAGTTCAACACATGCATTGAACAGAGGGGTCATCCATTCCTTGGATGTCATTAAACACCTGCATTGAAAAGAGGGTCATTTATTCCTTAGTTAAAGATGAACACCTGCATTGCACAGAGGGATCATCCATTACTTAGGAAAAGGTAAACGCTTGCATTGCACAGAGGGATCATATATTCCTTATGTTATTGTAAACACCTGCATTGCACAGATGGATCATCCACTTGTTAAGTAATGATCAACACCTTATTGATCAGAGGGATCATCCATTCCTTAGGTAAAGATAAAAACCTTCATTGAACAGATGGATCATCCTTTACTTAGGTAAAGGTCAACACCTGCATTGCACAGAGGGATCATCCATTCCTTAGGTAAGGGTATACACCTGCATTGCACCAGGGTATTATCTATTCTTTAAGTAAAGATAGAAACCGGGTTTGAAGAGAGGGATCATGCTTCTTTAGGTAAAGTTAGACACTTGCATTGAACAGAAGGATCATCCATTCCTTAGGTAACATTAAAAACCTGCATTTCACAGAGGGATCATCCATTCCTTAGGTACTGGTAAACGCCTGCGTTGCACAGAGGGATTATCCATTCCTTTGATAACGGGAAAAACCTGCATTGAACAGAGGGATCATCCATTAGTTCGGTAACTGTAAACACCTGAATTGAGAAGAGGGATCATATATTCCTTAGGTAAATATCAACACCTGCATTGCACAGAGGATCATCCATTCCTTAGGTAAAGGTAAACACCTGCATTGCACATAGGCATCATCCATTGCTTAGGTAATGGTAAACACCTGGATTGCACAGAGGGATCATTTATTCCTTAGGTAAAGGTCAATACCTGCCTGGCCCTTATGTACAGGTGTACACGTGCATCGCACAGAGAGAACATTCATTCCTTTTGTACAGGTAAACACCTGCATTGAACAGAGGAATCTTTCATTCCTTAGGAAATAGTAAAAACCTGCAATGCCCAGAGGGATCATCCATTTCGTAGGTCAAGCTAAAAACCTGCATGGCACAGTGGGATCATCGATTCTTTAGTTAACTGGAAACACCTGCATTGAACAGAGGGATCATCTATTCCTAAAGTAATGATCAGCACCTGCATTGCACAGAGAATCATCCATTCCTTAGGTAAAGGTAAAAAACTGCATTGCACAGAGGGATCATCCATTCCTTATGTAATGGTAAACACCTGGATTGCACAGAGGGCTCATCCATTCCTTAGACAACCTTAAACACCTGCATTGAACACAGGGATCATCCATTCCATCGGTAAAGGTAAACACCTGCATTGCACATAGGGATTATCCATTGCTTAGGTAATGGTAAACACCTGGATTACACAGAGGTATCATCCATTACTTAGATAACGTTAAAGACCTACATTGAACACAGGGATCATCCATTCCATAGGTAATGATCAACACCTGCATTGCACAGAGGGATCATCCATTCCTTAGGTAAAGGTCAATACCTCCCTGGCCCAGAGGGATAATCCATTCCCTATGTAAAGGTACACAACTGCATTGCCCATAGAGAACATCCATTCCTTTTGTAAAGGTAAACACTATCATTGAAGAGAGGGATCTTTAATTCCTTAGGTAATAGTAAACACCTGGAACGCACAGAGGGATCATCAATTCCTAGGACAAATATAAACACCTGCAATGCACAGAGGCATCATCCATTTCTTAGGTCAAGCTAAAAACCTACATGGCACAGTGGGATCATCGATTCTTTAGGTAACTGTAAACACCTGCACAGAGGGATCATCTATTCCTTAGGTAAAGATCAACACCTGCATTGCACAGAAAATCATCCATTCCATAGGTAAAGGTATACAACTGCATTGCACAGAGGGTTCATCCATTCCTTAGGAAATGGTAAACACCTGGATTGCACGGAGGGATCATCCATTTTAGACAACGTTAAACACCTGCATTGAACAGAAGGATCATTCATTTCTTAGATAACTGTAAACACCTGCATTGCACAGAGGTATCATCCATTCCATAGGTAACTGTAAACACTGGCATTGCACAGAGGGATCATCCATTCCTTAGGTAAATGTAGAAACCTGCGTTGAACAGAGGGATCACCCTCCTTTAGGTAAAGGTAAACACCAGTTTTGAGCAGAGGTATCATTCATTCCTCAGGTAAAGGTAAACACCTGCAGTTAAGAGAGGGATCTTCATTCCTTAGTGAATAGTAAACACCTAAAATGCACAGAAAGATCATCCATTGTTTAGGTAAAGGTAAGCAGCTAAAATGCACAGAGGCATCATCGATTACTTAGGTAAATGTAGAAAACTGCGTTGAAAAGAGGGATCATCCCATTCCTTATGTAAATGTAAACACCTGCATTGCACAGAAGGATCATCCATTCCTTAGGTAACGGTCAACACCTGCCAGTACAGAGGGATCATCCTGCCCCGACCAGCGGGAGTTCAACAAGGGCCCGAGGGGAGATTAACCTGGATGAGAGAGACAAACAGACACAAAGAAGGAGACTAAGCCTAATACCTGGTCAAAGTCTCAAATTTTTATTTTTCACAGAGGTTTATATAGGGGAGGCAGGAGGAAGGTAAACTAGAAACTGACCCAGGGTCACAAGACTTTCTGATTGATAAGGTTTGATCATGGGACTCTTAATCCCAGGGGTCATTGACCCAGGATTACAAGATGCTCTGATTGATAAGGTTAGATCATGGGACTCTTAATCCCAGGGGTCATGGGAAGGTCTGTTGTTACATTCCGATAGGCAGATAAAGGAATCGCCTGCAGCCAGGGCTTGTAGCTGGGGCAACTCTGATCCGATAGATAGATAAAGTGATCGCCTGCAGCCAGGGCTTGTAGCTGGGGCAATTCTGATCCTAAGGCCTTTTGAGTCCATAAGATGGCTTCTCATACAAGATGGCTGTTATGCTGCTCATGGTCTCCGACATCTCCTCCCTTCTTTTATACAAACAGGGGGGAGGCCTGCTATCCAGCAGTGGGCTTTAACCAACTGGGGAGTAGTGACCTGACTCCTCCCGTGGGTCATGTTTATCACCCACAGATTTGGCCCTCAGTACCTTTTGTGGAGGGGAGGCATTATGTATGGTACCAACCTCCATGCAAGTCAGGTTTGACTCTCAGGGAATTCACAAGCGGTCAAAGGGACCTTCCCTTGCGGTTTTTCCGCACCCACGTTGGTACCCATCCCCCTAGGGGGTGCATAGGTCTGAATGCTTATGCGGTTCCCGGAGGCTTGGAGTATTGAACCTTGGCCAACATGCCTAGAATGATTATAAAAAGTAAACAAATTTACAGGGCTTATAGAGGCTATAGGGTTTACAGAAACTATATGTTTTACAGTCATTGTTAGGGGAGGGTCTCAGCCGGAGGCAGGTCCTCAGTCGCGATTCCTCGGCTTGTCAGCTCCAGTCTGTGATCAGCAATCTGTTGAGCTGCTGGAACACTTGAGCTCTGGAAGCCACTACATTTAGCCTCTGTAACATTGTTTGCTCGCCTGACTCAGGCACAGCCATTCCTGCATGTTGAAACTGTTGTAAACCAAGTTAAAGTTTTTTCTTTTTTACTTAGAAGACATCATTTAATAACCAGACGACAGTACTGCCATTATAGAACAGATAGTCATTAAGCCCAGGCCTGATTCAGATAAGGAACTAGCTGACAAACGTGTTGACCTCCAACTCTGTAATCTATGTTTGTTTGTTTGGCAGTAAATTCCCCCCTGCTTAAGCCAAATGAGAATCTGAGAAGGAAACTGCTTGGGAGATACTTAAGGCATCAAAAAAAATCCTTTTGCAGCCTTAGCAGGATCACCAAAAGACAAATGACTATATGAAATAACAGATATTTTCTTTTGTAAACCTTGTAAATCTATGTTAAGATTATCATGATTTTAAATACCCCAAATATGATTTTTAACCTTTTACCATACAGTAGCAGTCCCATTGTAAGATAAAGGAGTAATACTTATGAATTGATAATTTACATGACAGAACAATTGCTTTTGAACCACCAGATTAACAATCTGCCTTTTTAAATACATAACAGCATTTTCTAGAGCATCTAACCTGACTGACAGCTTTTTATCAATATCTATCTGTGATGAAAAAGTTTGAGAAAAATTTTAATCAGTCCAATAACATAGCTTTTGGGGAGTTTTCACACCTGTAGGACCTTTTAGAGATACTCAGCCATGGGGGCCTCTGGTCCTTGTAACAGAAATTTTGTAAACCATTTATTGACCTGAGATGTAATTCCCAGTCCCCACTGCCTCCCCCACACAAGAATTGGGACCGAGGCTTCAGCGGTGGGCTTGATGTCTCTTTTGGCTGTGGCTGCCAGCACCTGTAAAGAAAGGGGTGAAAAAGGGGGAAGGGAACTGTCCCATGTTATTAAGTCAAGGGAGAAGCGTCCGTCCATAGGGAAACAATTAACATATAGACACACAAATATGACAGAAACACATAGGGCCCAATAACACAGACACACGAATATGACAGAAACACATAGGGCCCAATAACACAGACACATGAATATGACAGAAACAGAGGGCCCAAAAACATAGACACACGAATATGACAGAAACAGAGGGCCCAAGAAAAGCTATGCGCGCTTCACAACCAAATTTAAAAAGGAGAAAGAGAGAGAAAGAGCGCTCAGATACTCATCAGACCGGCCTGAGTGCTGGGGATCCCAGGGTTGGATGTTTTGAAAACACAGTTGGATAGGAAACAATTGTCACAGGCAATGGAGGGAGATGTTAGGAATTTTTTGTATATTAGTTATATCAACCATGTGAGAGAATTAAATATTAATGAGTCAATTTTAACCTTAACATATAGTTAAAATGTTGACAAATAGGAACTTAATTAACTTTATTGGGTACTCTAAATTTAGTCTTTTTTTAACCATCATCATGACCAGATTAATATTAACAAGTTAAAGTTGTAAATTTACAAACTGAATACCTTAGTAACCTTCTATCAGCTAGAGCCATGCTTTTATTAGTTTGATATAAGCCCTAGGTTGATAATCACTTTATTGTATCTTAAAAGATCTGCAATCTGGTTAAGTGTTTTGTCTTTAATCTTTTGTTTAAGTTTACTTAATATCTACATTTACATATTTTTATCTTACAAGCTATGTAACCATTTTGTAACAATCTTTTTTTTATCAAATAGTTACCAACATTTAAAGTTTTTTCTCCAGTTTAACTAAACTTTTATTGTTTTTACCATGAGGCTTTTAATAAAAGGTCTTATGAAATATCTTTAAAGAGTCAGACTTGACTTTTGAAACACATTATGAAAGTAGATTTGAGCATTATTAGAAATTTTCTAACAAATTTAGTATTGAGTACATATTTAAATTTAAATATAATTCTTGAGACTGTTTTTTTTTTTGTTAGTAGTCCCAGATAAGCATAAAGAGGCAAAGTGAGCTTAAAACAGTTGTAAATACTTATAAGAAGTCCACATCTACAAGCCAGTGAAGCTAAGAAAGAGGGTTTTGGATCTTTTCCCTCATGCTATAAGGCAGCTTTCTGATCTTGCCTTTTAAGCCTTTTTTTAAATAAATCCATTATCTCCTTGTTTACCCTGTTGGGCGGATGTGGCTGGAGGGTATCAGGCCACCTGAGCCCACGTGGCATCAGCCAGGCCCCTGGATCCTGGGCCCTGAACCCAGCTGTGAGCAGGGAGAGAAGCAGGGGGGCGGTCTTTTCCCTTCAGGTGTAGCTATTGTCTCCTCTGCTGCCTGTGGCGTTTTAGCAGCCCTGGCTCCAGAGTGGAGCGCAGTCCAGCAGCCTTTGCCTCTTGTCAGCCTGCCGCGGCTTTGGAGCATGGGCCAGCGGCCACAGCGACTGAGATCTGGAGGACTTTTTCCCAGAATAAGTTGGCCTCTTTTTGAGAGAGTTTTATGCCACTAACTTTAAGAAATGTCCTTAATCCACTGATTTGAGGTTCCTTTTGATGGGTACACCTCACCTAATTCCTCACTGGGGAGGCGGCCACTGGGCCTATAGTTTTGCCTTTCTCTGATGGAGAACGGGAAAGTTTGTTTTTTCTTTACATTATATCTCGCCTAGTCCGTCAGTGGGGAGACTAGTTCCTCACTGGGGAGGCGGCCACTGGGGGCCTGTTAGTCCCAGGGGGAGGATGTCCCCAAGGGATCACTCACCTATTAACCACGCATCTTAACCCAATTTCCTCGTGTCTTGAGAGACTCTTTAAGTCCCTGAATGAATAACTCATGTTTACTCAATGTTTGTCCCATAATTTCGTCGCTCTTCTTACCTTATCCGGGTCTGTGTCACAGGCGGCTTTCCTGTGGTGACTCTCTGTGCGGATCTTCACTCACCGACGAGGTGGCGATCCAATGAAAGAATGACGGCCGTTCACCCGAGCGACGCCCAAGTCAGTCCTCGTACCTCGAGCCCCACGTTTGGCGCCACTTGCCCGACCAGCGGGAGTTCAACAAGGGCCCGAGGGGAGATTAACCTGGATGAGAGAGACAAACAGACACAAAGAAGGAGACTAAGCCTAATACCTGGTCAAAGTCTCAAATTTTTATTTTTCACAGAGGTTTATATAGGGGAGGCAGGAGGAAGGTAAACTAGAAACTGACCCAGGGTCACAAGACTTTCTGATTGATAAGGTTTGATCATGGGACTCTTAATCCCAGGGGTCATTGACCCAGGATTACAAGATGCTCTGATTGATAAGGTTAGATCATGGGACTCTTAATCCCAGGGGTCATGGGAAGGTCTGTTGTTACATTCCGATAGGCAGATAAAGGAATCGCCTGCAGCCAGGGCTTGTAGCTGGGGCAACTCTGATCCGATAGATAGATAAAGTGATCGCCTGCAGCCAGGGCTTGTAGCTGGGGCAATTCTGATCCTAAGGCCTTTTGAGTCCATAAGATGGCTTCTCATACAAGATGGCTGTTATGCTGCTCATGGTCTCCGACATCATCCATTCCTTATGTAAACATGTGCACACAGGGAACAACCATTCCTTTGGTAAAGGTACACACTTGAGTGAACAGAGGGATCATCAATTCCTTAGGTAATAGCAAACACCTGCAATGCACAGAGGGATCATCCATTCCTAAGAAAAATATAAACACATCCAATGCACGGAGGGATCATCCGTTCTTTGGTAAAGCTAAAACCTGCGTTGCACAGAGGGATCATCCATTCCTTAAGTAACTGTAAACACCTGCATTAAACAGAGGGGTCATTAATTCCTTAGATAAGGGTAAGCACCTGCATTGAACAGAGGGATCATATATTCCTTAGGTAATGATCAACACCTCCATTGCACGGAGGGATCATCCATTCCACAGTTAAAGGTAAACAGCTGCATTGCACAGAGGGATCAGCCATTCCTTAGGTATTGGTAACCTCCTAGATTGCTCAGAGGGATCATCCATTCTTTAGATAATGGAAAACACCTGCATTGAACAGAGGGATCATCCATTCCTTAGGTAATGTTCAACACCTGCATTGCACAGAGGGATCATCCATTCCTTAGCTAAAGGTCAACACCTGCCTGGCCCAGAGGTATCATCCATGTCTTACGTAAAGTTAAACACCTACATTGCACACAGAGAACATCCATTCCTTTTGTAAAGGTAATCACCTCCATGGAACAGAGGGATCTTTCATTCTGTACATAATAGTAAATACCTGCAATGCACAGAGGGATCATCCATTCCTAAGACAAATATAAACACCTGCAATGCACAGAGGGATCATACATTCATTAGGTAAAGCTAAAATCCTGCATTGCACCGAGTGATCATCCATTCCCTAGGTATCTGTAAATACCAGTATTGAACAGAGGGATCATCCATTCCTTAGATAAGGGTAAGCACCTGAATTGAACAGAGGGATCATCTATTCCTTAGGTAAAGATCAACACCTGCATTGCACAGAGGGATCATGCCATTCATTAGGTGAAGGTAAACATCTGCATTGCACAGAAGGATCATCCATTCCTTAGGTAAACGTAAACAACTGCATTTCACAGATGGATCATCCATTGCTTAGGTAATGGGAAACACATGCATTGAACAGAGGGATCATACATTCATTAGATAATGGTAAACTCCTGTGTTGAAGAGAGAGATCATCTATTCCTTAGGTAAAGATCAACACCTGCATTACACAGAGGGATCAACCATTCCTTAGGTAACTGTAAGCACCTGCATTGAACAGAGTGATCATCCATACCATAGATAAGGGTAACCACCTGCTTTTAACAGAGGGATCATAAATTACTTAGGTAGAGATCAACACCTGCATTGCACAGAGGGATCATCCATTCCATAGTTAATGGTAAGCACCTGCATTGAACAGAGGGATCATCCATTCCTTAGGTAATGGTCAGCACATGCATGGCACAGAGGAATCATCCATTCCTTAGGTAAAGGTCAACAACTGCCTGGCCCAGAGGGATCATCCATTCCTTATGTAAAGGTAAACACCTGCATTGCAAACAGAGAGCATCCATTCTTTTTGTAAAGGTAAACACCTGCATTGAACAGAGGTATTTTTCTTTACTTAAGTAGTAGTAAACACCTGCATTGAACAGAGGGATCATCCATTCCTTAGGTGACTGTAAACACCTTCATTGAACAGAGGGATCGTCCATTCCTAAGATAATGGTAAACACCTTTATGGAACAGAGGGATCATCTATTCCTTAGGTAATGATCAACACCTGCATTGAACAGAAGATCCTCCATTTCATAGGTAAAGGTAAACACCTGCATTGCACAGAGGGATCATGCATTCCTTAGGTAATGGTTAACACCTGTGTTGCGCAGAGGGATCATCCATTCCTTAGATAACGTAAAACACCTGCATTGAACAGATGGATCATTCATTCCTTAGGTAATGGTCAACACCTGCATTGCACACAGGGATCATCCATAACTTAGGTAAAGGTCAACACCTGTCTGGACCAGAGGGATCATCCATTCCTTATGTATATGTAAAAACCAGCATTGAACACAGAGAATATCAATTCCTTTTGTAACTTAAACACCAGCATTGAACATAGGTGTGGTAGTTTGAATATATGTCCCCCAATGTATTCAGTGTTTACTAGTTATAGTTTGCATCTGCAGTCACCTTGCTAGAGGGAATGTCACTGGGGGCCGGTCTAAAGGTGTTTATGGTGGGTTTGAGATTCCATTGTAAAGATATGCAAATGTGCCTAGCAGGAGTTCCTGACGTGTGCTGTCTGAACTTTTGGCTGTAGTTTTGCTCTGTGTGCTGTGATGGATGGTTGGCTTTTCTCTCTCTGCTTGGCCCTGTGAAATCAGGCTGCTTCTCCTGCCTTTATGGAACTTCCCCTGGATCTGTAAGCTTCAATAAATAATACCCCTTCCTCCATAACTGTGCCTGGTCTGGAAGTTCATCTCAGGGAACCTGAAGTTGTCTGCTACAGTAAAAAAAAAAACAACCTGAAGATTGTCAGTCTCTGGTTATATTGAACTTGAACTGCAGAAGTTTGATGACTGCTGATGGTGGCTGAATTTGCATTGTTCTAGTCTCTCCTTGCTATGCCTTATACCAGTTAAAACATGTACTCTGTGTCTTTACATGTTGAAAGTATTTCACTTGTTTGATTTTACAGGACTATCTTAAGTTGGTCAAGACTGTGAGAACCTTTGAAATTGGACTGAGTACAATTTACAATGTGTGATAGTTAAGAATCTATTGGGGGCCAGGGGTGGAATGTGGTAGTTTAAATATATGTCCCCCAATATATTCAGTGTTTTCTTAGTTACAGTTTGCATCTGCAATCACCTTGCTAGAGGCAAGGTCACTAGGGGCCCGGTCTTAAGGTGTGGTGATGATTTGAGATTCCATTGTAAATATATGCAAATGTGCCTAGCAGGAGTTCCTGAAGTGTGCTGGGATTTTGGTGGTAGTTTTTGCTCTGTGTGCTGTGTGGCTGGAGGCTTTTGCTCTCTCTTGCCTGGTCCTGTGGAGAGCAGGCTGCTTCTTCTGCCATTATGGAACTTCCCCTGGATCTGTAAGCTTCAATAAATAATATTCCTCCAAAACTGTCCTGGTCTGGAAGTTCATCTCAGCGAAACTGAAGCTGTCTGCTACAATAGGGATCTTTATTTCCTTACTTAATAGTAAACACCTGCAATGCACAGAAGGATCATCCATTTCTAAGACAAATATAAACACCAGCAATGCACAGACAGATCATCCATTCCTTAGGTCAAGCTAAAAACCTGCATTGCACACAGGGATCATCCATTCCTTAGGTAACTATAAACAGCTGAATAGAACAGAGGGATCATCCTTTCCTTAGATAAGGGTAAGCACCTGCATTGAACAGAGAAATCATCTATTCCTTAGGCAAAGATCAACACCTGCATTTCACAGAGGGAACATATAATTCCTTAGGTAAAGGTAAACAACTGCATTGCACCGAGGGATCATCCATTCCTTAGGTAATGGTAAACACCTGGATTGCCCAGAGGGATTATCCATTCTGTAGATAACGGTAAACACCTGCATTGAACAGAGGGATCATCCATTCCTTAGGTAATGGTCAAAACCTGAAGTGGTCAGAGGCATCATCCATTCCTTAGGTAAAGCTAAAAACCTGCATTGAACAGAGGGATCATCCATTCCTTAGGTAAATGTAAACACCTGCCTTGCACAGAGGGATCATCTATTCCTTAGGTAAAGGTGAACACCTGCATTGCACAGAGTGATCATCCAATCCTTAGGTAAGTTCAACACCTGCCTTGAACAGATGTGTCATTCATTCCTTAGGTAAATGTCAACAAGTGCCTGTCCAAGGGGGATCATCACTTCCTTATGTAAATGTAAACACCTGCATTGCATACCGTAAACACCAGTTCCTTTTGTAAAGTTAATCACCTGCATTGAACAGAGGGAACTTCCATTCCTTAGCTAATAGTAAACACTTGCATTGCACAGAGTGATCATCCATTCCTTAGGTAAAGGTCAACACCTGACTGGCAAAGAGGGATCATCAATACCTTATGTAAAGGTAAACACTTGCATTGCACACAGGGAACATCCATTCCTTAGGTAATAGTAAACACCTGCAATACACAGAAGTATCATCAGTTCCGAAGGTAAATGTTAACACCTACCATGCACAGAGGGATTGTCAATTCCTGAGGTAAGGGTATACACCTGCATTTCACTGGGGGATTATCCATTCGTTAAGTAAATGTAGAAACCTGGTTTGAAGAGAGGGATCATACTTCTTTAGGTAAAGTTAGACACCTGTGTTGAACAAAGGGATCATCCATTCCTTAGGGAACCTTAAACACCTGCATTGCACAGAGGGATCAACCATTCCTTAGGTAATGGTAAACACCTGCAGTGATCAGTGAGATCATCCATTCCATAGATAACAGGAAACAACTGCACTGAACAGACGGGTCATTTATTCCTTAGATAAATATAAACACCTGCATTGCACAGAGGGATCGTCCATTCCTTAGGCAATGGTAAACACCTGGATTGCACAAAGGGATCATCCATTCTTTAGATAAGTTCCGAAGGGATCATCCATTCCTTGGGTAATGGTCAACAACTGCATTGCACAGAAGGATCATCCATGTCTTATGTAAAGGTAAACACCTACATTGCACACAGGGAACATCCATTCCTTAGGTAATAGTAAACACCTGTAATACACAGAGGTATCATCAATTCCGAAGGTAAATGTAAACACCTACCATGCACAGAGGGATCGTCTATTCCTGAGGTAAGGGTATACACCTACATTGCAGGGGTGATTATCCATTCATTAAGTAAATGTAGAAACCTGGTTTGAAGAGAGGGATCATACTTCTTTAGGTAAAGGTAGACACCTGTGTTGAACAGAGGGATCATCCATTCCTTAGGTAAGACTAAACACCTGCGTTGCACAGAGGGATCACCCATTCCTTAGGTAATGCTAAACACCTGCAGTGATCAGTGAGATCATGCATTCCATAGATAATGGGAAACACCTGCATTGAACAGAGTGATCATGTATTCCTTAGATAAATCTAAACACCTGCATTGCACAGAGGGATCATCCATTACTTACGTAATGGTAAACACCTGGATTGCACAGAGGGATCATCTATTCTTTAGATCATGGTAAACACCTGCATTGAGCAGAGGGATCATCCATTCCTTGGGTAATGGTCAACACCTGCATTGCACAGAAGGATCATCCATGTCTTATGTGAAGTTAAACACCTACATTGCACACAGAAAACATCCATTCCTTTTGTAAAGGTAAATACCTGCATTGAACAGAGGGTAATAGTAAACAACTGCACTGCACAGAGGCATCATCCATTCCTTAGGGAAAGCTAAAAACCTGCATTGCACAGAGGGATCATCCGTTCCTTAGGTAACTGTAAACACCTGAATTGAACAGAGGTATCATCCATTCCTTAGATAAGGGTAAGCACCTAAATTGAACAGACGGATCATCTATTCCTTAGGTGAAGATCAACACCTGAATTTCACAGAGGGATCATATAATTCCTTACGTAAAGGTAAACACCTGCATTGCACAGAGGGAACATCCATTCCTAAGGTAATGATAAACACCGGGATTGCAAAGAGGGATCATCCATTCCTTAGATAACGTTAAACACCTGCAGTGAACAGACAGATCATCCATTCCTTAGGTTATGGTCAACACCTGCATTGCACAGAGGGATCATCCATTCCTCAGGTAAAGGTCAACGCCTGCCTGGCCGAAAGGGATCATCCATTCCTTATGTAAAGTTAAAAACCTGCATTGCACACAGAGAACATCCATTCCTTTTGTAAATGTAAACACCAGCATTGAACAGAGTGATCCTTCATTCCTTAGGTAAAGGTCAACACCTGCCTGGCCCAGAGGGATCATCCATTCCTTCTGTGAAGTTAAACACCTGCATTGAGCACAGGGAACATCCATTACTTTGGTAAAGGTAAACACCTGCATTGAACACAGGGAGCATCCATTCCTTAGGTAATAGTAAATGTCTGCAATGCGCAGAAGGATCAACAATTCCAATGGTAATTGTAAACACCTACAATGCACAGAGGGATCGTCTATTCCTTAGTTAAGTGTATAAACCTGCATTGTACCAGAGGGTCATCCATTCCTTAAGTAAAGGTAGAAACCTGGTTTGAAGAGAGGCATCACCCTTCTTTAGGTAAAGGTAGACAACTGCGTTGAACAGAGGGATCATCCATTCCTTAGGTAACATTAAACACCTGCATTGCAGAGAGGGATCATCCATTCCTTAGGTAATGGTAATCACGTGCAGTTATCAGAGTGATCATCCATTCCTTGGATAATGGGAAACACCTGCATTAAACAGAGGGAACACCCATTCGTTAGGTAACTGTAAACCCCTGCATTGAACAGAGGGATCATACATTTCCTAAGATAACGGCAAACACCTGCATTGAACAGAGGGATCATATATTCCTTAGGTAAAGATCAACATCTGCATTTCACAGAGGATCATCCATTCCTTTAGTAAAGGTAAACACCTGCATTGCACAGAGGGATCATCCATTCCTTATGTAATAGTAAACACCTGGATTGCACAGAGGGATCATCCATTCCTTAGATAACGTTAAACACCTGCATTGAATTAAGGGACTATCCATTCCTTAGGTAATGGTAAACACCTGAATTGCACAGCGGGATAATCAGTCCTTAGGTAAAAGTCACCACCTGCCTGGCCAAAGGGATCATCCTTTCCTTATGTATACGTAAAAACCTGCATTGCACAGAGAACATCCATTCTTTTTGTAAAGGTAAACACCAGCATTGAACAGAGGGATCTTTCATTCCTTAAGTAATAGTAAACATGTGCAATGCACAGAGTGATCATCCATTCCTAAGAAATATATAAACACCTGCAATGCACACAGGGATCATCGATAACTTAGGTTAAGCTAAAAACCTGCATCACACAGATCGATCACCCATTTCCTAGGTAAGTGTAAACAGCTGCATTGAACAGAGGGATCATCCATTCCTTAGATAAGTTTAAGCACCTGCATTGAACAGAGCGACAATCTATTCCTTAGGTAAAGAACAACACCTGCATTGCACAGAGGGATCATCCATTACTTAGGTAATGGTCAATACCTGCATTGCACAGAGGGATCATGCATTCCTTATGTAAAGGTCAACACCTGCCTGGCCCAGAGGGATCATCCATTCCATATGTAAAGGTAAACACCTGCATTGCACACAGAGAACATCCATTCCTTTTGTAAAGGAAAATACCTACATTGAACAGAGGGATAATCAATTCCTTAGGTAAAGTTATACACCTGCATTGAACAGAGGTGTGATATATTCTTTAGGTAAAGGCCAACATATTCATTGCACAGAGGGATCATCCAATCATTAGGTAAAGGTCAACACCTGCATTGTACAGAGGGATCATCCATTCCTTAGGTATAGGACAACACCAGCATTGCACAGAGGGATCATGCATTCCTTAAGTAATGATCAACACCTGCATTGACCAGAGGGATCATCCATTCCTTAGGTAAAGGTCAACACCTGCATTGACCAGAGGGATCATCCATTCCTTAGGTGAAGGTCAACATATTCATTGCACAGAGGGATAATCCATTCCTTAGGTACAGGTCAACACCTACATTGCACAGAGGGATCATCCATTACATAGGTAAAGGTCAACTCCTGACTGGCCCAGAGGGATCATCCATACCTTATGTGAAGGAGAACACCTGCATTGCACACAAGGAACATCCATTCCTTAGGTAATAGTAAACACCTGTTTTGAACAGAGGGATCATCAATTCCAAACATAAATGTAAACACCTACAATGCACAGGGGGATCGTCTATTCCTTAGGTAAGTGTATACACCTGCATTGCACCCGAGGATCATCCATTCCTTAAGAAAAGGTAGAAACCTAGTTGGAAGAGAGGGATTATCCTTCTTTAGGTACAGGTAGACACCTGTGTTAAAGAGAGGGATCATCCATTCCTTAGGTAACATTAAACACCTGCATTGTACAGAGGGATCATCCATTCTTAGGTAATGGTAAACACCTGCAGTGATCAGAGTGATCATCCGTTCCTTAGATAACTGGAAACACCTGCATTGAACAGAGGGATCAACCATTTCCTAAGATAACGGTAAACACCTGCACTGAACAGAGAGATCATCTATTCCTTAGGTAAAGATCACCACCTGCATTACACAGAGGATCATCCATTCCTTAAGTTAAGGTAAACACCTGCATTGCACAGAGGGATCATCCCTTCCTTAGGTAATGGTAAACAGCTGCATTGCACAGAGTTATCATCCATTCGTTAGGTAACGGTCTACACCTGCCTTCCCAAAGGGATCATCCATTCCTTATGTAAAGGTAAAAACCTGCATTGCCCACAGAGAACATCCATTCCTTTTGTAAAGGTAAACATCAGCATTGAACAGAGGAATCTTCCAATCATTAGGTAATAGTAAACACCAGCAATGCACAAAAGGATCATCCATTCCTAAAGTATCAGTAAACATCTGCATTGAAAAGAGGGATCTATTCCTTAGGTAAACATAAACAACGGCATTACAATGTTTGATAATCCATTCCTTAGGTAGCTATAAACTTCTGCATTTAACAGAGGGTTCATCCGTTCTTTAGATAATGGTAAACACCTGCATTGTACAGAGGGCTCATTTATTCCTTAGGTAAAGATCAACACCTGCTTTGCACATAGGGATCATATAATTCCTTAGGTAAAGGTAAACAACTGCATTGCACAGAGGGATCATCCTTTCCTTATGTAACAGTAAACACCTGCATTGCACAGATGGATCATCCATTCCGTAGGTAAAGATAAACACCTGCAATGAACAGAGGGATCATTGATTCCTTAGATAATGGTAAACACCTGGATTGCACAGAGCCATCATCCATTCCTTAGGTAAAGGTCAACACCGACCTGATCCAGGGATCATCCATTCCTTATGTAAAGGTAAACACCTGCATTGCACACAGAGAATATCCCTTCCTTTTATAAAGGTAAACACATGCATTGAACAGAGGGATCTTTCATTTCTTAGGTAATGGTAAACACCTGCATTGCACAGAGGGATCACCCATTCCTTTGGTAACTGTAAACACCTGAATTGAACGGAGGGATCATCCATTCCTTATATATCGGTGAAGACCTGCATTGAACCGAGGGATCATCTAATCCTTAGTTAAATATCAACACCTGCATTGCACAGAGGGATCACCCCTTACTTAGGTATCAGTAAACTGAAAAGATGGCTCATCCATTTCTTAGGTAAAAGTGAACATCTGCATTGCAATGTCGGATCATCCATTCCTTAGGTAACGGAAAACACCTGCTTTGAACAGAGAGATCATCCTTTCCTTAGGTAAAGATAATCACCCGCATTGCACCGAGGGATCATCCATTCCTTAGGTAACTGTAAACATCTACATTGAATAGAGGGGTCATCCATTCCTTAGATAACGGTAAACATCTGCATTGCACAGAAGGATCATCCATTACTTAGGTAACTGTAAACACCTGCATTGAACAGAAGGGTCATCCATTCCTTCGGTATCAGTAAACACCTGCATTGAAAAGAGGGCTCATCTATTCCTTAGGTAAAAGTGAACACCTGCATAGCAATGTCGGATCATCCATTCCTTAGGTAACTGTAAACCTCTGCATTGAACAGAGGGATCATCCATTCTTTAGATAACGGAAAACAACTGCTTTGATCAGAGGGATCATCCTTTCTTTAAGTAAAGATAATCACCATCATTGCACAGAGGGATCATACATTCCTTAGGTAACTGTAAACACCTGCATTTAACAGAGGGGTCATGCATTACTTAGATAACAGTAAACACCTGCATTGCGCAGAGGAATCATCCATTCCTTAGGTATCAGTAAACACCTGCATTGAAAAGACGGCTCATTGATTCATTAGGTAAAAGTGAACACCTGAATGGCAAACCCGGATCATCCATTCCTTAGGTAAGTTTAAACCTATGCATTGAACAGAGGGATCATCCATTCTTTAGATAACGGAAAACACCTGCTTTGAACCGAGTGATCATCCTTTCCTTAGGTAAAGATAATCACCTTCATTGAACAGAGGGATCATCCATTCCTTAGGTAACTGTAAACACCTGTATTTAACAGAGGGGTCATCCATTCCTTAGATAAAGGTAAACACCTGCATTGCACAGAGGGGTCATCCTTTACTTAGGTAAAGATAAACACCTGTATTGCACAGAGCGATAATCCATTCCTTAGATGTCAGTAAACACCTGCATTGAAAAGAGGGCACATTTATTCATTAGTTAAAGAAGAACACCTGCATTTCACAGAGGGATCATCCATTCCTTAGGTAAAGGTAAACACCTGCATTGCACAGAGGGATCATCCTTTCCTTTCCTTATTGTAAACACGTGCATTGACCAGAGGGATCATCCATTACATAGGTAATGGTCAACACCAGCATCGCACAAAGGGATCATTCATACCTTAGGTAAAGTTCAACAACTGCCTGGATGAGAGGGATCATCCATTCCTTATTTGAAGGTAAAAACCTACATTGCACAGATAGAACATCCATTCCTTTTGTAAACGTAAACACCAGCATTGAACAGAGGGATCTTTAATTCCTTAGGTAAAAGTAAACACCTGCAATGCCCAGAGTGATCATGCATTCCCAAGACAAATATAAACACCTGCAATGCACAGACGGATCATCCATTCCTCAGGTCAAGCTAAAAACCTGCATTGCACAGAGGGATCATCCATTCCTTAGGTAACAGTAAACAACTGCATTAAACAGAGGGATCATCCATTCCTTAGATAAGCGTAAGCACCTGCATTGAATAGAGACATCATCAATTCCTTAGGCAAAGATTAACATTGGCATTGCACAGAGGGATCATATAATTCCTTAGGTAAAGGTAAGCACCTGCTTTGCACAGAGGGATCATCCATTCCTTAGGTAATTGTAAATAGCTGGATTGCACAGAGGGTTTTTCCATTCCGTAGATAACGGTAAACACGTGCATTGAACAGAGGGATCATAAAATCTGAAGGTAAATGTAAACACCTACCATGCACAGAGGATCGTCTTTTCCTTAGGTAAGGGTATACACCTGCATTGCACCGGAGGATCATCCATTCTTAGGTAATGGTAAACACCTGGTTTGATCACAGAGATCATCCATTCCTTAGATAAAGGTAAACACCTGCTTTGAAGAGGGATCATCCCTTCCTTAGGTAACTTAAACACCTGCATTGAACAGAGGCATCATCCATTCCTAAGGTAACGGTAAACACCTTTAGTGATCAGAGAGATCATGCATTCCATAGATAAAGATCAATATCTGCATTGAACAGAGGATCATCCATTCCTTAGGTAAAGGTAAACACCTGGATTGCACAGAGGATCATCCATTCTTTAGATAACGTTAAACACCTGGATTGAACAGACAGATCATCTATTCTTTAGGAAATGGTAAACACCTGCATTGAGCAGAGGGATCATCCATTCCTTGGATAATGGGAAACACCTCCATTGAAGGGAAGGATCATCCATGTCTTAGGTAAGTTAAACACCTGCATTGAACAGAGGGAACATCCATTCCTGTAAAGGTAAATACCTGCATTGAACAGAGGGTAATAGTAAACAACTGCACTGCACAGAGGCATCATCCATTCCTTAGGTAAAGCTAAAAACCTGCATTGCACAGAGGATCATCCATTCCTTAGGTAACTGTAAACACCTGAATTGAACAGAGGTATCATCCATTCCTTATTAAAGGTAAGCACCTAAATTGAACAGACGGATCATCTATTCCTTAGGTGAAGATAAACAACTGAATTTCACAGAGGGATCATATAATTCCTTAGACAAAAGGTAAACACCTGCAATGCACAGAGGGATCATCCATTCCTAAGACAAATGATAAACACCTGCATTGCAAAGAGGGATCATCCATTCCTTAGATAACGTTAAACACCTGCAGTGAACAGACAGATCATCCATTCCTTAGGTTATGGTCAACACCTGCATTGCACAGAGGGATCATCCATTCCTCAGGTAAAGGTAAACGCCTGCCTGGCACAGAGGGATCATCCATTCCTTATGTAAAGTTTAAAAACCTGCATTGCACACAGAGAACATCCATTCCTTTTGTAAATGTAAACACCAGCATTGAACAGAGTGATCCTTCATTCCTTAGGTAAAGGTCAACACCTGCATTGCCCAGAGGGATCATCCATTCCTTCTGTAAAGTTAAACACCTGCATTGAGCACAGGAACATCCATTACTTTGGTAAAGGTAAACACCTGCATTGAACACAGGAGCATCCATTCCTTAGGTAATAGTAAATGTCTGCAATGCAGAGAGGATCAACAATTCCAATGGTAATTGTAAACACCTACAATGCACAGAGGATTATCTATTCCTTAGTTAAGTGTATAAACCTGCATTGTACCAGAGGGTCATCCATTCCTTAAGTAAAGGTAGAAACCTGGTTTGAAGAGAGGCATCACCCTTCTTTAGGTAAAGGTAAAAACTGCATTGAACAGAGGATCATCCATTCCTTAGGTAACATTAAACACCTGCATTGCAGAGAGGGATCATCCATTCCTTAGGTAATGGTAATCACCTGCAGTTATCAGAGTGATCATCCATTCCTTGGATAATGGGAAACACCTGCATTAAACAGAGGGAACACCCATTCGTTAGGTAACTGTAACACCTGCATTGAACAGAGGGATCATACATTTCCTAAGATAAGGGCAAACACCTGCATTGAACAGAGGGATCATATATTCCTTAGGTAAAGATCAACATCTGCATTTCACAGAGGATCATCCATTCCTTTAGTAAAGGTAAACACCTGCATTGCACAGAGGGATCATCCATTCCTTATGTAATAGTAAACACCTGGATTGCACAGAGGGATCATCCATTCCTTAGATAACGTTAAACACCTGCATTGAATTAAGGGACTATCCATTCCTTAGGTAATGGTAAACACCTGAATTGCACAGCGGGATAATCAGTCCTTAGGTAAAAGTCACCACCTGCCTGGCCAAAGGGATCATCCTTTCCATATGTATACGTAAAAACCTGCATTGCACAGAGAACATCCATTCTTTTGTAAAGGTAAACACCAGCATTGAACAGAGGGATCTTTCATTCCTTAAGTAATAGTAAACATGTGCAATGCACAGAGTGATCATCCATTCCTAAGAAATATATAAACACCTGCAATGCACACAGGGATCATCGATAACTTAGGTTAAGCTAAAAACCTGCATCACACAGATCGATCACCCATTTCCTAGGTAAGTGTAAACAGCTGCATTGAACAGAGGGATCATCCATTCCTTAGATAAGTTTAAACACCTGCATTGAACAGAGGACAATCTATTCCTTAGGTAAAGAACAACACCTGCATTGCACAGAGAGGATCATCCATTACTTAGGTAATGGTCAACACCTGCATTGCACAGAGGATCATGCATTCCTTATGTAAAGGTCAACACCTGCCTGGCCCAGAGGGATCATCCATTCCATATGTAAAGGTAAACACCTGCATTGCACAGAGAACATCCATTCCTTTTGTAAAAGGAAAACACCTACATTGAACAGAGGGATAATCAATTCCTTAGGTAAAGTTATACACCTGCATTGAACAGAGGTGTGATATATTCTTTAGGTAAAGGCCAACATATTCATTGCACAGAGGGATCATCCAATCATTAGGTAAAGGTCAACACCTGCATTGTACAGAGGGATCATCCATTCCTTAGGTATAGGACAACACCAGCATTGCACAGAGGGATCATGCATTCCTTAAGTAATGATCAACACCTGCATTGACCAGAGGATCATCCATTCCTTAGGTAAAGGTCAACACCTGCATTGACCAGAGGGATCATCCATTCCTTAGGTGAAGGTCAACATATTCATTGCACAGAGGGATAATCCATTCCTTAGGTACAGGTCAACACCTACATTGCACAGAGGGATCATCCATTACATAGGTAAAGGTCAACTCCTGACTGGCCCAGAGGGATCATCCATACCTTATGTGAAGGAGAACACCTGCATTGCACACAAGGAACATCCATTCCTTAGGTAATAGTAAACACCTGTTTTGAACAGAGGGATCATCAATTCCAAACATAAATGTAAACACCTACAATGCACAGGGGATCGTCTATTCCTTAGGTAAGTGTATACACCTGCATTGCACAGAGGATCATCCATTCCTTAAGAAAAGGTAGAAACCTAGTTGGAAGAGAGGGATTATCCTTCTTTAGGTACAGGTAGACACCTGTGTTAAAGAGAGGGATCATCCATTCCTTAGGTAACATTAAACACCTGCATTGTACAGAGGGATCATCCATTCTTAGGTAATGGTAAACACCTGCAGTGATCAGAGTGATCATCCGTTCCTTAGATAACTGGAAACACCTGCATTGAACAGAGGGATCAACCATTTCCTAAGATAAAGGTAAACACCTGCACTGAACAGAGAGATCATCTATTCCTTAGGTAAAGATCACCACCTGCATTACACAGAGGATCATCCATTCCTTAAGTTAAGGTAAACACCTGCATTGCACAGAGGATCATCCCTTCCTTAGGTAATGGTAAACAGCTGCATTGCACAGAGTTATCATCCATTCGTTAGGTAACGGTCTACACCTGCCTTCCCAAAGGGATCATCCATTCCTTATGTAAAGGTAAAAACCTGCATTGCCCACAGAGAACATCCATTCCTTTTGTAAAGGTAAACATCAGCATTGAACAGAGGAATCTTCCAATCATTAGGTAATAGTAAACACCAGCAATGCACAAAGGATCATCCATTCCTAAAGTATCAGTAAACACCTGCATTGAAAAGAGGGATCTATTCCTTAGGTAAACATAAACAACGGCATTACAATGTTTGATAATCCATTCCTTAGGTAGCTATAAACTTCTGCATTTAACAGAGGGTTCATCCGTTCTTTAGATAATGGTAAACACCTGCATTGTACAGAGGGCTCATTTATTCCTTAGGTAAAGATCAACACCTGCTTTGCACATAGGGATCATATAATTCCTTAGGTAAAGGTAAACAACTGCATTGCACAGAGGGATCATCCTTTCCTTATGTAACAGTAAACACCTGCATTGCACAGATGGATCATCCATTCCGTAGGTAAAGATAAACACCTGCAATGAACAGAGGGATCATTGATTCCTTAGATAATGGTAAACACCTGGATTGAACAGAGCCATCATCCATTCCTTAGGTAAAGGTCAACACCGACCTGATCCAGGGATCATCCATTCCTTATGTAAAGGTAAACACCTGCATTGCACACAGAGAATATCCCTTCCTTTTATAAAGGTAAACACATGCATTGAACAGAGGGATCTTTCATTTCTTAGGTAATGGTAAACACCTGCATTGCACAGAGGATCACCCATTCCTTTGGTAACTGTAAACACCTGAATTGAACGGAGGGATCATCCATTCCTTATATATCGGTGAAGACCTGCATTGAACCGAGGATCATCTAATCCTTAGTTAAATATCAACACCTGCATTGCACAGAGGATCACCCCCTTACTTAGGTATCAGTAAACACGTGCTGAAAAGATGGCTCATCCATTTCTTAGGTAAAAGTGAACATCTGCATTGCAATGTCGGATCATCCCATTCTGCATTGAACAGAGGGATCATCCACGGAAAACACCTGCTTTGAACAGAGAGATCATCCTTTCCTTAGGTAAAGATAATCACCCGCATTGCACCGAGGGATCATCCATTCCTTAGGTAACTGTAAACATCTACATTGAATAGAGGGGTCATCCATTCCTTAGATAACGGTAAACATCTGCATTGCACAGAAGGATCATCCATTACTTAGGTAACTGTAAACACCTGCATTGAACAGAAGGGTCATCCATTCCTTCGGTATCAGTAAACACCTGCATTGAAAAGAGGGCTCATCTATTCCTTAGGTAAAAGTGAACACCTGCATAGCAATGTCGGATCATCCATTCCTTAGGTAACTGTAAACCTCTGCATTGAACAGAGGGATCATCCATTCTTTAGATAACGGAAAACAACTGCTTTGATCAGAGGGATCATCCTTTCTTTAAGTAAAGATAATCACCATCATTGCACAGAGGATCATACATTCCTTAGGTAACTGTAAACACCTGCATTTAACAGAGGGTCATGCATTACTTAGATAACAGTAAACACCTGCATTGCGCAGAGGAATCATCCATTCCTTAGGTATCAGTAAACACCTGCATTGAAAAGACGGCTCATTGATTCATTAGGTAAAAGTGAACACCTGAATGGCAAACCCGGATCATCCATTCCTTAGGTAAGTTTAAACCTATGCATTGAACAGAGGGATCATCCATTCTTTAGATAACGGAAAACACCTGCTTTGAACCGAGTGATCATCCTTTCCTTAGGTAAAGATAATCACCTTCATTGAACAGAGGGATCATCCATTCCTTAGGTAACTGTAAACACCTGTATTTAACAGAGGGGTCATCCATTCCTTAGATAAAGGTAAACACCTGCATTGCACAGAGGGTCATCCTTTACTTAGGTAAAGATAAACACCTGTATTGCACAGAGCGATAATCCATTCCTTAGATGTCAGTAAACACCTGCATTGAAAAGAGGGCACATTTATTCATTAGTTAAAGAAGAACACCTGCATTTCACAGAGGGATCATCCATTCCTTAGGTAAAGGTAAACACCTGCATTGCACAGAGGGATCATCCTTTCCTTTCGTTATTGTAAACACGTGCATTGACCAGAGGGATCATCCATTACATAGGTAATGGTCAACACCAGCATTGCACAAAGGGATCATTCATACCTTAGGTAAAGTTCAACAACTGCCTGGATGAGAGGGATCATCCATTCCTTATTTGAAGGTAAAAACCTACATTGCACAGATAGAACATCCATTCCTTTTGTAAACGTAAACACCAGCATTGAACAGAGGGATCTTTAATTCCTTAGGTAAAAGTAAACACCTGCAATGCCCAGAGTGATCATGCATTCCCAAGACAAATATAAACACCTGCAATGCACAGACGGATCATCCATTCCTCAGGTCAAGCTAAAAACCTGCATTGCACAGAGGGATCATCCATTCCTTAGGTAACAGTAAACAACTGCATTAAACAGAGGGATCATCCATTCCTTAGATAAGCGTAAGCACCTGCATTGAATAGAGACATCATCAATTCCTTAGGCAAAGATTAACATTGGCATTGCACAGAGGGATCATATAATTCCTTAGGTAAAGGTAAGCACCTGCTTTGCACAGAGGGATCATCCATTCCTTAGGTAATTGTAAATAGCTGGATTGCACAGAGGGTTTTTCCATTCCGTAGATAACGGTAAACACGTGCATTGAACAGAGGGATCATAAAATCTGAAGGTAAATGTAAACACCTACCATGCACAGAGGGATCGTCTTTTCCTTAGGTAAGGGTATACACCTGCATTGCACCGGAGGATCATTCCTTAGGTAATGGTAAACACCTGGAGTGATCACAGAGATCATCCATTCCTTAGATAATGGGAAACACCTGCTTTGAAGAGAGGGATCATCCCTTCCTTAGGTAACTGTAAACACCTGCATTGAACAGAGGCATCATCCATTCCTAAGGTAACGGTAAACACCTTTATGGAATAGAGGGATCATCTATTCCGTAGGTAAAGATCAATATCTGCATTTCACAGAGGATCATCCATTCCGTAGGTAAAGGTAAACACCTGGATTGCACAGAGGGAGCATCCATTCTTTAGATAACGTTAAACACCTGCATTGAACAGACAGATCCTTAGGTAATGGTAAACACCTGCAGTGATCAGAGATCATCCATTCCTTAGATAATGGGAAACACCTCCTTTGAAGGGAGGGATCATCCATTCCTTAGGTAACTGTAAACACCTGCATTGAACAGAGGGATCATCCATTCCTAAGGTAACGGTCAACAACTTTATGGAACAGAGGGATCATCTATTCCATAGGTAAATATCAACACCTTCATTGCACAGAGGGATCATCCATACCTTAGATAAAGGTCAACACCTGCCTGGCCCAGAGGGATCATCCATTTCTTATTTAAAGGTAATAAACTGCATTGCACACAGAGAACATCAATTCCTTTTGTATTCATAAACACCAGCATTGAACAGAGGGATAGATAATCCCTTACGTTAAAGTAAACACCTGCAATGCACAGAGGGATCATCCATTCCTAAGACAAATATAAACACCTGCAATGCACATACGGTTCATCCATTCCTTAGGTCAAGCTAAAACCTGCATTTCACAGAGGAATCATCCATTCCTTAGGTAACTGTAAACAGCGGCATTGCACAGAGGGATCATATAATTCCTTAGGTAAAGGTAAACACCTGCATTGCACAGAGGGATCATCCATTCCTTAGGTAATGTTGTAAACACCTGGCTTGCACAGAGGGATTATCCATTCTGTAGATAACAGTAAACACCTGCATTGAAGAGAGGGATCATCCATTCCTTAGGTAATGGTCAACACCTGCATTGCACAGAGGGATCATCATTTCCTTAGGTAAAGGTCAACACCTGCCTAGCCCAGAGGGATCATCCATTCCTTATGTAAAGGTAAACACCTGCATTGCACACATAGAACATCCATTCTTTTGTAATGATCAACACCTGCATTGAACAGAGGGATCTTTCATTCCTTAGGTAATAGTAAACACCTGCAAGCGCAGAGAGATTATCCATTCCTAAGACAAATATAAACACCTGCAATGCACAGAGGGATCATCCATTCCTTAGGTAAAGCTAAAAACCTGCATTGAACAGAGGGATCATCCAGTCCTTAGATAAGGGTAAGCACCTGCATTAAACAGATGGATCATCCATCCCTTAGGTAAATGTAAACACCTGCATTGCACAGAGGGATCATCTATTCCTAAGGTAAAGGTGAACACCTGCATTGCACGTAGTGATCATCTGATCTTTAGGTAATTTCAACACCTGCATTGAACAGATGTGTCATTCATTCCTTAGGTAAAGGTCAACATGTGCCTGTACAATAGGGATCATCCCTTCCTTATGTAAATGTAAACACCTGCATTGCACACAGTAAACAACTGTTCCTTTTGTAAAGGTAAACACCTGCATTGAA
Organism: Orientallactaga sibirica; assembly: GCA_036365145.1. Classification (NCBI taxonomy): domain Eukaryota; kingdom Metazoa; phylum Chordata; class Mammalia; order Rodentia; family Dipodidae; genus Orientallactaga; species Orientallactaga sibirica. The sequence continues at coordinate 39,699 of JAEOAD010002042.1, forward strand.
CAAAGGGATCTTCCATTCCTTAGGTAATAGTAAACACCTGCAACTCACAGAGGGATCATCCATGCCTAAAGTAAATGTAAACACCTGCAGTACATAGAGGGATCATACATTCCTTACGTAAAGGTCCACACCTGAATGGCCTGAGGGATCACCCATTCCTTATGTGAAGTTTAACACCTGCATTGAACAGAGGGAACATCCATTACTTTGATAAAGGTAAAAACCTGCACTGAACAGACTGATCATCCATTCGTTAGGTAAAGATAAATAACTGCATTGAACAGAGGGATCTTCCATTCCATAGGTATTAGTAAACACTTGCAATGCACAGAGGGATCATCCATTCCTTAGGTAAGGGTAAACACCTTCATTGCACAGAAGGATGATCCATTCCTTAGGTAACTGTAAACACCTTCATTGAACAGAGGGATAATACATTCCTTAGATAATGGTAAACACCTCCATTGAACAGAGGTATCATATATTCCATAAGTAAAGGCGAACATATTCTTTGCACAGAGTGATCATCCATTCCTTAGGTAAAGGTCAACACCTGAATTGTACAGAGGGATCATCCATTCCTTAGGTATAGGACAACACCTGCATTGCAGAAAGGGATCTTACATGCCTTAAGTAATGATCAACACCTGCCTTGCACAGAGGGATCATCCATTAATTAGGTAAAGGTCAACACCTGCATTGCACAGAGGGATTACCCATTCCTTAGGTACGAGGTGAACACCTGCATGGCACAGAGGGATCATTGATTCCTCAGGTAATGGCAAACATCTGGATTGTACAGAGGGATCATCCATTCCATAGATAACGTTAAACAGCTGCATTGAACAGATGGATAATCCATTCCTTACGTAATGGTCAACACCTGCACTGCACAGAGTGATCATCCATTCCTAAGGTAAAGGTCAACACCTGCCAGGCCCACAGGGGTCATCCATTTCTTACGTAAAGGTAAAAACCTGCATTGCACACAAAGAACATACACTCCTTTTGTAAAGGTAAACACCAGCATTGAAAAGTGGGATCTTTCATTCCTTTGGTAATAGTAAACACCTGCAATGCCCAGAGTGATCATCCATTCCTAAGACAAATATAAAGGCCTGCAATGCACAGACGGATCATCCATTCCTTAGGTCAAGCTAAAAATTTGCATTGCACAGAGGGACCATCCATTACTTAAGTAACTGTAAACAGCTGCATTGAACAGAAGGATGATCCATTCCTTAGATAAGGGGAAGCACCTGCATTGAACAGTGACATCATCTATTCCTTAGGCAAAGTTCAACACCTGCATTGCACAGAGGGATCATATAATTCCTTAGGCAAAGGTAAACAATTGCATTGCACAGAGGGATCATCCATTCCTTAGGTAATGGTAAACACCTGGATTTCACAGAGGTAACATCCATTCTGTAGATAATGGTAAATATAAGCATTGAACAGAGGGATCATCCATTCATTAGTTAATGGTCACCACCTGCATTGCACAGATGGACCATCCATTTCTTAGGTGAAGGTAAACACTGCCTGTCAGAGAGGGCTCATCCATTCCTTATGTAAAGGTAAACACCTGCATTGCACACAGAGAACATCCATTCCTTTTGTAAAGGTAAACACCTGCATTGAACAGAGGGATCTTTCATCCCTTAGGTAATAGTAAACACCTGCAATGTGCAGAGGGATTATCCATTCCTAAGACAAGTGTTTACGCCTGCAATTCACAGAGGGATCATCCATTCCTTAGGTGCTAAAAACCTGCATTGAACAGAGTGATCATCCATTCCTTAGCTAAGGGTAAACACCTGCATTCCACAGAGGGATCATCCAAACCTTATGTGAAGTAAAACACCTGCATTGAACACAGGGAATATCCATTACTTTGGTAAAAGTAAACACATAGCATTGCACAGAGGGATCTTCCATTCCATCGTTAATAGTAAACACCTGCAATTCACAGAGGGATCATCCATTCCTTAGGTAAGGTAAATACCTGCATTGCACAGAGGGATCATACATTCCTTAGGCAAATGTTAACACCTTCATTGAACAGAGGGATCACACATTCCTTAGATAATGGTAAACACCTGCAATGAACCGATCATCCATTCCTTAGGTAAAGGTAAACACCTGCATTGAACAGAGGTGTCATATGTTCCTTAGGTAAAGGTCAACACATTCCTTGCACAGAGGGATCATCCATTCCTTAAATAAAAATCAACACCTGCATTGAACAGAGGGATCATCCATTCCTTAGGTAAAGGACAACACCTGCATTACACAGAGCGATCATCGAATCCTTATTGAAAGATCAACACCTGCAATGCACAGAGGGATCATCCATTCCTTAGATAAAGGTAAACACCTGCATTGAACAGAGGGATCATCCATTCCTTAGGTAACTATAAATTCCTGCATTGAACAGAGCTATCACCCATTCCTAAGATAAGGGTCAACACCTGCATTGAACAGAGGGATCATCTATTCTTTAGGTAAAGATCAACACCTCCATTGCACTGAGGGATCATCCATTCCTTAGATAAAGGTCAACACCTGCTTGGCCAAGGGATCCTCCATTCCTTATGTAAAGCTAAAAACCTGCATTTTACACAGAGAATATCCATTCCTTTTGTAAAGCTAAACGCCAGCATAGAACAGAGGGATCTTAAATTCCTTAGGTAATAGTAAACACATGCAATGCACAGAGTGATCATCCATTCCTAAGACAAATATAAACACCTGCAATGCACAAAAGGATCATCGATTCCTTAGGTCAACCTAAAAACCAGCACCGCACAGAGGGATCATTCATTCCCTAGGTAAGTGTAAACAGCTGCATTTAACAGAGGGATCATCCATTCCTTAGATAAGGGCAAACACTTGCATTGAACAGAAGGATCATCTATTCCTTAGGTAAAGATCAACACATGCATTGCACAGAGGGATCATCCATTCCTTAGGTAACAGTAAATACCTGGATTGCACAGAGGGATCATCAATACCGTATATAACGGTGAACAACTGCATTGAACAGAGGGATCATCCATTCCTTAGGTAGTGGTCAATACCTGCATTGCACAGAGGGATCATCCATTCCTTACGTAACTGTAAACACCATCATTGAACAGAGGGATCATACATTCCTTAGATAACAGTAAACACCTGCATTGAACAGAGGGATCATCCATTCCTTAGGTAAAGGTAAATACCTGCATAGAACAGAGGTGTCATATATTCCTTAGGTAAAGGTGAACATATTCATTGCACAGAGGGATCATCCATTTCTTAGGTAAAGGATACCTGCATTGTACAGAGGGATCACCTGCATTGTACAGAGGATCATCCATTCCTAGGACAACACCTAGGCACAGAGGGATCATCCATTCCTTAAGTAAAAATCAACACCTGCATTGAACAGAGGATCATCCATTCCTTTAAAGGTCAACACCTGCATTGAACAGAGGATCATCCATTCCTTAGGTATAGGACAATATGTGCATGGCACAGAGGGATCATCCATTCCTTAAGTAATGATCAACACCTGCATTGAACAGAGGGATCATCCATTCCTTAGGTAAAGATCAACACCTCCATGGCACAGAGGTAACACCTGCATTCCATCCATTCCTTATGTAAAGTAAACACCTGCATTGCACAGAAGGATCATCCATCCTTATGTAAAGGTAACACCCAGCACAGAAGAGATCATCCATTCCTTCTGTAAAGGTAGAAAACATCCATTACTTTTGTAAGGTAAACACTATCATTGAACAGAGTGATCTTTCATTCCTGCAATAGTAAACACCTGCAATGCACAGAGGGATCATCCATTCCTAAGACAAATTAAACACCTGCAATGCAGGGATCATCCAAAGAAAGCTAAAAACCTGCATTTAACAGAGGATCATCCATTCCTTGGTAACTGTAAACTGCTGCATTTGGATCATCCATTCCTTAGATAAAGGTCAACACATGCATTGAACAGAGGATCATCCATTCCTTAGGTAAAGATCAAAACCTTTATTGCACAGAGGGTTCATGTAGGTAAAGGTAAACACCTGCATTGCACAGAGGATCATCCATTCCTTAGGTAAAGGTCAACACCTGCATTGCACAGAGGGATCATCCATTCCTTAGGTAATGGTAGTCACCTTCTGCATTGAACAAAGGATCATCCATTCCTTAGATAAAGGTAAACACCTTCATTGAACAGAGGGATCATCCATTCCAGTAAAAATCAACACCTGCATTGCAAAGAGGGATCATCCAGTAGTTCAACACTGCATTGCACAGAGGATCATCCATTCCTTAGGAAAAGGTTAACACCTGCATTTCACTGAGGGAGGTAAATATAAACACCTCCATTGCACAGAGGGATCATCCATTCCTTTAAATCAACACCTGCATTGAACAGAGGATCATCCATTCCTTAGGTAAAGGTAAACACCTGCATTTAACAGAGGGATCATCCATTTAGGTAAGGACAACACCTGCATGGCACAGAGGGATCATCATTCCATAAAGATCAACACCTGCATTGCACAGAGGGATCATCCATTCCTTAGGTAAAGATCAACACCTGAGTGGCACAGAGGGATCATCCATACCTTATGTAAATGTAAACGCCTGCATTGCACACAGGCATCCATTCCTTAGGTGATAGTAAACACCTGCATTGCACAGAAGGATCATCCATGTCTTATGTAAAGGTAACACCTACATTGCACACAGAGAACATCCATTCCTTCTGTAAAGGTAAACACCTACATTGCACATAGAAAACATCCATTACTTTTGTAAAGGTAAATACTATCATTGAACAGAGTGATCTTTCATTCCTGAGGCAATAGTAAACACCTGCACTTCACAGAGGGATAATCCATTCCTAAGACAAATATAAACACCTGCAATGCACAGAGCCATCATCCATTCCTTAGGGAAAGCTAAAAACCTGCATTGTACAGAGGGATCATCCATTCCTTAGGTAACTGTAAACAGCTGCATTTAACAGAGTGATCATCCATTCCTTAGATAAGGGTCAGCACATGCATTGAACAGAGGGATCATCTATTCCTTAGGTAAAGATCAAAACCTTTATTGCACAGAGGGTTTATGCCATTCCGTAGGTAAAGGTAAACACCTGTATTGCACAGAAGGTTATCCATTCCTTAGGTAAAGGTAAACACCTGCATTGCACATTTGATCAGCCATTACTTAGGTAATGGTAGTCAACTGCATTGAACAAAGTTATCATCCATTCCTTAGATAATGGTAAACACCTTCGTTGAAGAGAGGGATCATCTATTCCTTAAGTAAAAATCAACACCTGCATTGCAAAGAGGGATCACTGATTCCTTATGTAAAGTTCAACATCTGCATTGCACAGAAGGTCATCTATTCCTTAGGAAAAGGACAACAACTGCATTTCACTGAGGGATCTCCCATTCACTGGGTAAATATAAACACCTCCATTACACAGATGAATCATCCTTTCCTTAGATAAATGTAAAGACCAGCATTGAACATAGGCATCTTCCATTCATTAGGTAATAATAAACAACTGCATTTAACAGAGGGATCATCTATTCCTTAGGTAACTGTAAACACCTGCATGGAAAAGAGGGATCATCTATTCCTTAGGTAAAGATCAACACCTGCATTTCACAGAGGGATCATCCATTCCTTAGGTAATGGTAAACACCTGGTTGCACAGAGGGATCATCCATTCTTAGATAATTGTAAACACCTGCATTGAACAGAGTGATTATCCATTCCTTAGGTAATGGTCAACGCCTGCACTGCACAGAGGGATCAAACCTTCTTTAGGTAAAGGTCAACACCTGCCTGGACCACAGGGATCATCCATTCCTTATGTAAAGATAAAAACCTGTATTCCACACAGTGAACATCCATTACTTTTGTAAACGTAAACACCGGCATTGACCAGAAGGATTTTTCATTCCTTAGGTAATAGTAAACACCTGCAATGTACAGAGGGATCATCCATTTCTTGGGTCAAGCTAAAACCTGCATTACACAGAGGGATCATCCATTCCATAGGTAACTGTAAACAGCTGTACTGAACAGAGGGATAATCCATTCCTTAGATAAGGGTAAGCACGTGCCTTGAACAGAGTCATCATCTCTTCCTTAGGCAAAGACCAACACTTGCATTGCACAGAGGGATCATATAATTCCTTAGGTAAAGGTAAACACCTGCATTGCACAGAGGGATTATCCATTCCTTAGTAATGGTAAACACCTGGATTTTACAGAGGGATTATCCATTCCCTAGATAAAGGTAAACACCTGCATTGAGCAGAGGGATCATCCATTCCTTAGAGAATGGTCAACACCTGCGTTGCACAGAGGGATTATCCATTCCATAGATAACGGTAAACACCTGCATTGAACAGAGGGATCTTTCATTCCTTAGGTAATAGTAAACACCTGCAATGCACAGAGAGATTACCCATTTCTAAGACAAATATAAACGCCTGCAATGAACAGAGAGATCACCCAATCCTTAGGTAAAGCTAAAAACCTGCATTGAGCAAAGGGATCATCCATTCCTTAGGAAAATTTAAACACCTGCCTTGTACAGAGGGATCATTTATTCCTTAGGTAAAGGTGAACACCTGCATTGCACAGAGTGATGATCCAATCCTTAGGTAAGTTCAACACCTGCACTGAACAGATGTGTCATTCATTCCTTAGGTAAATGTCAACACCTGCCTGTTCAAGAGGGATCATCCCTTCCTTATGTAATGGTCAACGCCTGCATTGCACAGAGGGATCATCCATTCCTTATGTGAATTTAAACTCCTGCTTTGAACACAGGGAACATCCATTACTTTGGTAAAGGTAACCACCTGCATTGAACAGAGGTGTCTTCCATTCCATAGATAATAGTAAACACGTGCAATGCACAGAGGGATCATCTACTCCTTAGGTAAGTGTAAACACCTGCATTGTACAGAGGGATCATCCATTCCTTAGGTATAGGACTACACCTGCATTGCACAGAGGGATCTTACATTCTTTAAAGTAATGATCAACACCTGTATTGAACAGAGGGATCATCCATTCCTTAGTTAAAGGTCAACACCTGCATTGCACAGAGGGATCATCCATTCCTTAGGTATAGGACAACATCTGCATTGCACAGAGGGATCTTACTTTCCTTAAGTAAAGATCAACACCTGCATTAAACAGAGTGATGATCCATTCCTTAGGTAAAGGTCAATACCTGACTGGCAAAGAGGGATCATCCATACCTTAAGTAAAGGTAAACACCTGCAATACACAGAGGGATCATCAATTCCGAAGGTAAATATAAACACATACCATGCACAGAGGGATAGTCTATTCCTTAGGTAACGGTATACACCTACATTGCAGCAGGGTATTATCGATTCCTTAAGTAAATGTAGAAACATGGTTTGAACAGAGGGATCATCATTCTTTAGGCAAACGTAGACACCTGCATTGAACTGAGGGATCATCCATTCCTTAGGTAACATTAAACACCTGCATTGCACAGAGGGATCAACCATTACTTAGGTAATGGTAAACACAGAGATCATCCATTCCATAGATAATGGGATACACCTGCATTGAACAGAAGGATCATCCATTCCTTAGGAAAGGTAAACACCTGCATGGCACAGAGGGATCATCCATTCCTTAGGTAGTGGTAAAAACCTGGATTGCACAGAGGGATAATCCATTCCTTAGATAACGTTAACCACCTGCATTGAACAGTTGGACCATATATTCCTTAGGTAAAGGTCAACACCTGCCTGGCCCAGAGGGATCATCCATTCCTTATGTAAAGGTAAAAACCAGCATTGCACACAAAGAATATCCATTCCTTTTGTAAACCTAACCACCAGCATTGAACAGAAGGATCTTTAATTCCTTACATAATAGTAAACACCTGCAATGCCCAGAGTGATCATCAATTCCTAAGACAAATATAAACACCGGCAATGCACAGACGAATCATCCACTCCTTATGTAAAGGTAAAAACCAGCATTGCACACAGAGAATATCCATTCCTTTTGTAAACGTAAACACAAGCATTGAACAGAAGGATCTTTAATTCCTTACATAATAGTAAACATCTGCAATGCCCAGAGTGTTCATCCATTCCTAAGACAAATATAAACACTGGCAATGCACAGAGGGATAATCCATTCCTTTGGTAAAGCTAATCACCTGCATTGCACAGAGGGATCATCCATTCCTTAGGTAACTGTAAACAGCTGCATTGAAAAGAGGGATTATCCATTCCTTAGATAATGGTAAGCACCTGCATTGAACAGTTTCATCATCTATTCCTTAGGTAAAGATCAACACCTGCATTGCACAGAGGGATCATATAATTCCTTAGGTAAAGGTAAACACCAGTATTGCTCAGAGGGACCATCCATTCCTTAGCTAATGGTAAACACCTGGATTGCACAGAGGGATCATACATTCGGAAGATAATGGTAAACACCTGCATTGAACAGAGGAATCATCCATTCCTTAGGTAATGGTCAACGCCTGCATTGCACAGAGGGTTCATCCATTCCTTATGTAAAGGTAAATACCTGCATCGCACACAGAGAACATACAATCCTTTTGTAAATGTAAACACCTGAATTGAACAGAGGGATATTTATCCTTTTGGTAATAGTAAACACCGGCAAGGCGCAGAGGGATTATCCATTCCTAAGACAAATATAAATGCCTACAATGCACAGAGGGATCATCCATTCGTTAGATAAGGGTAAACAGCTGCATTGAACAGAGGGATCATCCATTCATTAGGTAAGTGTAAACACCTGCCATGCATTGAGGGATCATCTATTGTTAGGTAAAGGTGAACTCCTGCATTGCACAGAGGGATTATCCAATCCTTAGGTAAGTTCAAACCTGCATTGAATAGATGCGTTATTCATTCCTTAGGTAAAGGTCAACACTTGCCTGTCCAAGAGGGATCAACCCTTCCTTATGTAAATGTAAACACGTGCATTGCACACACTAAACACAAGTTCCTTTGGTAAAGGTTAACACCTGAATTGAACAGAGGGATCTTCCATTCCTTAGGTAATAGTAAACACGTGAAACTCACAGAGGGATCATCCATTCCTAAAGTAAATGTAAACACCTGCAATGCACAGAGCGATCACCCATTCCTTAGGTAAAGGTCAACACCTGCCTGGCAAAGAGGGATCATCCATTCCTTATATGAAGTTAAACACCTGCATTGAACACAGGGAACATCCATTAATTTGGTAAAGGTAAACACATGCATTGAACAGAGGGATCTTCCATTCCATAGTTAATAGTAAATCCCTGTAATGCACAGAGGGATATCCATTCCTTAAGTAAGGTAAACACCTGCATTGAACAGAGGGATCTTCCCTTCCATAGTTAATAGTAAACACCTGCAATGCACAGAGGGATCATCCATTCCTTAGGTAATGTAGACACCTGCTTTGCACACAGAGAACATCCATTCCTTTTGTAATAGAAAACACCTGCATTGAACAGAGGGATCATCCATTCCTTAGGTAAAGGTAAACACCTGCATTGAACAGAGGTGTCATATATTCCTTAGGTAAAAGTAAACATATTCATTGCACAGAGGGATCATCCATTCCTTAGGTAAAGATAAACACCTGCATTGTACAGAGGGATCATCCATTCCTCAGGTAAAGGACAACACCTGCATTGCACAGAGGTATCATCCATTCCTTAAGTAATGATCACACCTGCATTGCACAGAGGGATCATCCATTCCTTAGGTAAAGGTCAACACTTGCATTGCACAGTGGATCATCCATTCCTTAGGTATAGGACAACACCTGCAATGCACAGGGGGATCATCCATTCCTTAGATAACGGTAAGCACCTGCATTGAACAGAGGGATCATCTATTCCTTAGGTAAATGTAAACACCTGCATTTCACAGAGGGATCATCCATTCCTTAGGTAATGGTATACCCCTGGATTGCACAGAGGGATCATCCACTCCGTAGATAATGCAAACACCTGCATTGAACAGAGGTGTTGGGCCCTGCCCGGTGTGAAGCCTAGTGGTTAGCCCAGCCAGTCTTGGCCTACTCCCGGTGAGGCCTAGTCGAGCTTTCGGAGCCTGAGTAGAGTTTCACGACCTGTCCTTGGAGTGACTCAGCACCTAAGCTGAAACTGCCCCCACCCAGCCACTGCTGACATGGTGAAATACTATTGGCCCTTAAACCTTTATCTCATCCTTTTCCCCACCATCTCTCAAAATATATAAATCCCTTCCCGTGACAATAAGCAGAGAGATTCCCTCCCAAGAAGGTCTCTGCGGATCAATGCGGTTTTTCTCCCCGGTGTTTTGGGGGGGGAGTGGTTTGAGTCACCGACACGCGCCTTCTCGCTCAGCCACGAGAGAAGCGGCTGGCCTGGTTCTCTCTCTCTTCCGCTCTACCTGCTGGAGGTGGAGGGAAAACACCTCGGCAAAGTGTGCCCAACGTGGGGCCCAACACAGAGGGACCATCCATTCCTTAGGTAATGGTGAATACATGCATTGCACAGAGGGATCATCCATTCCTTAGGTAAAGGTCAACACCTGCCTGGCCCAGAGGGATCATCTATTCCTTATGTAAAGGTAGACCCCTGCATTGCACACAGAGAACATCCATTCCTTTTGTAAAGGTAAACACCTGCATTGAACAGAGGTATTTTTCACTCCTTAGGTAAAGCTAAAAACCTGCATTGCACAAAGCGATCATCCATTCCTTATGTAACTGTAAACACCTTCATTGAACAGAGGGATCATCTATTCCTTAGATAAGGGTAAACACCGGCATTGAACAGAGGGATCATCCATTTCTTATGTAAATGTAAACACCTGCCTTGCACAGAGGTATCATTTTTTCCTTAGGAAAAGATCAAAACGTGCATTGCACAGAGGGATCATGCCATTCCGTAGGTAAAGGTAAACATTGTGCATTGCACAGAAGGATCATCCATTCCATAGGTAAAGGTAAACACCTGCATTGCACTGATGGATCATCCATTCCTTACGTAATGGTAAACACCTTCATTGAACAGAGCAATCATACATTCCTTACATAACGGTAAACACCTGCATTGAAGAGAGGGATCTTCTATTCCTTAGGTAAAGATCAACACCTGCATTGGACAGGGGGATCTTCGATTCCTTAAATAAAGTTCAACTACTGCATTGCACAGAAGGATCATCAATTCCTTAGGTAAAGGACAACACCTGCACTGCACAGTGGGATCTTCCATTCCTTAGGTAATAGTAAACACCTGCATTGCACAAAGGGATCATCCAATCCTTAGGTAACGATAAACACCTGCACTGAACAGAGGGATCATCCATTCCTTAAGTAAAGGTAGAAACCTGTGTTGAACAGAGGGATCATCCTTCTTCATGTGAAGGTAAACACCTGCATTGAACACAGGTATCATCCATTCCTTAGGCAAAGGTAAACACCTGCATTGAAAAGAGGGATCATCCATTCCTTAGATAACGATAAACACCTGCATTCATCAGAGGGATCATATATTCCTTAGGTAAATATCAACACCTGCATTGCACACTGGGATCATCCCATTCTATAGGTAAAGGTAAACACTTGTATTGCACAGAGGGATGTTCCAATGCTTAGGTAATAGTGAACACATGCAATACACAGAGGGATCATCCCATTCCTTACATAAATGTTAACACCTGCATTGAACAGAGTGATATAAATTCCTTAGGTAAAGTAAAACCCCTGCTTTGCACAGAGGGATCATCCATTCTTTAGGTAAGAGGTGAACACCTGCATTGCACAGAGGGATCATCCATTCCATAAGTAAAGGTAAACACCTGTTTGCACAGAAGGATAATCCATTCCTTAGGTAACTGTAAATACCTCCATCGAACACAGGGATCATCCATTCCTTAGATAATGGTAAACACCTGCATTGAACAGAGGGATCATCCATTCCTTAGGTAATGGTAAACACCTGCATTGAACAGAGGGATCATCCATTCCTTAGGTAAAGATCAGCACCTGCATTGCACAGAAGTATCATCCATTCCTTATATAAAGACAACATCTGCATTGCACAGAGGGATCTTCCATTCATTAGTGAATGATAAACACCTCCTTTGCACAGAGGAATCATCCTTTCATCAGGTAACTGTAAACACCTGCATTGAACATAGGCATCTTATATTCCTGAGGTAATAGTAAACACCTGCAATGCACAGAGGGATCATCCATTCCTAAGTTAAAAATCAACACCTGAATTGCTCAGAGGGAACATCCATTCCTTATGTAAAGGTAAACACCTGCATTGCACACAGGGAACATATCTTACTTGAAAATGGTAAACACCTTCATTGAATATAAGGACCATCCATTCCTTAAGTCTAGGTAAACCCCTGCATTTAACAGAGGGATCTTCCATTCCTTACTTCAGAGTATACACATGCAATGCACAGAGGGATCATCCCTTCCTTAGGTAAAGGTAAACACCAGCATTGAACAGAGGGATTATCTACTCCTTAGTTAATGGTAAACACCTGCATTTAACAGAGGGCTCATCTATTCCTTAGGTAATGATCAACACCTTCATTGCACAGAGGGATCATACCAGGCTTTAGGTAAAGGTAAACACCTGAATTTCACAGAGGGATCATCCATTCCTTAGGTAATGGTAAATGCCTGCATTGAACAGAGGGATGATCCATTCCTTAGATTACGGTAAACACGTGCATTGAACAGAGGGATCATCCATTCTTTGGGTAAAGATACAAACCTGGATTGCATAGAGGGATCATCCATTCTTTAGGTAACTGTAAACACCTGCATTGAACAGAGGGAGCATCCATTCCTTAGGTAAAGGTAAACACCAGCATTGAACATAGCCATCGTCCATTCCTTTGGTAATAGTAAACACCTACAATAAACAGAGGGATCATCCCATTCCTTAGGTAAAGGTAAACACCTGCATTGAACAGAGGGATCATCCAATACTTAGGTAAAGGTAAACACCTTCATTGAACAGAGGGATCACATATTCCATAGGTAAATGTCAACACCTGCATTGTACAGAGGGATCATCCATTTCTTAGATAACGGAAAACACCTGCATTGAACAGAGGGATCATTCAGTTCCTTAGGTAACTGTACACACCTGCATTGAACAGAGGGGTCATCCATTCCTAAGATAACGTTAAACACCTGCATTGAACAGAGGCATCATCTATTCTTTAGGTAAAGATCAATACCTGCATTGCACAGAGGGATCAACTATTACTTAGGTAAAGGGAAACACATGCATTGCAAAGAGGTATGATTCATTCCTTAGGTACTGGTAAACACCTGCATTGCACACAGGGATCAGCCATTCCTTATGTAAAGGTCAACACCTGCATTGCACAGAAGGATCATCCATTCCTTAGGTAAAGGTAAACACCAGCATTGAACATAGATATCTTCCATTCCTTAGGTAATACTAAACACCTCCAATGTATAGAGGGATCATCCACTCCTTAGGTAAAGGTCAACACCTGCCTGGCCCAGAGGGATCACCCATTCCTTAGGTAACTGTAAACACTTGCATTGAACAGAGGGATCATCCATTCCTTAGGTAAAGGTAAACACCAGCATTGAACATAGCCATCTTCCATTCCTTTGGTAATAGTAAACACCTACAATAAAGAGAGGAATCATCCCATTCCTTAGGTAAAGGTAAACACATGCATTGAAGAGGGATCATCCAATCATTAAGTAAAGGTACACACCTGCATTGAAAAGAGGGATCACATATTCCATAGGTAAATGTCAACACCTGCATTGCACAGAGGGATCATCCATTTCTTAGATAACGGGAAGCACCTGCATTGAACAGAGGGATCATCCATTCCTAAGATAACGTTAAACACCTGCATTGAACAGAGGCATCATCTATTCCTTAGGTAAAGATCAACACTTGTATTGCACAGAGGATCATCCATTACTTAGGTAAAGCGAAACACCTGCATTGCACAGATGTATGATCCACTCCTTAGGTAATGGTAAACACCTGCATTGCACACAGGGAACAGCCATTCCTTATGTAAAGGTCAACACGTGCATTGCACAGAAGGCTCATCCATTCCTTAGGGAAAGGTAAAAACCAGCATTGAACATTGATATCTTCCATTTCTTAGGTAATACTAAACACATGCAATGCACAGAGGGATCACCCATTCCTTAGGTAAAGGTTAACACCTGCCTGGCCCAGAGGGATCATTCATTCCTTATGTAAATGTAAACAACTACCTTGCACACAGAGAACATCCATTCCTTTTGTAACGGTAAACACCTGCGTTGATCAGAGGGATTATCCATTCCTTACATAACGGTAAACAACTGCATTGCACAGAGGGTACATCCATTACTTAAAGATAAACTCCTGCATTGCACAAAGGGTCATCCATTCCTTAGGTAACTGTAAACACCTGCATTGAACAGAAGGTAATCCATTCGTTACATGTCAGTAAACAACTGCATTGTAAAGAGGGCTCATCTATTTCTTGGGAAAAGATCAACACCTGCATTGCACAGAGGCATCATCCATTCCTTAGGTAAAGGTAAATACCTGCATTGCACAATGGGATCATGCATTCCTTAGGTAACTGTAAACACCTGCATTGAACGGATGGATCATCTATTCCTTAGTTACAGATGAACACCTGCATTACACAGAGGATCATCACATTTCTTAGGTAAAGTTAAACACCTGCATTGCACAGAGTGATCATTCATTCCTTAGGTAAAGGAAAACACCTGCATTGCACAGAGGATCATCCATTCCTTAGGTAACTGTAAACACCAGCATTGAACAGAGGATCATCCATTACTTAGATAACGGTAAAGACCAGCAGTGCACAGAAGGATCAGCCATTCCTAAGGTAAAAGTAAACACCTGCATTTCACACAGAGATCATCCATTCCTTAGGTAAAGGTAAACACCTGCAATGCAAAGAGGCATTATCCATTCCATAGGTAAGGCTCACACACTAGCATTGAACAGAGGGATCATCCATTCCTTAAGTAAAGGAAAAAACCTGGGGTGAACAGTGGGATCATCCTTCCTTAGGTAAAACAAAAACTTGCATTGAACAGAAGTATCATCCATTCCCTATGTAAAGGTAAACACCAGCATTGAATAGAGGGATCATCCATTCCTTAGATAACAGTAAACCCCTGCACTGAACAGAGGGATCATCTAATCCTTAGTTAAATATCAACACCTCCATTGCACAGAGGGATCATCCCATTCCTTAGGTAAAGTTAAACACCTGCATTGCACAGAGGATCATCCATTCCTTAGGTAAAGATAAACACCTGTAAAGGATCATCCAACACCTGTAAACACCTGCATTGAACCCCGGAGGGATCATCCATTCATTATGTAAATGTAAAAAGCTGCATTGAACACAGAGAACATCCATTCCTTTTGTAAAGGTAAACACCAGCATTGAACAGAAGTATCTTTCATTCCTTTGGTAATAGTAAACACCTGCATTGAAAAGAGGGCACATGTATTCCTTAGATAAAAGTAAACACCTGCATTGCAATGTCGGATCATCCATTCCTTAGATAACGGTAAACACCTGCATTGTACAGAGGGAACATCCATTCCTTAGGTAAAGATAAACACCTGAATTGCACAGAGGGATCATCCATTCCTTAGGTAACTGTAAACACCTACATTGAAGAGAGGGGTCATCAATTCCTTAGATGTCAGTAAACACCTGCATTGAAAAGAGGGCTCACCTATTCCTTAGGTAAAGATCAACACCTGCATTGCACAGAGGGATCATCCATTCCTTAGGTAAAGGTAAACACCTGCATTGAAGAGAGGGGTCATCCATTCCTTATATAACAGGAAACACCTGCATTGAAAAGAGGGCTCATTTATTCCTTAATTAAAGATGAACACCTGCATTGCACAGAGGGATCATCCCAATACTTAGGTAAATGTAAACTCCTACATTGCACAGAGTGATCATCCATTCCTTACATAAGTGAAAACACTTGCATTGAACAGAGGGATCATCCATTCCTTAGATAATGGTAAACACCTGCATTGCACAGAGGGATCATCCATTCCTTAGGTTACTGTAAATACCTGCAGTGAACAGAGGAGTCTTCCATTCCTTAGATGTCAGTAAACACCTACATTGAAAAGAGGGCTCATCTATTCCTTAGGTAAAGATCAACAGCTGCATTTCACCTAGTGATCATCAATTCCTTAGGTAAAGGTAAACACCTGCATTGCACAGAGGGATCATCCATTCCATAGGTAAAGGTAAACACCTGCATTGCACAGAGGGATCATCCATTCCTTAGGTAAAGGTAAACACCTGCATTGAACAGAAGGATCATCCATTCCTTAGGTAAAGGTAAACACCTGCATTGAACAGAGATATCATCCATTCCTTAGGTAATAATAAACACCTGCATTGAACAGAGGGATCATCCATTCCTTAGGTAAAGGTAAACACCTGCATTGTACAGAGGATCATCCATTCCTTAGGTAACTGTAAACACTTGCATTGAACAGAGGGATCATCCATTCCTTAGGTAAAGGTAAACACCTGCATTGAACATAGCCATCATCCATTCCTTTGGTAATAGTAAACACCTACATTAAAGAGAGGGATCATCCCATTCCTTAGGTAAAGGTAAACACCATGCATTGAAGAGGATCATCCATTCATTAAGTAAAGGTAAACACCTGCATTGAAAAGAGGGATCACATATTCCATAGGTAAATGTCAACACCTGCATTGCACAGAGGGATCATCCATTTCTTAGATAACGGGAAGCACCTGCATTGAACAGAGGGATCATCCATTCCTAAGATAACGTTAAACACCTGCATTGAACAGAGGCATCATCTATTCCTTAGGTAAAGATCAACACTTGTATTGCACAGAGGGATCATCTATTACTTAGGTAAAGCGAAACACCTGCATTGCACAGATGTATGATCCACTCCTTAGGTAATGGTAAACACCTGCATTGCACACAGGGAACAGCCATTCCTTATGTAAAGGTCAACACCTGCATTGCACAGAAGGGATCATCCATTCCTTAGGGAAAGGTAAAAACCAGCATTGAACATTGATATCTTCCATTTCTTAGGTAATACTAAACACATGCAATGCACAGAGGGATCACCCATTCCTTAGGTAAAGGTTAACACCTGCCTGGCCCAGAGGGATCATTCATTCCTTATGCAAATGTAAACACCTACATTGCACACAGAGAACATCCATTCCTTTTGTAACGGTAAACACCTGCATTGAACAGAGGGATTATCCATTCCTTACATAACGGTAAACAACTGCATTGCACAGATCATCCCACATCCATTACTTAAAGATAAACACCTGCATTGCACAAAGGGTCATCCATTCCTTAGGTAACTGTAAACACCTGCATTGAACAGAAGATCATCCATTCGTTACATGTCAGTAAACACCTGCATTGTAAAGAGGGATCATCTATTTCTTGGGAAAAGATCAACACCTGCATTGCACAGAGGCATCATCCATTCCTTAGGTAAAGGTAAACACCTGCATTGCACAATGGGATCATCCATTCCTTAGGTAACTGTAAACACCTGCATTGAACAGATGGATCATCTATTCCTTAGTTCAGATGAACACCTGCATTACACAGAGGGATCATCCAATTCTTAGGGAAAGTTAAACACCTACATTGCACAGAGTGATCATTCATTCCTTAGGTAAAGGAAAACACCTGCATTGCACAGAGGGATCATCCATTCCTTAGGTAACTGTAAACACCAGCATTGAACAGAGGGATCATCCATTACTTAGATAACGGTAAACACCAGCATTGCACAGAAGGATCATCCATTCCTAAGGTAAAAGTAAACACCTGCAATTCACAGAGAGATCATCCATTCCTTAGGTAAAGGTAAACACCTGCAATGCACAGAGGCATTATCCATTCCATAGGTAAGGCTAAACACCTGCATTGAACAGAGGGATCATCCATTCCTTAAGTAAAGGAAGAAACCTGGGGTGAACAGTGAGGGATCATCCTTCTTTAGGTAACTGTAAAAACTTGCATTGAACAGAGAGGTATCATCCATTCCCTATGTAAAGGTAAACACCAGCATTGAATAGAGGGATCATCCATTCCTTAGATAACAGTAAACCCCTGCACTGAGGGATCATCTAAGGGATCAACACCTCCATTGCACAGAGGGATCATCCCATTCCTTAGGTAAAGTTATCAACACCTGCATTGCACAGAGGATCATCCATTCCTTAGGTAAAGATAAACACCTGCATTGCACAGAGGGATCATCCATTCCTTAGGTAAAGGTCAACACCTGCCTAGCCCGGAGGGATCATCCATTCATTATGTAAATGTAAAAAGCTGCATTGAACACAGAGAACATCCATTCCTTTTGTAAAGGTAAACACCAGCATTGAACAGAAGTATCTTTCATTCCTTTGGTAATAGTAAACACCTGCATTGAAAGAGGGCACATCCATTCCTTAGATAAAAGTAAACACCTGCATTGCAATGTCGGATCATCCATTCCTTAGATAACGGTAAACACCTGCATTGTACAGAGGGAACATCCATTCCTTAGGTAAAGATAAACACCTGAATTGCACAGAGGGATCATCCATTCCTTAGGTAACTGTAAACACCTACATTGAAGAGAGGGGTCATCAATTCCTTAGATGTCAGTAAACACCTGCATTGAAAAGAGGGCTCACCTATTCCTTAGGTAAAGATCAACACCTGCATTGCACAGAGGGATCATCCATTCCTTAGGTAAAGGTAAACACCTGCATTGAAGAGAGGGATCATCCATTCCTTATATAACAGGAAACACCTGCATTGAAAAGAGGGATCATTTATTCCTTAATTAAAGATGAACACCTGCATTGCACAGAGGGATCATCCATTCCTTAGGTAAAGGTAAACACCTACATTGCACAGAGTGATCATCCATTCCTTACATAATGAAAACACTTGCATTGAACAGAGGATCATCCATTCCTTAGATAATGGTAAACACCTGCATTGCACAGAGGGATCATCCATTCCTTAGGTTACTGTAAACACCTGCATTGAACAGAGGAGTCTTCCATTCCTTAGATGTCAGTAAACACCTACATTGAAAAGAGGGCTCATCTATTCCTTAGGTAAAGATCAACACCTGCATTTCACAGAGTGATCATCAATTCCTTAGGTAAAGATAAACACCTGCATTGCACAGAGGATCATCCATTCCTTAGGTAAAGGTAAACACCTGCATTGCCCAGAGGGATCATCCATTCCTAGGTAATTGCATTGAACAGAGGGATCATCCATTCCTTAGGTAAAGGTAAACACCTGCATTGAACAGAGGGATCATTCCATTCTGCATTGCACAGGATCATCCAAAGGTAAACACCTGCATTGCACATTGATCAAGGTAAAGGTAAACACCTCATTGAACACCTGCAGAGGGATCATCCATTCCTTAGGTAAAGGTAAACACCTGCAAACAGAGGGATCATCCATTCCTTAGGTGTAAACACCTGCATTGAAAAGAGGGGATCAATTCCTTAGGTAAAATAAACACCTGCATTGCAAAAGAGGGATCTTCCATTCCTTTGTTAACTGTAAACACCTGCATTGTACAGAGGGATCATCCATTCCTTAGGTATGTGTAAACACCTGAATTGAACAGAGGGGTCATCCATTCTTTAGGTAAAGGTAAACACCTGTATTAAAAAAGAGGGATCATCTATTCCTTAGGTAAAATAAACACCTGGATTGCAAAATCGGATCATCCATTCCTTTGTTAACTGTAAACACCTGCATTGAACAGAGGGGTCCTCCATTCCTTATATATCAGTACACACCTGTATTGAAAGGAGGGTTCATCTATTACTTAGGTAAAGATCAACACCTGCATTGCACAGAGGGATCATCCATTCCTATGATTACAGTGAACACCTGCATTGAACAGAGGGATCATCTATTCCTTAGGTAAAGATCAACACCTACATTGCACAGAGGGTTCATCCATTACTTAGGTAAAGGTAAACACCTGCATTGCACAGAGGTATGATCCATTCCTTAGGTAATGGTAAACACCTGCATTGCACACAGGGATCTGCCATTCCTTATGTAAAGGTCATCACCTGCATTGCACAGATGGATCATCCATTCATTAGGTAATACTAAACACCTGCAATGCACAGAGGAATCATCCATTACTTAGGTAAAGGTCAACACCTGCCTGGCCCAGAGTGATCATCCATTCCTCATGTAAAGGTAAACACCTACATTGCACACAGAGAATATCCATTCCTTTTGTATCGGCAAACACCTGCATTGATCAGAGGCATCTTTCATTCTTTAGGTAATACTAAACACCTGCATTGCACAGAGGGATCTTCCATTCCTTTGGTAACTGTAAACAACTGCATTGAACAAAGGGATCAACCATTCCTTAGATACCCGTAAACACCTGCATTGAACAGAGGGATCATCTATTCCTTAGTTAAAGATGAACACCTGCATTGCACAGAGCGATCATCCCAATCCTTAGGAAAGGTAAACACATGCATTGCACACAGGGATCATCCATTCCTTAGGTAAAGGTAAACACCAGCATTGCACAGAGGGATCATCCATTCCTTTGGTAACTGTAAACACCTGCACTGAACAGAGGGATTATCCATTCCTTAGATAACGGTAAACACCTGCATTGAACAGAGGGATCATCTATTCCTTAATTAAAGATGAACACCTGTATTGCACAGAACGATCATCCCAATCCTTAGGTAAAGTAAACACCTGCATTGCACAGAGGGATCATCCATTCCTTAGGTAAAGGTAAACACCAGCATTGAACATAGGTATCTGCATTCTTTAGGTAATACTTAAATGTCAGTAAACACCTACATTGAAAAGAGGGCTCATCTATTCCTTAGGTAAAGATCAACAGCTGCAATGCACAGAGGGATCATCCATTCCTTAGGTAAAGGTAAACACCTGCATTGCACAGAGGGATCATCCATTCCTTAGGTAAAGTTAAACACCTGCATTGCACAGAGGGATCATCCATTCCTTAAGTAAAGGTGGAAACCTGCATTGAACAGAATTATCATCCTTATTTAGATAAAGGTAAACACCTGCGTTGAACAGAGGCATCATCCATTCCTTAGGTAAAGGTAAACACCTGCATTGAACAGGGGATCATCCATTCCTTAGGTAACTGTAAACACCTGCATTGAACAGAGGGACCCTCCATTCCTTAGATAATGGTAAAAACCTGCATTGAATAGACTGATCATCTATTCCTTAGGTAAAGGTAAACACCTGCATTGCACCGAGGGATCATCCCATTCCTTAGGTAAAGGCAAACATCTGCATTGTACAGAGGGATCATGAATTCCTTAGATAACGGTAAACACCTGCATTGAACCGAGGCATAATTTATTCCTTATGTAAGATCAGCAACTGCATTGCACAGAGGGATCATCCATTCCCTACGTAACTGTAAACACCTGCATTGAACAGAGGGATCATCCATTCCTTAGATAATGGCAATCACCCCCATTGCACAGAGGGATCACGTGCTCCTTAGGTAAAAATCAACACCTGCATTGCACAGAGGGATCGTCCCATTCTTTAGGTTTAGGTTAACACCTGCATTGCACAGAGGGATCATCTATTCCTTAGTTAAAGTTAAACACCTGCATTATACAGATGGATCATCCAATCCTTAGGTAGTCGTAAACACTTGCATTGAACAGAGGGATCCTCAATTCCTTAGATCATGGTAAAAACCTGCATTGAACAGAGGGATCATCTATTCCTTAGGTAAAGACCAACACCTGCATTCTACAGAAGGATCATCCATTCCTTAGATAAAGGACAAGACCTGCATTGCACAGAGGGATCTTCCATTCATTAGGTAAAGATAAACACCTCCATTACAGAGAGGAATCATCCTTTCCTAGGTAAATGTAAACACCAGCATTGAACATAGGTATCTTCTATTCCTTAGGTAATAGTAAACACCTGCATTGCACAGAGGGATCACCCATTCCTTAGGTAAAGGTCAGCACCTGCCTGGCCCAGAGGGATGATCGATATGTTATGTATAGGTAAGCATTTGCATCAAACAGACGGGTCTTCCATTCCTTAGGTAATAATAAACACCTGCAATTCACAGAGGGATCATCCATTCCTAAGGTAAATGTAAACACCTGCATTGCACAGAGTGATCATCAATTCCTTAACTTTTTGTAAAAACCAGTATTGCACAGAGGGATGAACCATTCCGTAAGTAAATGTAGAAACCTGCGTTGAACATCCTTCTTTAGGTAAAGGTAAACACCTGCGTTAAACAGAGGTATCATCCATTCTTTAGGTAAAGATAAACACCTCCATTACACAGAGGAATCATCCTTTCCTAGGTAAAGGTAAACATCAGCATTTAACATAGGTATCTTCTATTTCTTAGGTAATAGTAAACACCGGCAATGCACAGAGGGATCATTCCATTCCTTACATAAACGTAAACACCTGCATGGAACAGAGGGATCATCCATTCCTTAGGTAAACACCTGCCTTGCACCGATGGGTCATCCATTCCTTAGGTAAGAGGTGAAAACTTCCATTGCACAGAGGGATCATCCATTCCTTATGTAACGATCAACACCTGTATTGAATAGAGAGATCATCCATTCCTTAGGTATAGGTCAACACTTGCCAGGCCCAGAGGGATCATCCATCCATACCTTATGTAAAGGTAAACACCTGCATTGCACACAGGGAACATCAATTCCTTTGGTAAAGCAAAACACCTTCATTGAACAGAGGGATATCCATTTCTTAGGTAATAGTAAACACCTGCAATGCACAGAGGGATCATCCATTCCTTAGGTAAGGTTAAACTCGTGCATTGCACAGAAGGATCATCCATTCTTAAGTGAAGGGAGTACCTGTGTTAAACAGAGGGATCATCTTTCTTTAGGTAAAGGAAAACACCTGTGTTGAACAGAGGAATCATGTATTCCTTAGGTAAAGATCAACACCTGCATTGCAGAGGAGGATCATCCAATTCCTTAGGTAATGTTAAGCACCTGCATTGCACAGAGGAATCATCCATTCCTCAGGTAAAGTTAAACACCAGCATTGAACATAGGCATCTTCCATTCCTTAGGGAATAGTAAATACCTGCAATGCACAGAGGGATCATCCCATTCCTTATATGATCGTAAACAACTGTATTGAACAAAGGGATCATCCATTCCTTAGATAACGTTAAACACCTACTTTGAACAGAGGGATCACATATTCCTTATGTAAAGATCAACACCTGCATTGCAGAAGGGCATTATCCCATTCGTTAGGTAAAGGTAAACACCTGCATTGAATAGAGGGATCATCCAATCCTTAGAAAAGGTAAACACCTGCATGGAACAGAGGGATCATCTATTCCTTAGGTAAAGGTCAACACCTGCATTTCACAGAGGGATCATCCATTCCTTGGGTAAAGGTCAACACGTGCCTGGCCCAGAGGGATCATTCATTCCTTATGTAACTGTAAATACATGCATTGCACACAGGGAACATCCATTCCTTTTTAAAGTTAAAAACCTGCTTTGAACAGAGGGATCTTCCATTCCTTAGTTAATAGTAAACGCCTGCAATGCACAGAGGGATCATCCATTCGTAAGGCAATTGTAAACACCTTCAATGCACAGAGCGATTGTAAATTTCTTAGATGATGCTAAACACCTGCATTTAAACGAGGGATTATCGTTTACTTAGGTAAAGATCAATACATGCCTTGCACAGAGGGATCATACATTCCTTAGGTAAAGGTAAACACCTGCAATGAACAGAGGGATCATCCAATCCTTAGATAACAGTAAACACCTGCATTGAACAGAGGGATCATGTATTCCTTAGGTAACGATTCACACCTGCATTGCACAGAGGAATCATCCATACAGTAGTTAAAGGTCAACACCTGCATTGAACCGAAGTATAATCCATTCCTTAGGTAAAGGACAACACCTGCAATACACAGAGGGGTCTTCCATTCATTAGGTAAAGATAAACACCTCCATTGCACAGAGGAATCATTCTTTCCTTAGGTAATGGTAAACACCAGCATTGAACATAGGCTTCTTCCATTCCTTAGGTAATAGAAAACACTTGCAATGCACAGAGGGATAATCACATTCCTTATATAAAAGTGAACACCAGAATGGAAAAGAGGGATCATCCATTCCTTAGGTAAAGGGAAACACCTGCCTTGCACAGAGGGATCATCTATTCCTTAAGTAAAGATCAACACCTGCATTGAAGACAGGGATCATCTATTCCTTAGGTAAAGATCAACACCTGCATTTCACAGAGGTATCATCCATTCCTTAGGTAAAGTTCAACACCTGCCTGACCCAGAGGTATCATAAATTCCTTATGTAAAGGTAAACACATGCATTGCACACAGGGAACATCCATTCCTTTGCCAAAGGGAAACACCTGCATTGAACAGAGGGATCTTCCATTCCCTTGGTAATAGTAATCCCCTGCAATGCACAGAGGGATCATCAATTCCTTCTGTTATGGTAAACACCTGCATTGAACAGAGGTATCTTCCATTTGTTAGATAACTGTATACACCTGCATTGAACAGAGGGATCATCTACACCGTGGGTAAAACTCAACACATGCATTGAACAGAAGGATCATCCATTCCCGAGGTAAAGATAAACACCAGCATCGAACGTAGGTATCTTCCATTCCTTCGGTAATAGTAAACACCTTCAATGCACAGAGGGATCATCACATTCCTTACATAAAAGTAAACACCTGCATGGAATATAGGGATCATCCATTCCTTAGGTAAAGGTACACAACTGCCTTGCACAAAGGTATCATCCATTCCTTAGGTAAGAGGTAAACACATGTATTGTGCAGAGAGATCATGCATTACTTACGTAAAGATCAACACCTGCATTGAATAGAGGATCATCCATTCCTTAGGTAAAGGTAAACAAATGAAATGCTCAGAGAATCATCCGTTCCTTAGGTAAAAGTCATCACCTGCCTTGCACAGAGGGATCATCTATTCCTTAAGTAAAGATCAACACCTGCATTGAAGACAGGGATCATCTATTCCTTAGGTAAAGATCAACACCAGCATTTCACAGAGGTATCATCCATTCCTTAGGTAAAGTTCAACACCTGCCTGACCCAGAGGTATCAAAAATTCCTTATGTAAAGATAAACACATGCATTGCACACAGAGAACATCCATTCCTTTGCTAAAGGGAAACACCTGCATTGAACAGAGCGATCTTCCATTCCCTTGGTAATAGTAATCCCCTGCAATGCACAGAGGGATCATCCAATCCTGTTATGGTAAACACCTGCATTGAACAGAGGTATCTTCCATTCGTTAGATAACTGTATACACCTGCATTGAACAGAGGGATCATCTACACCGTGGGTAAAACTCAACACATGCATTGAACAGAAGGATCATCCATTCCTGAGGTAAAGATAAACACCAGCATCGAACATAGGTATCTTCCATTCCTTCGGTAATAGTAAACACCTTCAATGCACAGAGGGATCATCACATTCCTTACATAAAAGTAAACACCTGCATGAAATATAGGGATCATCCATTCCTTAGGTAAAGGTACACAACTGCCTTGCACAAAGGTATCATCCATTCCTTAGGTAAGAGGTGGGCACATGTATTGTGCAGAGAGATCATGCATTACTTACTTAAAGATCAACACCTGCATTGAATAGAGGGATCATCCATTCCTTAGGTAAAGGTAAACAAATGAAATGCTCAGAGGAATCATCCGTTCCTTAGGTAAAAGTCATCACCTGCCTTGCACAGAGGGATCATCTATTCCTTAAGTAAAGATCAACACCGCATTGAAGACAGGGATCATCTATTCCTTAGGTAAAGATCAACACCAGCATTTCACAGAGGTATCATCCATTCCTTAGGTAAAGTTCAACACCTGCCTGACCCAGAGGTATCATAAATTCCTTATGTAAAGGTAAACACATGCATTGCACATAGGGAACATCCATTCCTTTGCTAAAGGGAAACACCTGCATTGATCAGAGGGATCTTCCATTCCCTTGGTAATAGTAATCCCCTGCAATGCACAGAGGGATCATCCAATCCTTCTGTTATGGTAAACACCTGCATTGAACAGAGGTATCTTCCATTCTTTAGATAACTGTATACACCTGCATTGAGCAGAGGGATCATCTACACAGTGGGTAAAACTCAACACATGCATTGAACAGAAGGATCATCCATTCCTGAGGTAAAGATAAACACCAGCATCGAACATAGGTATCTTCCATTCCTTCGGTAATAGTAAACACCTTCAATGCACAGAGGAATCATCACATTCCTTACATAAAAGTAAACACCTGCATGGAATATAGGGATCATCCATTCCTTAGGTAAAGGTACACAACTGCCTTGCACAAAGGTATCATCCATTCCTTAGGTAAGAGGTGGGCACATGTATTGCGCAGAGAGATCATGCATTACTTACTTAAAGATCAACACCTGCATTGAATAGAGGGATCATCCATTCCTTAGGTAAAGGTAAACAAATGCAATGCTCAGAGGAATCATCCATTCCTTAGGTAAAGGTCATCACCTGCCTTGCACAGAGGGATCATCTATTCCTTAAGTAAAGATCAACACCTGCATTGAAGACAGGGATCATCTATTCCTTAGGTAAAGATCAACACCTGCATTTCACAGAGGTATCATCCATTCCTTAGGTAAAGTTCAACACCTGCCTGACCCAGAGGTATCATAAATTCCTTATGTAAAGGTAAACACATGCATTGCACATAGGGAACATCCATTCCTTTGCTAAAGGGAAACACCTGCATTGATCAGAGGGATCTTCCATTCCCTTGGTAATAGTAATCCCCTGCAATGCACAGAGGGATCATCCAATCCTTCTGTTATGGTAAACACCTGCATTGAACAGAGGTATCTTCCATTCTTTAGATAACTGTATACACCTGCATTGAGCAGAGGGATCATCTACACAGTGGGTAAAACTCAACACATGCATTGAACAGAAGGATCATCCATTCCCGAGGTAAAGATAAACACCAGCATCGAACGTAGGTATCTTCCATTCCTTTGGTAATACTAAACACCTGCAATGCACAGAGGGATCATCACATTCCTTACATAAAAGTAAACACCTGCATGGAATATAGGGATCATCCATTCCTTAGGTAAAGGTACACAACTGCCTTGCAAAAAGGTATCATCCATTCCTTAGGTAAGAGATGGGCACATGTATTGCGTAGAGAGATCATGCATTACTAACGTAAAGATCAACACCTGCATTGAATAGAGGGATCATCCATTCCTTAGGTAAAGGTAAACAAATGCAATGCTCAGAGGAACCATCCATTCCTTAGTTAAAGGTCATCACCTGCCAGGTCCAGAGGGATCATCAATTCCTTATGTAAATTTAAACACCAGCATTGATCAGAGGCATCTTCCATTCCATAGGTAATAGGAAACACCTGCAATGCACAGAGGGATCATCCATTCCTTAGGTAAGGGTAAACACCTGCATTGCATAGAGGGAACATCCATTCCTTAAGTAAAGGTAGAAACCTGTGTTGAACCGAGGTATCATCCATTCCTTAGGTAACGGTTAACACCTGCATTGAACAGAGGGATCATCCATTCCTTAGAAAAAGGAAAACACTTGCATTGCAAAGAGTAATCATCCATTCCTCAAGAAAAGGTAAGGACCAGCATTGAACATAGGCATCTTCCATTCCTTAGGTAATATTAAACACCTGCAATGCACAGAGGAATCATCCCACTCGGTACATGAACGTAAACAAGTGCATGGAACAAAGGGATCATCCATTCCTTAGATAACGGTAAACACCTGCATTGAACAGAGGGATCATCTATTACTTAGGTCAATTAAACACCTGTATAGCACAGGGTGATCATCCCATTCCTTAGGCAAAGTTAAACACCTGCATTGCACAGATGGATCATCCATTCCTTAGGCAAAGGTAACCCCCTACATTGCACAGAGGGATCGTCCATTCCTTATGAAAAGGTCAACACCTGCATTGAACAGAGGGATCTTCCATTCCATAGGTAATAGTAAACACCTGCAATGCACAGAGGGATCATCCATTCCTTAGGATCAACACCTGCATTGAACAGAGGGACCATCTATTCTTTAGGTAAAGATCAACACCTGCATTTCACAGAGGAATCACATGTTTCTTAGGTAAACTTCAACACCTGCATTGCACAGAAAGATCATTCATTCCTTAGGTAAAGGACAACACCTGCATTGCACAGAGGGATCTTCCATTCCTTAGGTAAAGGTAAACACCTACATTGCACAGATGGATCATCCTTTCCTTAGAGAAAGTTAAACACCAGCAATGAACATAGGTATCTTTCATTCCCTTGGTAATAGTAAACACCTGCAATGCACAGAGGGATCATCCCTTCCTTACGTAAACTTAAACACTTGCATGCACAGAGGGATCATCCATTCCTTAAGTAAAGGTCAACACCTGCATTCCACTCAGGAAACAACCATTAATTTGGTTTACATAAAGGAAAACACCTGCAATGCACAAAGGGATCGTCCCATTCCTTACATAAAAGTAAACACCTGCATTGAACAGAAGGATCTTCCATTCCTTATGTAATAGTAAACACCGCATTGCACAGAAGGATATTCCATTCCTTAAGTAAATGTAAACAGCTGCAATGCACAGAGTGATCATCCATTCCACAGGTAATGGTTAACAACTGCATTGCACAGAGTGATCATCCATTAATTAGGTAAAGATAAAAAGCTCCATTGCACACAGGAATCATCCTTTCCTTTGGTAAAGTTAAACACCAGCATTGAACATAGGCATCTTCCATTCCTTAGGTAATAGTAAACCGCTGCAATGCACAGAGGGATCATACCATTCCTTAGGTAAAGATAAACACTTGCCTCGTACAGAGGGATCATTCATTAGGTAAAAGATCCAAACCTGCATTGCACAGAGGGATCATCCATTCCTTAGGTAAAAGTCAACACCTGCCTGGCCCAGAGGGATCATCTATACCTTATGTAAATTTAAACACCTGCATTGCACAAAGGGAACATCCATTCCTTTGGTAAAGGTAAACACCTGCATTTAACAGAGGGATCTTCCATTTACTAGGTAATAGTAAACACCAGCAATGAAGGAAGGATCACTCATTCCTAAGGTAAAAGTAAACACCAGCAATTCACACAGGGATCATCCATTCCTTAGGTAAAGGTAAACACCTGTAATTCACAGAGGGATCTTCCATCCTATTGGTAAGGTAAACACCTGCATTTCACAAAGGGATCATCCATTCCTTAAGTAAAGGTAGAATGCTGGTTTGAACAGAGGGATAATCCTTATTTAGGTAAAGGTAAACACCTGCGTTGAACAGAAATATCATCCATTCCTTATGTAAAGGTAAACACCTTCATTGAACAGAGGGATCATCCATTCCTTACATAACGGTAAACACCTGCATTGAACAGAGGGATCATCTAATCCATAGTTAAATATCAACACCTTCATAGCTCAGAGGGATTATCCCATTCCATATGTAAAAGTAAAAACCTGCATTGCACAGAGGGATCATCTATTCCTTAGGTAAAGATAAACACCTGCATTGCACAGAGGGATCATCCATTCATTAGGTATCAGTAAACACCTGCATTGAAAACAGGGCTCATCTATTCCTTAGGTAAAAGTAAACACCTGCATTGCCATGTAGGAACATCCATTCCTTTGGTAAATTTAAACCTCTGCATTGAACAGAGGGATCATCCATTCTTTAGATAACGGTAAACACCTGCATTGAACAGATGGCTCATATATTCCTTAAGTAAACATCAACACCTGCTTTTCACAGAGGGATCATCCATTCCTTAGGTAACTGTAAACATCAGCATTGAACAGAGGGATCATAAATTCCTTAGATAACAGTAAACACCTGCATTGCACAGAGGGATCATCCATTCCTTAGGCTAAGATAAACACCTGCATTGCACAGAGGGATCATCCATTCCTTAGGCTAAGATAAACACCTGCATTGCACAGAGGGATCATCCATTCCTTATGTAAAGGTCAACACCTGCATTGCACAGAAGGATCATCCATTCCTTAGGTAAAGGTAAACACAAGCATTGAACATGGGTATCTTCCATTCCTTAAGTAATAGTAAACGCCTGCAATGCACAGAGGTATCATCCATTCCTTAGGTAAAGGTCAACACCTGCCTGTCCCAGAGGGATCATCCATTTCTTATGTAAAGGTAAACACCTACATTGCACACAGAGAACATCCATTCATTTTGTAACGGTAAACACCTACATTGAACAGAGGTAACTTTCATTCTTTAGATAATAGTAAACAACTGCATTGCACAGAGGGATAATCCATTCTTAGGTAAAGACCAACACCTGCATTTTACGGAGCGATCATTCATTCCTTAGGTAAAGGTAAAGAACTGCATTGCACAGAGGGTTCATAAATTCCTTAGGTAAAGTTCAACACTTGCCTGGCCAAGAAGGATCATCCATTTCTGATGTAAAGGTAACACCTGCATTTCACACAGGGAAGATCCCTTCCTTTGGTAAAGGTAAAAACCTGCATTGAACAGAGGGATCTTCCATTCCTTAAGTAATAGTAAACACCTGCAATGCACAGAGGTATCATCCATTCCTTAGACATAGGTAAACACCTGCATTGAATAGAGGGATAATCCATTACTTAGATAATGGTAATTGCCTGCATTGAATAGATGGATCATATATTCCTTAGGTAAAGATCAACACCTGCATTGCCCACTGGGATCATCCTATTCATTAGGTAAAGGTAAACACTTGCATTGCACTGAGAGTTCATCCATTCTTCAGGTAAATGTAAATACCAGCATTGAACATAGGCATCTTCCATTCCTTAGGTAATAGTAAACACCTGCAATGCACAGAGGGATCATCCCACTCCTTAAATGAACGCAAACAACTGCATTGAACAAAGGGATCATCCATTCCTAAGATAATGGTAAACACCTGGATTGATCAGAGGGATCACCTATTTCTTAGGTAAAGATCCACACCTCCATTGCACAGGGGGATCATCCCATTCCTTAGGTAAAGCTAAACACCTGCATAGCATAGAGGTATGATCCATTCCTTAGGTAATGGTAAACACCTGTATTGTATGTAAAGGTCAACACCTGCATTGCACAGAAGGGTCATCCATTCCTTAGGTAAAGGTAAACACCAGAATTGAACATAGGTATCTTCCATACCTTAGGTAATTCCTCAGGTAAACACCTGCAATGCACAGAGGGATCATCAATTCCTTAGGTAAAGGTAAACACCTCTATTGCAGAGAGGGATCATCCATTCCTTAGGTAACTGTAAACACCTACATTGAACAGAGGGATTATACATTCCTTATATAACGGTAAACACCTGCATTGAACACAGTTATCACCTATTCCTTAGGTAAAGATCAACACCTGCATTGAGCAGAGGGCTTATCCCATTCCTTAGGTAAAGGTAAACACCTGCTTTACACAGAGGGATCATCCATTCCTTAGCTCATGGTAAACACCAGCATTGAACAGAGGGATCATCCAATCCTTAGATAAAGGTAAACACCTGGATTGAACAGAGGGATCATCTATTCCTTAGGTAAAGATCAACACCTGCATTGCACAGACGGATCATCCATTCCATAAGTAAAGTTCAACATCTGCATTGCACAGAAGGATCATCAATTCCTTAGGTAAACGACAACACCTTCATTGAACAGAGGGATGTTCCATTCATTAGGTAATGATAAACACCTCCAC
Source organism: Orientallactaga sibirica (assembly GCA_036365145.1). Lineage (NCBI taxonomy): Eukaryota > Metazoa > Chordata > Mammalia > Rodentia > Dipodidae > Orientallactaga > Orientallactaga sibirica. Next base: position 71,737 of record JAEOAD010002042.1, read on the forward strand.
TGCACAGAGGAATCATCCTTTCCTTAGGTAAAGGTAAACACCAGCATTGAACATAGGCATCTTCCATTCTTTAGGTAATAGTAAACACCTGCAATGCACAGAGGAATATTCCCATTCCTTACATAAACTTAAACACCTGCATTGAAGTGAAGGATCATCCATTCCTTAGGTAAAGGCAAGCACCTCTCTTGCACAGAGGGATCATCCATTCCTTAGTTACGAGGTGAACACCTGCATTGCACACAGGGATCATCAATTCCTTAGGTAAAGGTCAACACCTGCATTGAACAGAGGGATCATTCATTCCTAATGTAAAGGTCAACACCTGCATTGTACAGAGGGATCTTGCATTCCTTAGATAAAGACTAACACCTGCATTGCACAGAGGGATCATCCATTCCTTATGTAAAGTCAACATCTGCATTGCACAGAAGGATCATCCATTCTTTATGTAAAGGACAACACCTGCATTGCACAGAGGAATCATCCTTTCCTTAGGTAAATGTAAACACCAACATTGAACATAGGCATGTTCGAATCCTTAGGTAATACTAAACACATACAATGCACAGAGGGATCATGCCATTCCTTACATAAATGTTAACACCTGCATGGAACAGAGTGATCAAAAATTCCTTAGGTAAAGTAAAACCCCTGCCTTGCACAGAGGTATCATCCAATCCTTAGGCACAGGTCAACACCTGCCTTGCACAGAGAGATCATACATTACTTATGTAAAGGTCAAAACCTGCTTAGCCCAGTGTGATCATCCTTTCCTTATTTAAAGATAAACACCTGCATTGCACACAGGGAAAATCCATGCCTTTGGTAAAGGTAAACACCTGCATTGAACAGAGGGATATTCCATTCCTTAGGTAATAGTAAACACCTGCAATGAACACAGGGATAATCCATTCCTTAAGTAAGGGTAAACACCTGTATTGAATAGAGGGATCATGTATTCATTAGGTAAAACTCAACACATGCATTGCACAGAGGGATTGTCCATTCCTTAGGTAAAGGTCTAAACCTGAATAGTACCACAGGATCATCCATTCTTTATGTAATGGACAACACCTGCATTGCACAGAGGGATCTTCCATTCCTTAGGTAAAGTTGAACACCTACATTGCACAGATGGATCATTCATTCCTTAGGTACATATAAACACCTCCATTAATCGGAGGGATCATCCATTCCTTAGATAACGGTAAACACCTGCATTGAACAGAGGGACCATCCATTCCTTAGGTAAAGAAAACACCTGCATTGCACAGAGGTATCATCCATTCCTTAGGTAAAGGTAAACACCTGCATTGCACAGATGATCGTAGATTCCTTAGGTAAATGTAAACACCTGCATTGAACATAGGGATCATCCATTCCTTAGATAACGGAAAACACCTGCATTGAACAGAGGGACCATGCCATTCCTTAGGTAAAGGTAAACACCTGAATTGCACAGAGGGATCATCCATTCCTTAGGTAAAGGTAAACACCTGCATTGCACTGAGCAATCACCCATTACTTATGTAACTGTAAACACCTGCATTGAACAGAAGGATCATCCATTCCTAAGATAACGGTAACCACCTGCATTGAACAGAGGGCTCATCTCTTCCTTAGGTAAAGATCAACACCTTCATTGCACAGAGTGATCATGCCATTCTTTAGGTAAAGGTAAACACCTGCATTGCACAGAGGGATCAGACATTCCTTAGGTAATTGTAAACAACTGCATTGAACAGAGGGATGATCCATTCCTTAAATTACGGTAAACACCTGCATTGAACAGAGGGATCATCCATTTCTTGTGTAAAGGTAAAAACCTGCATTGCACAGAGGGAACACCCATTCCTTAGGTAAAGAAAAACACTTTCATTGAACAGAGGGATCATCCATTCCATAGGTAAAGTTCAACAGCTGCACTGCACAGAGCGATCATCCATTCCTTAGGTAAAGGACTAAACCTGCATTGCACAGAGGGATCATCCATTCCTTAAGTAAAGATCAACATGTGCATTGAACAGAGGGATCATCCATTCCTTAGGCAAAGGTCAACCCCTGCATTGCACAGAGGGATCATACATTCCTTAAGTTAAGTTCACCACCTGACTGGCCCAGAGGGATCATCCATACTTTATGAAATGGTAAACACCTGCATTGAACAGAGGGATCTTCCATTCCTTAGGTAAGGGTAAATACCTACAATGCACAGAGGTAACATCCATTCATTCGGTAAGGGTAAACACCTGAATTGCACAGAGGGATAATCCTTCTTTAGGTAAAGGTAGACACCTGCGTTGAACAGAGGTATCATCCATTCCTTAGGTAATAATAAACACCTGCATTGAACAGAGGGATCATACATTCCTTAGGTAATGGTAAACACCTGCAGTGATGAGAGGGATCATACATTAATTAGATAACAGTAAACACCTGCACTGAACAGAGGCATCATCCATTCCTTAGGTAAAGGTCAACACCTGCCTTGCACAGAGGGATCAACCATTCCTCAGGTAAAGGTCAACACCTGCCTGGCCCAGAGGGATCATCCATTACTTATTTAAAGGTAAACACCTACATTGCACACAGAGAACGTCCATTCCTCATGTAAAGTTTGACACCTGCATTGAACAGAGGGATCTTACATTCCTAAGTTAAATGTAAACACCTGCAATGCACAGAGGGAACATCCATTTCTTACGTAAGTTTAAACACCTGAATTGCACAGAGGGATCATCCATTACTTAAGTAAAAGTACAAACCTGTGTTGAACAGAGGGATAATCCCTCTTTAGGTAAGTTAAACACCTGCATTGAACAGAGGATCATCCATTCCTTAGGTAAAGATCAACACCTGCATTGCACAGAGAGGATCATCTTTTAATTACGTAAAGCTAAACACATGCATTGCACAGAGTGACCTTCCATTCATTAGGTAAAGATAAACACCTCCATTGCACAGAGGAATCATCCTTTCCTTAGGTAAAGATAAACACCAGCATTTAACTTAGGCATGTTACATACCTGAGGTAATAGTATACACATGCAAAGCACAGATGGACCATCCATTCCTTAGGTAAAGGTAAACACCTGCAATTCACAGAGGGATAACCCATTCCTTAGATAAGGCTACACATCTGCATTGATCAGAGGGATCATCCACTCCTCAGATAAAGTAAACGGCTGCATTGAAAAGAGGGATCATAAATACCTTAGATAAAATCAACACCTGCATTGTACAAAGGGATCTTCCATTCATTAGGTAAAGATAAACACCTCCATTGAACAGAGGAATCATCCTTTCCTTAGGTAAGGTGAACACCAGCATTGAACAGAGGGCACCTTCAATTCCTTAGGTAATAGTAAACACCTGCAATGCACAGAGGGATCATCCATTTCTTACATAAAGGTAAACACCTGCATTGAAAAGAAGGATCATCCATTCCTTAGGTAAAGGTAAAACCTGCCTTGCACAGAGGATCATCCATTCTTATGATAAGGTAAACACCTGCATTGCACAGAGGGATCATCCATCCCTAAGGTAAAGGTAAACACCTGCATTGCACAGAGGATCTTCAATTCCTTAGGTAAAGGTAAACACCTGCATTGCACAGAGGGATCATCCATTCCTTAGGTTTTTGTCAACACCTGCATTGCACAGAGGATCATCCATTCCTTAGGTAATCAACACCTGCATTGCAACAGAGGGATCATCCATTCGTTAGGAAAGGTAAACACCTCATTGAACAGAGTGTATCATCCATTCCTTAGGTAATAGTAAACACCTGCAATGCACAGAGGGATCATCCATTCCCTTAGGTAAAGGTAAACACCTGCATCCACACAGGGAACATCATCCATTATTTTGGTAAACAAGCATTGAACAGAGGGATATCCATTCCTTATGTAAAGGTAAACACCTGCATTGCACAGAGGGATCATCTATTCCTTAGGTAAAGGTAAACACCTGCATTGCACAGAGGGATCATCCATTCCTTAGGTAAAGATAAACACCTGCATTGCACAAGGATCATCCATTCCTTAGGTATTAGTAAACACCTGCATTGCACAGAGGGATCATCCATTCCTTAAGTAAAGATAAACACCTGCATTGAACAGAGGATCATCCATTCCTTAGGTAAAGGTAAACACCTGCATTGAACATAGGCATCATCCATTTCTTTAGGTAAAGTAAACACCTACAATGCACAGAGGATCATTCCATTCCTTAGATAAAACTAAACACCTGCATTGAACAGAAGGATCATCCATTCCTTAAGTAAAGTAAAACACCTGCAATGCACAGAGGGATCATCCATTCATTAGGTAAAGGTAAACACCTGCATTGTACAGAGGATCATCCATTCCTTAGGTGATAAGGTAAACACCTGCATTGAACAGAGGGATCATCCATTCCTTATATAAAGGTAAACACCTGCATTGCACAGAGGATCATCCATTCCTTAGGTAAAGGTAAACACCTGCATTGATCAGAGGGATCATCCATTCCTTATGTAAAGTAAACACCTGCATTGAACAGAGGGATCATCCATTCCTTAGATAAAGGTAAACACCTGCATTGAACAGAGGGATCATCCATTCCTTAGGTAAATGTCAACACCTGCATTGAACAGAGGCATCATCCATTCCTTAGGTAAAGTAAACACCTGCATTAAACAGAGGGATCATCCATTCCTTACATAAAGGTAAACACCTGCATTGAACAGAGGGATCATCCATTCTTAGGTAAAGGTAAACACCTGCATTGAACAGAGGATCATCCATTCCTTAGGTAATAGGTAAACACCTGCAATGCACAGACGGATCATCCATTCCTTAGGTAAAGGTAAACACCTGCATTGCACAGTGGGATCATCCATTCCTTAGGTAAAGATAAACACCTGCATTGCACAGAGGGAAAATCCATTCCTTTAGGTAAAGGTAAACACCTTCATTGAACAGAGGGATCATCCATTCCTTAGGTAATAGTAAACACCTGCATTGAACACAGGGATAATCCATTCCTTAGGTAAAGGTAAACACCTGCATTGAACAGAGGGATCATCCATTCCTTAGGTAACGGTAAACACCTGCATTGAACAGAGGGATCATCCATTCCTTAGGTAAAGGTAAACACCTGCATTGTACAGAGGGATCATCCATTCCTTATGTAAAGATAAACACCTGCATTGCACAGAGGGATCATCCATTCCTTAGGTAAAGGTCAACACCTGCATTGCACAGAGGATCATCCATTCCTTAGGTAAAGTAAACACCTGCATTAAACAGAGGGATCATCCATTCCTTAGGTAACTGTAAACACCTGCATTGAACAGAGGGAAACATCCATTCCTTTGGTAAAGTAAACACCTGCATTGAACAGAGGGATCATCCATTCCTTAGGTAAAGGTAAAACACCTGCATTGCACAGAGGATCATCCCATTCCTTAGGTAAAATGTAAACACCTGCATTCCAGGGATCATCCATTCTCAAGTAAAGGTAAACACCTGCATTGAACAGAGGGATCATCCATTCCTTAGGTAAAGGTAAACACCTGCATTGAACAGAGGATCATCCATTCCTTAGGTAAAGGTAAACACCTGCATTGCACAGAGGAATCACCCATTCCTTAGGTAAGGTAAACACCTGCCTTGAACAGAAGGATCATCCATTACTTAGATAAGGTAAACACCTGCATTGAACAGAGGGATCATCCATTCCTTAGGTAAAGATAAACACCTGCATTGCACAGAGGGATCAAGGTAAAGGTAAACACCTGCATTGCACAGAGGGATATTCCATTCCTTAGGAGGTAAACACCTGCATTGAACAGAGGGATCATCCATTCTTAAGTAGGGTAAACACCTGCATTGAACAGAGGGATCATCCATTTCTTAGGTAAAGGTAAACACCTGCATTGCACAGAGGGATCATCCATTCCTTAGGTAAAGAAAAACACCTGCATTGAACAGAGGGATCATCCATTCCTTTAGGTAAAGTTAAACACCTGCATTGAACAGAGGGATCATCCATTCCTTAGGTAAAGTTGAACACCTGCATTGAACAGAGGGATCATCCATTCCTTAGGTAAAGGTAAACACCTGCATTGAACAGAGGGATCATCCATTCCTTAGGTAAAGGTCAACACCTGCATTAAACAGAGGGATAATCCATTCCTTAGGTAAAGAAAACACCTGCATTGAACAGAGGGATCATCCATTCCTTAGGTAAATGGTAAACACCTGCATTGAACAGAGAGGATCATCCATTCCTTAGGTAAATGTAAACACCTGCATTGCACAGAGGGATCATCCATTCCTTAGGTAAGGGTAAACACCTGCATTGCACAGAGGGATCATCCATTCCTTAGGTAAAGGTAAACACCTGCATTGAACAGAGGATCATCCATTCCTTAGGTAAAGGTAAACACCTGCATTGAACAGAGGGATCACCCATTCCTTAGGTAATGGTAAACACCTGCATTGAACAGAGGGATCATCCATTCCTTAGATAAATGTAAACACCTGCATTGAACAGAGGGATCATCCATTCCTTAGGTAAAGGTAAACACCAATTGAACAGAGGGATCAACCATTCCTTAGGTAAAGGTAAACACCTGCATTGCACAGGGATCATCCATTCCTTAGGTAAAGGTAAACACCTGCATTGCACAGAGGGATCGTCCATTCCTTAGGTAATTGTAAACACCTGCATTGAACAGAGGATCATCCATTCCTTAGGTAAATGTAAACACCTGCATTGCACAGAGGATCATCCATTTCCTTGTGTAAAGGTAAAACCTGATATTGAAACAGAGGGATCATCCATTCCTTAGGTAAAGGTAAACACCTGCATTGAACAGAGGGATCATCCATTCTTTAGGTAACTTAAACACCTGCATTGAACAGAGGGATCATCCATTCCTTAGGTAAAGATAAACACCTGCATTGCACAGAGGATCATCCATTCCTTAGGTAAAGTTCAACACATGCATTTCCCAGAGGGATCATCCATTCCTTAGGTAAAGATAAACACCTGCATTGCACAGAGGATCATCCATTCCTTAGGTAAAGATAAACACCTGCATTGAACAGAGGGATCATACATTCCTTAGGTAAAGTAAACACCTGCATTGCACAGAGGATCATCCATTCCTTAGGTAAAGGTAAACACCTGCATTGAAACAGAGGGATCATCCATTCCTTAGGTAAAGGTAAACACCTGCATTGCACAGAGGGATCATCCATTCCTTAGATAATGGTAAACACCTGCATTGAACAGAGGATCAAAATTCCTTAGGTAAAGATCAACACCTGCATTGAACAGAGGGATCATCCATTCCTTAGGTAATAATAAACACCTGCATTGAACAGAGGAATCATCCATTCCTTAGGTAAATGTAAACACCTGCATTGATGAGAGGGATCATCCATTCCTTAGGTAATAGTAAACACCTGCATTGACACAGAGGGATCATCCATTCCTTAGGTAAAGGTAAACACCTGCATTGAAAAGAGGATCATCCATTCCTCAGGTAAAGGTAAACACCTGCCTTGAACAGAGGGATCATCCATTCCTTATGTAAAGGTAAACACCTGCATTGCACAGAGGGATCATCCATTCCCTAGGTAAATGTAAACACCTGCATTGCACAGAAGGATCATCCATTCTTTTTTAAAGTTAAACACCTGCATGTCCACAGAGGGATCATCCATTACTTATGTAAGTTTAAACACCTGCATTGCACAGAGGGATCATCCATTCCTTAAGTAAAAGTAAAAACCTGCATTGAACAGAGGGATAATCCCATTTTAGGTAAAGTTAAACACCTGCATTGCACAGAGGGATCATCCATTCCTTAGGTAAAGATCAACACCTGCATTGCACAGAGGGATCATCCATTCCTTTGTAAAGCTAAACACCTGCATTGAACAGAGGGATCATCCATTCTTAGGTAAAGATAAACACCTCCATTGAACAGAGGGATCATCCATTCCTTAGTAAAGATAAACACCAGCATTTAAAAGAGGATCTTCCATTCCTGAGGTAATAGTAAACACATGCATTGCACAGAGGATCATCCATTCCTTAGGTAAAGATAAACACCTGCATTGCACAGAGGGATCATCCATTCCTTAGATAAAGGTAAACACCTGCATTGAACAGAGGGATCATCCATTCCTTAGATAAAGGTAAATCCTGCATTGAACAGAGGGATCATAAATTCCTTAGGTAAAGGTCAACACCTGCATTGAACAAAGGGATCATCCATTCCTTAGGTAAAGATAAACACCTCCATTAAACAGAGGGATCATCCATTCCTTAGGTAAATGTAAACACCTGCATTGAACTTAGGGATCATCCATTCCTTAGGTAATAGTAAACACCTGCATTGCACAGAGGGATCATCCATTTCTTAGGTAAAGGTAAACACCTGCATTGAACAGAGGATCATCCATTCCTTAGGTAAAGGTAAACACCTGCATTGCACAGAGGATCATCCATTCCTTATGTAAAAGGTAAACACCTGCATTGCACAGAGGGATCATCCATTCCTTAGGTAAATGTAAACACCTGCATTGCACACAGAAGGATCATCCATTCCTTAGGTAAAGGTAAACACCTGCCTGTCCCAGAGGGATCATCCATTCTTAGGTACAGTTAAACACCTGCATTGAACACAGGGATCATCCATTCCCTTAGGTAAATGTAAACACCTGCATTCATCCTTAGATAAGGGTAAACAGATTGAACAGAGGATCATCCATTCCTTAGGTAAAATAGGTAAACACCTGCATTGCACAGAGGGATCATCCATTACTAAGATAAAGGTCAACACCTGCATTGAGCAGAGGGATGATCCATTCCTTATGTAAAGTTTAACACCTGCATTAAACACCATTACTTTGGTAAAGGTAAAGAGGGACAATCCATTCCTTAGTAAAGGGTAACACCTTCATTGAAAAGAGGGATCATCCATTCCTTAGGTAAATAGTAAACACCTGCATTGAACAGAGGATCATCCATTCCTTAGGTAAAGATAAACACCTGCAATGTGCAGAGGGATCATCCATTCCTTAGGTAAGGGTAAACACCTGCATTGCACAGTGGGATCATCCATTCCTTAAGTAAAGGTAGATCCCTGCGTTGAACCGAGGGATCATCCTTCTTTAGGTAAAGGTAAACACCAGCATTGAAAAAAGGTGTCATCCGTTCCTTAGGTAAAGATAAACACTTGAATTAAACAGAGGGATCATCCATTCCTTAGATAAAAGTAAACAAGTGCATTGAACACAAGGATCATCTATTCCTTAAGTAAATAAGCACACCTGCATTGCACAGAGGGATCGTCCCATTGCTTAGGTAAAGGTAAACACCTGCATTGAACAGAGGGATCATCCATTCCTTAGGTGATAGTATACACTTGAAAGCACAGATGGAACATCCATTCCTTAGGTAAAGGTAAACACCTGCAATGCACAGAGGGATAACCCATTCCTTAGATAAGGCTAAACATCTGCATTGATCAGAGGGATCATCCTTCTTTAGGTAAAGGTAAACACCTGCGCTGAAAAGAGGTATCATCCATTACTTAGGTAAAGGTAAACACCTGCATTGAACAGTAGGCTAATCCATTCCTTAGATAACGGTAAACACCTGCATTAAACAGAGGGATCATTTCTTCCTTAGATAAAGTTTTACACCTGCATTAGACAGAGGTATCATCACATTCTTTATGTAAAGGTAAACAGCTGCATTGAATAGAGGAATCATCCATTACTAAGATAACGGTAAACAACTGCATTGAACAGGGGGATCATCTATTCCTTAGGTAAAGATCAACACCTGCACTGCGCAGAGGATCATCCATTCCTTAGGTAAAGGTAAACACCTGCATTGCACAGATGTATCGTCCATTCCTTAGATAACAGGACACAACTGGATTGAACATAGGGATCTTCCATTCATTAGGTAACTGTAAACACATGCATCGAACACAGGGATCATCCATTCCTATGATAACTGTAAACAACTGCACTGAACAGCGGGGTAATCTATTCCTTAGGTAATGGTAAACACCTGGATTGCACAGAGGGATCATCCATTCGTTAGATAAAGGTGAACACCTGTCTGGCCCAGATTGATCATCCATTCCTTATGTAAATGTAAAAACCTGCATTGCACACAGAGAACATCCATTCCTTTTGTAAAGGTAAACACTATCATTGAGCAGAGGGATCTTTAATTCCTTAGGTTATAGTAAACACCTGCAAAGCACAGAGGGATCATCCATTCCTTAGGTCAACCTAAAATCCTCTATTGCCCAGAGGGATCATCCATTCCTTTGGTAACTGTAAACAGCTGCATTGAACAGAGGGATCATCCATTCCTTAGATAAGGGTAACCACCTGCATTGAACAGAGGGATCATCTATTCCTTAGGTAAACATCCACACATGCAATGCGCAGAGGGATCATACACTCCTCAAGTAACTCTAAAGACCAGCATTGAACAGAGGGATCATCCATTCCATAGATAAGGGTAAGCACCTGCATTGCACAGAGGTATCATCCATTCCTTAGGTAAATGTAAACAACTGCCTTGCACAGAGGGATCATCTATTCCTTAGGTAAAGGTGAACACCTGCATTACAGAGAGGGGTCATCCAATCCTTAGGTAAGTTCAACACCTGCCTTGAACAGATGTGCCATTCATTCCTTAGGTAAATGTCAACACCTGCCTGTCCATTAGGGATCATCCCTTCCTTATGTAAAGAAAAACACCTGCGTTGCACAACGTGAACACCAGTTCCTTTGGTAAACGTAAACACCTGCATTGCACATAGGGAACAGCCATTACTTAGGTAATAGTAAACACCTGCAACACACAGAGGGATCATGTATTCCTAAAGTAAATGTAAACACGTGCAATGCACAAAGCTATCATCCATTCCTCAGGTAAAGGTCAACAACTGCCTGTCCCAGAGTGATCATCCATTCCTTAAGTGAAGTTAAACTCCTGCATTGAACACAGGGAACATCCAATACTTTGGTAAAGTTAAACAGCTGCATTGAACAGACGGATCATCCATTACTTAGGTAAAGGTAAACACCTGCATTGAACAGAGGGATCTTCAATTACATAGGTATTAGTAAACACCTGCAATGCAGAGAGGGATTATCCATTCCTTAGGTAAGGGTTAACACCTGCATTGAACAGAGGGATCATCAAATCCTTAGGTAAAGGTAAACACCCGCATTGCACAGAAGGTCATCCATTCCTTAGATAACGGTAAACACCTGTGTTGAAGAGAGGGTTCATATATTCCTTAGGTAAAGATCAACACATGCATTGCAAAGAGGGATCATCGATTCCTTAAGTAAAGTTCAACATCTGCATTGCACAGAAGGTCATCCATTCCTTAGGAAAAGGACAACACCTGCATTGCACAGAGGGATCTTCATTACACAGAGGAGTCATCCTTTCCTTAGGTAAATGTAAACACCACTATTGAACATAGGCATCGTCCATTCTTAGGTAATAATAAACAACTGAATTGAACAGAGGGATAATGTATTCCTTAGGTAACAGTAAACACCTGCATTGAACAGAGGGATCATCCATTGCTAAGATAACGGTAAACACCTGCATCGAACAGAGGGATCATCCATTCGTTAGGTATCTGTGAACACCTGCATTGAACAGAGGGATTATCCATTCCTAAGGTAACTATAAACACCTGCATTGAACAGAGGGATCATACCAATCCTTAGGTAAAGGTAAACACCTGCATTGCATAGCGGGATCATCCATTACTTAGAAAACGGTAAACACCTTCATTGCACAGAGTGATCATCCATTCCTTAGGTAAAGATAAACACCTGCATTGCACCGAGGGATCATCCACTCATTAGGTAACTGTAAACACCTGCATTGAGCAAAGGGGCATTCCATTCCTTAGATATTAGAAAACACCTGCATTGAGAGGAGGGCTCATCTATTCCTTAGGTAAAGATCAACACCTGCAATGCACAGAGGGATCATCCATTTCTTAGCTAACTGTAAATACCTGCATTGAAAAGAAATTTCTTCCATTCCATAGATATCGGTAAACGCCGGCATTGTTCAGAGGGACCACTATTTCTTAGGTAATAATCAACACCTGCATTTCCCAGAGGGATCATCCCATTCCTTAGGTAAAGGTAAACACCTGCATTTCCCAGAGGGATCATCCATTCCTTAGGTAAAGGTAAACACCTGCATTGCAAAGTCGGATCATGCATTCCTTAGGTAACTGTGAACAACACCATTGAACACAGGGATCATCCATTCCTTAGATAAGGGTAAGCACTTGCATTGAACAGAGGGATCATCTATTCCTTAGGTAAAGATCAAAACCTGTATTGCACATATGGTTTATGCCATTCTGTAGGTAAAGTAAACACCTGCATTGCACAGAAGGTCATTCATTCCTTAGGTAAAAGTAACCACCTGGATTGAACAGATGCATCATCCATTCCTTAGGTAACTGTAAACAGCTGCATAGAACAGAGGGATCATCCATTCCTTAGACAATGGAAAGCACCTGCATTGAACAGAGACATCATCTATTCCTTAGGCAAAGATCAACATCTGCATTTCACAGAGGGATCATATAATTCTTTAGGTAAAGGTAAACACCTGCATTGCACAGAGGGATCATCCATTTCTTCAGTAATGGTAAAAACCTGGATTGCACAGAGGGATCATCTATTCCGTAGATAACGGTAAACACCTGCATTGCACAGAGGGATCATCCATTCCTTAGGTAAAGGTCAACACTGCCTGGCAGAGAGGGATCATCCATTCCTTATGTAAAGGTAAACACCTGCATTGCACACAGAGAACATCCATTCCTTTTGTAAATGTAAACACCTGCATTGAACAGAGGGATCTTTCATCCCTTATGTAATAGTAAACACCTGCAATGCACAGAGGGATTATCCATTCCTAAAACAAATATAAATGCCTACAGTGCACAGAGGAATCATGCATTCCTTAGGTAAAGCTAAAAACCTGCATTGAACAGAGGGATCATCCATTCCTTAGGTAAATGTAAACACCTGCCATGCACAGAGGGATCATCTATTCCTTAGGTAAGTTCAACACCTGCATTGAACAGATGTGTCATTCATTACGTAGGTAAAGGTCAACACCTGCCTGTCCAAGAGGGATCATCCCTTCCTTATATAAATGTAAACATGGGCATTGCACACAGTAAACACCAGTTAATTTGGTCAAGGCAATGACCTGCATTGAACAGAGGAATCTTCCATTCCTTAGGTAATAGTAAACACCTGCAACTCACAGAGGACTCATCCATTCTTAAAGTAAATGTAAACACCTGCAATTCACAGAGTGATCACCCATTCCTTAGGTAAAGGTCAACACCTGCCTGGCCCAGAGGGATCATAAATTCCTTATGTGAAGTTAAACACTTGCATTGAACACAGGGAACATCCATTTCATTGGTAAAGGTAAACACATTACATTGAACAGACGGATCATCCATTCCTGACGTAAAGGTAAACACCTGCATTGCACAGAGGGATCATCCTTTCCTTAGGTAATGGTAAACACCTGCATTGCACAGAGGGATCATCCTTTCCTTAGGTAATGGTAAACAACTGGATTGCACAGAGGGATCATCCATTCCTTAGGTAATGTTAAACAACTGCATTGAAAAGAGGGATGATCCATTCCTTACGTAATGGTAAACACCTGTATTGCACAGAGGCATCATCCATTCCTTATGTAAAGGTAAACACCTGCATTTCACAAAGGGAACATCCATTCCTCAGGTAATAGTAAACACCTCTTTTGCCCAGATGGATCAATTCCGAACGTAAATGTAAACATGTACAATGCACAAAGGGATCGCATCCATTCCTTAAGTAAAGGTAGAAAGCTGGTTTGAAGAGAGGGATCATCATTTTTATGTAAAGTTAGACACCTGCGTTGAACAGAGGGATAATCCATTCCTTAAGTAACATTAAACACGTGCATAGCAAAGAAGATCATCCATTCCTTAAGTAAAGGTAAACACCTGCATTGCACAGAGTGATCATCCATTCCTTAGGTAATGGTAAACACCTGTATTGCACAGTGGGATCATCCATTCCTTAGATAACATAAAACACCTGCATTGAATAGAGGGATGATCCATTCCTTAGGTAATGGCAAACACGGCTGGAATGATCCTAGGACAAGGACACAAAGAATGGAGCCAAGACAAATGCTGATCAAGGCTCAAAGTTTATTGCAGAAGTCTCAGCTTATATACTAGTAAGCAAAACAACGAAGCTCCTGAGAGCAGAGACCTTGTCCCAGTTACACAGCTGCACAGAGAGGGAAACTCAGATAAAATGTCTATCAGTGATATTCCTTGTGGCTAAACACCCTGTTCTTCACAAACTCTCTCATCAGGCTGGGAAATATTACAATCTTTGTCTCAGCAAACTCCCTTAAAGCCTTAGGCTGTCAGCCAAGTATTTTGTACACAAGGCAAGGTCAAGAAATAACCAAGACTGCACCCGGCTCCACAGCCCCCTTTTATGTTTTTTAAAGAACGTCTTCATGACAGACATCACAGGTAGGAGAGTAGTGACTTGGCCCCTCTAAATGAATGCCCTTGGTACCTTTTGCAGAGGAGAGGAAGGGCAACAGAAAATGATTTTGGTACCAACCTCTGTGCAGACCAAGTATACCTCTCAGGGGTTCCAGGATAAGTTACCCCTTTGCAGTGCTTTGCCTGACATCTACCAAATGACCATGTCATGAAATCCTGGAATCTAGCTGGACGTTCATCATGAGCCAAATTTAAGATAAAGTCTGTGGGAGCCATGGGCGGTGTGAAGATGGATACCACGAACTTCGTTTCGAATCCGTAGAATACGCTGTAACAAAAAACGCATGAGACACAGCAAAAGGCAGAGTAACAATAAGATACTTATTCCTAAGATAATTATGTATTTGATCCAAGCTGTAAAGGATCCCCAATCAGGAAGTATAGAGTGCAGAGTAGTTAAAAAATCACTTGTGGCTTGGGCAGCATCAAAAGACAAATGACTATAAGAATTAACAGATATTTTCTTTTGTAAACCTTGTAAATCTATGTTAAGATTATTATGGTTTTAAATACCCCAAATATGATTTTTAACCTTTCACTATTCAGTAGCAGTCCCATTGTAGGATAAAGGAGTAATACATATGAATTGAGAATTTACATGACAGAACAATTGCATTTGAACCGCCAGATTGGCAACATGTCTTTCTAAATACATAACAGCATTCTCTAGAGCATTTAACCTGACTAACAGTTTTTTATCAATATCTATCTGTGATAAAAAAAAAAGCTTGAGAAAAATTTTAATCAGTCCATTATTAACATGATCAGCTGTCTTCATCGATTGTGCCAGGGATACTGATGCCGTGGTGTAAGAGGCAATGATGGTTGCAGCAAGGATTTCTACAAGCAGTCATTTTACTGAATTTTTTTTTTGCGTCAGCATTCTGTTGAGCTGTTGGAACACTTGAGCTCCGGAAGCTGGAGTACCAGGACTCAGTCATTCTGATTGGCATAATTAAGTAAGGAGAACACATGACAATAAAGACTACATTGGAGGAGTAATCTGTAGCTGTGTCCTTTTTAGAATTAATACAATTGGTGATAATATACCAGGTACAACTAAGAGTAAATTTCATTTGGTGATTGACCCACCTGGGCCCAAGTACAAAAGGATAAGGGAGGGGCAGACACGTACAAAACTTAAAATAAATTTTTTTAGGGTACTTTTTATAAATTTGTTTGAGGCCACCTTTGGGACTCAAGATGGGCTGTATCTTTGATTGTTTCTTTTTTTGGGGACCCAACTGTAATTGTAAATTATATTTATTTTGGTATATACTGAAGAACTAAAAAAAGAAATCAATTAACTGGCTACATTTAGTCTCTGCAACACTGTTTGCTCGGCTGACTCAGGCACAGCCACCTCTGTATGTTGAAACAAGTTGTAATTGCATTGTTGAAATAAGCCTCCTGGAAATTTTTGAGTTTATTAGTTTCCTTAATTACTGTTGTAAACCAAGTTAAAGTTTTTTTTTTTTACTTAGAAGACATCATTTAATAGCCAGATGACAGTACTGTCATTATAGAACAGACAGTCATTAAGCCCAGGCCTGACTCAGATAAGGAACTAGCTAACGAATGTGTTGACCTCCAACTCTGTAGTCTATGTTTGTTTGCTTGGCAGTAAATTCCCCCCTACTTATCTTCTGGGGAGTTCTCACACCTGCAGGACCTTCTAGAAATACTCAGCCATGGGGGCCTCCGGTCTTTGTAACAGACAAATTTTGTAAACCATCTACTGACTTGAGATGTAACCCCCACTCCCAATTCCCTGCCCCCATACAAGAATTGGGACCGAAGCTTCAGCGGTGGGCTTGATGTCTCTTTTGGCTGTGGCTGCCAGCACCTGTGAAAAAGGGAGTGAAAGAGGGGGAGGGGAGGAAGACTCTCATCTAAGGGAGAGGTTTTTAAATTAAATTTCTCTAGGTCACGATGTATGGAATCTGGTTTGGATGTCCATTCCTAGGACAGAAAACACTCTTTTTAACCTTTAATATAATATTTGAATGAAGGGTGCCCTCTGATAGCCATTCAGAGGAACAGAAAGTGATTTATTTGTCCTTGATAATAGATACTCCATTTTTCTGAGTGATGTCCTTGATTTCTGTCCTAAAGAGGGGGAAGGGAACTGTCCCATGTTATTAAGTCAGGGGAGAAGCGTCCGTCCATAGGGAAACAATTAACACACAGACACACAAATATGACAGAAACACAGGGCCCAATAACACTTAAGACACACGAGTATGACAGAAACAGAGGGCCCAATAACATTTAGACATATGAGTATGACAGAAACAGAGGGCCCAAGAAGGCTATGCGCGCTTTAAAACTAAATTTAAAAAGGAGAAAGAGAGAGAGAGAGAGCGTGCTCAGATACTCACCAGACCGGTCTGAGTGCTGGGATTTCAGCAAAATTTTCTGTAATGCCTTCTTTGAGCAGGTTATACTCGAGTTGAAATCCTTTCAACATTTTCCAGTTATCTCCGGATAGCAGCCTTATAGGCAGTGTTAGCATTTTCAAAAGCTAATTGTTTCATAAAGTCTATACCAGCACCAGTATCCCCAAATATTTTGTCTGTAGTTTTTAATAAGCGGTCTACAAACTCAGCATAGGGCTCATTAGGTCCTTGAATAATTTTTGTTAAATTTTTTCCTATTGCTTCCCCTTTGGAAGGAAGAGTTGTCCATGCTCTCCGAGCTGCAGTGGCAATTTGCTGATAAACTGCAGCAGGATAAATTATTTGATTATTATTTTCAGTATAATTTTTTTTTCTGTTAACATATCTGTATTCCATGCTGTGTTTTTTGTTTGCTGATTCATAAGAGCAGTTTTTTTTTTTTACAAAGATCATAAAATTTTACCTTTCACAACAAATAATCCCCTCCTGATAGGCATGCCTTACATAGTGTTTTCCAATCATCAGAGGTAAGGATCTTCTGTGACAAAGCTTCTACAATTGACATGGGAAAAGGAGCAGTAGGACCATACTGACTAGCAGCTAGCTTCAATTCCTTGATTTCCTTAAAGTTAAACTGAACATGCTGTCTCATAGCCTGGCCATTATTGTCTATAAATTCAGTGACAGGGCATGCTAAAGAAAAATCTTGAGCGCCTTCTTCTCCTGACTCTACTGCCTTTCTAATAACATTCTCTAAAGGAGAACAATCGAGAATGGGACGAGCAGGATTAAGGGATGAAACATGTATAATGGATGGATTAAATTCTCCTCTTTTAACTCGCTCTCATTTTCTTCTTAATTTCTGTTTTTCTTTTTCTAATTGTAGCTGTTCTCGAAGGTTAGCTACTTCCTCTTTCAATTCTGCCACGAAAACCTGGTTAGGCAGCAAAGGAGGGGGAGCAGCAGGAGGAGCAGGCTCCCAGTCAGAATGATATTTAGCAGCTTCCTCCTCTAACTCCTCAGCTTCTTCCTCATCTAAATCATCATCACCATCAGCTATATTTAATGATTGCAATTCTTTATTAAGTTGTTGATAGGCTGCTGGTTCTTCAGAGGCATGACTTCTTATGTCATCCATAATTTCCCTAGTATGATCTAACATCTGTTTTACTAGGCTATCCTTGGTTCCAGAGTCTAGAGCATCCTTAATCAAAGACCACAAAGAAAAAGCTATCACAGGCACCTTTTGTGGTCCCTGTACATGAAGAAAAGCATTTAAATCTTTACCAACTCTGTCCCATGTTTCTGAATCAACTTCTCCCTGTTCTATAAACCAGGGACTAGCTTTATTTACAAAATCAAAAAATTTACTCAAAGACTTAGATTCTATCCCAATTCCTTGTGCCTTAAGAAGATCTCGAGCTACAGAGATGAGAGCCTTTTTACTTTTTGCTTGTCCCATATCGCCAACTTACTTGGTTTGGAGTTGAGAGTGGGCAGCCTCCACGAACCCCACAAATTTTTGTTTGCGCGCTTTCACTGGTTGGCGTTCCTCGCTGAAGACCCTCGTGCTCAGGTCCCTGTTCGGGCGCCAAGCTGTGCCGACCCGCGGCACGACTTCGAACGGACCCTGAGAGAGGGGGCTGGAATGATCCTAGGACAAGGACACAAAGAATGGAGCCAAGACAAATGCTGATCAAGGCTCAAAGTTTATTGCAGAAGTCTCAGCTTATAACTAGTAAGCAAAACAACGAAGCTCCTGAGAGCAGAGACCTTGTCCCAGTTACACAGCTGCACAGAGAGGGAAACTCAGATAAAATGTCTATCAGTGATATTCCTTGTGGCTAAACACCCTGTTCTTCACAAACTCTCTCATCAGGCTGGGAAATATTACAATCTTTGTCTCAGCAAACTCCCTTAAAGCCTTAGGCTGTCATTTTTGTACAGTTAAACAGAGGGATCTTTCATTCCTTAGGTAATAGTAAACACCTGCAATGCACAGAGTGATCATCCATTCCTAAGACAAATATAAACACCTGCAATGCACAGAGGGATCATCCATTCCTTAGGTAATGGTTAATACCTGGATTGGACAGAGGGATCATCCATTCCTTAGGTAACTGTAAACACATGCATTGAACAGAGGGATCATACATTCCTTAGATAAAGGTAAACACCTGCATTGAACAGAGGGATCATCCATTCCTTAGGTAAAGGCGAACACCTTCATTGAACAGAGGTGCCATATATTCCTTAGGTAAAGGTGAACATATTCATTGCATAGAGTGATCATCCATTCCTTAGGTAAAGGTCTACACCTGCCTGGCACAGAGGGATCATCCATTCCTTATGTAAAGTTAAACACCAGCATTGAACAGAGGGATCATCTTTCTTAGTGCAAAGCTAGACACCTGCACTGAACAGAGGGATCATCCATTACTTAGGTAATAGTAAACAGCTGCACTGATCAAAGGGATCATCCATTCCTTAGATAAAAGGAAACACCTGCATTGAACAAAGGGATGATCCATTCCTAAGATAACAGTAAACACCTGCATTTAGGTAAAGATCACCACCTGCTTTGCACATAGGGATCATCCATTCCTTAGATAAAGGTAAACACCTGCATTGCACAGAGGGATCATCCATTCCTTAGGTAATGGTAAACACCTGCATTGAATAGAGGAATTATCCATTCCTTAGGTAATGGTCAACACCTGCATTGCACAGAAGGATCATCCATGTCTTATGTATGGTAAACACCTACATTGCACACAGAGAACATACATTCCTTTTGTAAAGGTAAACACCTACATTGCACACAGAAAACATCCATTCATCTTATAAAGGTAAACACCGGCATTGAACAGAGGGATCTTTCATTCCTGAGGTAATAGTAAACACCTGCACCTCACAGAGGGATCATCCATTCCTAAGACAAATATAAACACCTGCAATGCACAGAGGCATCATCCATCACTTAGGGAAAGCTAAAACCTGCATTGCATAGAGGAATCATCCATTCCTTAGGTAACTGTAATCACCTGCCTTGAACAGAGGGATCATCCATTCCTTAGATAAGGGTAAGAACTTGCCTTGAACAGAGGGATCATCTATTCCTTAGGTAAAGATCTAAACCTGTATTGACAGAGGATTTATGCCATTCCGTAGGTAAAGATAAACACCTGCTTTGCACAGAAGGTCATCCATTCCTTAGGTAATGATAAATACCTGCACTGCACAATGGGGTCATCCATTCCTTAGGTATAAGTAAAGACCTGCATTGTGACGTCGGATCATCCATTCCTTTGTTAATTGTAAACCCCTGCATTGCACAGAGGGATCATCCATTCCTTAGGTAATGATAAACACCTGCATTTCACAGAGGGATTATCCATTCGTTAGGTAACTGTAAACACCTGCATTGAACAGAGGGGTCGTCCATTCCTTATTGTATCAGTAAAGGCCTGCATTGAAAAGAGGGCACATCTATTCATTAGGTAAAGATCAACACCTGCATTGCAAAGAGGGATCATCCATTTCTTAGATAAAGGGAAACACATGCATTGAATAGAGGGATTATCTATTCCATAGGTAACTGTAAACACCTGCATTGAACAGAGCGATCATCTATTCCTTAGGTAATGGTCAACACATGCATGGTAGAGAGGGATTATCCATTCCTTAGGTAAAGGTCAACACCTGCCTGGCCCAGAGGGATCATCCATTCCTTATGTAAAGGTAAACACCTGCATTGCACACAGAAAACATGAGTTCTTTTTGTAAAGGTAAACACCTGCATTGAACAGAGGTATTTTTCATTCCTTAGGTAATAATAAAAACCTGCATTTAACAAAGGATTATCCATTCTAAGACAAATATAAACGCCTGCAATGCACAGAGGGATCATCCTTTCCTTATATAAAGCTAAAAACCTGCATTGCACAGAGGAATTATCCATTCCTTAGGTAACTGTAAGCACCTTCATTGAACAGAGTTATCTTCCATACCATAGATAAGGGTAACCACCTGCTTTTAACAGAGGGATCATCAATTTCTTAGGTAGAGATCAACCCCTGCATTGAGCAGAGGGATCATCCATTCCTTAGTTAATGGTAAACACCTGGATTGCACATAGGGACCATCCATACCGTAGATAACGATAAACACCTTCATTGAACAGAGGGATCATCCATTCCTTAGGTAATGGTCAATACATACATGGCACATAGGGGTCATCCATTCCTTAGGTAAAGGTCAACACCTGCCTGGCCCAGAGTGATCATCCATTCCTTATGTAAAGGTAAACACCTGCATTGAACAGAGGTATTTTTCTTTACTTAGGTAATAGGAAACACCTGCAATGCACAGAAGGATTATCCATTCCTAAGTGAAACATAAACGCCTTCAATGCACATAGGGATCATCCATTCCTTAGGTAAAGCTAAAAACCTGCATTGCACAGAGGGATCATCCATTCCTTAGCTAAATGGAAACACCTGCATTGGACAGAAGGATCATCCATTGTTCATGTAAAGGAAAACACCTGCATTGCACAGAGGGATCTTCCATTCATTAGGTAAAGATAATCACCTCCATTGCACAGAGTAATCATCCTTTCCGTAGGTAAACGTAAATACCAGCATTGAACATAGGCATGTTCCAATCCTCAGGTAATAGTAAACACATGCAATACACAGAGGGATAATCCCATTCTTTACATAAATGTTAAAACCTGCATTGGACAGAGTGATCATAAATTCCTTAGGTAAAGTAAAACCCGTGCCTTGCACACTGGGATCAGCCATTCCTTAGGTAGGATTCGAACACCTGCATTGCACAGAGGGATGAACCATTCCTTAGGTAAAGGTCAACACCTGCCTTGCACAGAGATATCGTCCTTTCCTTAGGTATAGGTCAAAACCTGCCTGTTCCAGAGGGATCATCCATTCCTTATGTAAAGGTAAACAAGAGCATTACACACAGGGAATATCCATTACTTTGGTAAAGGTAAACACCTGCAGTGAAAAGAGGGATATTCCATTCCTTAGGTAATAGTAAACACCTGCAATGCACAGAGCGATCATCAATTCCTTAGGTAAGGGTAAGCACGTGCAATCAACAGAGTGATCATCCATTCCTTAGATAATGGTAAACAGCTATATTGAACAGTGGGATCAGCTATTCATTATGTAAAGATCAGCACATGCATTTCACAGAAGGATCATCCATTCCTTAGGTAAAGGGCACAACCTGAATAGCACAGAAGGATCCTCCATTCCTTTTGTAATGGACAACACCTTCATTGCACAGAAGGATCTTCGATTCCTTAGGTAAAGTTGAACACCTGCATTGCACAGAGGGATCATTCTTTCCTTAGGTATATATAAACACCTGCATTGAGCGGAGGGAAGATCCATTTCTTCGATAACGGGAAACACCAGCATTGAACAGAGGGTCATCCATTCCCTAGGTAAAGGTAAACACCAGCATTTCACAGAGGGAACATCCATTCCTTAGGTAACTGTAAACACCAGCATTGAACAGAGGGATCATCCATTCCTTCGAAAATGGTAAGCACCTGCATTGAACAGAGGGATCATCCATTCCTTAGGTAACTGTAAACACCTGCATTGAACAGAAGGATAATCCATTCCTTAGATTATGGTAAACACCTGCATTGCACAGAGGGATCATCCATTCCTTATGTAAAGGTAAACACGTTCATTGAACATAGGGATCAGCCATTCCATAGGTAAAGTTCAACAGCTGAACTGCACAGAGTGATCATCCATTCCTTAGGTAAAGGATTAAACCTGCATTGCACAGAGGGATCATCCATTCCTTAAGTAAAGATCAACATGTGCATTGAACAGAGGGATCATCCATTCCTTAGGCAAAGGTCAACCCCTGCATTGCACAGAGGGATCATCCATTCCTTAAGTAAAGGTCAACACCTGACTGGCCCAGAGGGATCATCCATACTTTATGTAATGGTTAACAAATGTATTGCACACAGGGAACATCCATTCTTTGGACAGGTAAACACCTGCATTGAACAGAGGGATAATCCATTCCTAAAATAATGGTAAACAACTCCATTAAACAGAGGGATCATCTATTCCTTAGGTAAAGATCAAACACCTGCATTGCACAGATGGATCATCGATTCCTTAGGTAACTGTAAACACCTATATTGAACATAGGCATAATCCATTCCTTAGATAACGATAAACACCTGCATTAACAGAGGGCTCATCTCTTCCTTAGGTAAAGGTTAACACCTGCATTTCACAGAGGGATCAGCCATTCCTTAGGTAATAGTAAACACCTGCATTGAACAGAGGGATGATTCATTCCTTAAATTGCTGTAAACACCTGCATTGAACAGAGGGATCATCCATTTCTTGTGTAAAGGTAAAAACCTGGATTGCACAGAGGGATCATCCATTCCTTAGGTAACTGTAAACACCTGCATTGAACAGAAGGATCATCCATTTCTTAGATAATGGTAAACACTTGCACTGCTCTGAGGGATCATCCATTCCTTAGGTAAAGGTGAACACGTTCATGGAACAGAGGGATCACCCATTCCATAGGTAAAGTTCAACACCTGCACTGCACAGAGGGATCATCCATTCCTTAGGTAAAGGACTAAACCTGCATTGCACAGAGGGATCTTCCATTCCTTAATTAAAGATCAACATGTGCATTGAACACAGGGATCATCCATTCCTTAGGCAAAGGTCAACACCTGCATTACACAGAGGGTTCATCCATTCATTAAGTAAAGGTCAACACCTGACTGGCCCAGAGGGATAATCCATACTTTATGTAACGGTAATCAAATGCATTGCACACAGGGAACATCCATTCTTTGGACAGGTAAACACCTGCTTTGAACAGAGGTATCTTCCATTCCTTAGGTAATGGTAAACACCTGCAATGCACAGAGGGGACATCCATTCCCTAGGTAAGGGTAAACACCAGAATTGCACTGAGGGATCATCCTTTCCTTAAGTAAAGGTAGAAACCTGCGCTGAACAGAGGGATCATCCTTCTTTAGGAAAAGTTAGACACCTGTGTTGAACAAGGTGTCATATATTCCGTAGGTAATGGTAAACACCTGCATTGAACAGAGGGTTCACCCGTTCCTTAGGTAACAGTGAAAACCAGCATTGAACAGAGGGATCATCTATTCCTTAGGTTAAGATCAACACCTGCATTGCACAGGGGGATAATCCCATTGCTGAGGTAAAGGAAACACTTGCATTGCACAGAGGGATCATCCATTCCATATGTAAAGGTAAGTACCTTTTTGGACAGAAGAATAATCCATTCCTTATGTAAGTGTAAACACCTGCATTGAACAGAGGGATCATCCATTCCTTAGGTAATGGTAAACACCTGCATTGCACAGAAGGATCATCCATTCCTTAGGTAAAGCACAACACCTGCAATGCACAGAGGGATCATCCATGCCTAAGTTAAAGGTCAATACCTGAATTGCATAGAGGGATCATCCATTCCTCAGGTAGGGAACTTCCAATCCTTTTTTAAAGGTAAACACCTGCATTGCACACAGGGGACATCCCTTACACGGGAAAGGTAAACACCTGCATCTAACATAGGGATCATCCATTCCTTAAGTCAAGGAAAACAGCTGCATTGAACAGAGGGATCTTCCATTCCTTAGGTAATAGTATACACATGCAATGCACAGAGTTATCATCCCTTCCTTAGGTAAAGGTAAACACCTGAGTTGAACACAGGTATCATCCATTCCTTAAGAAAAGATAAACACCTGTATTGAACAGAGGTATCATCCATTCCTTTTGAAAAGGTAAACACCTGTATTGAACAGAGGGATCATCCCATTCCTTAGGTAGTAGTAAACACCTGCAATGCACAGAGAAATCATCCCATTTCTTACATAAAAGTAAAAACCTGCATTGAATAGAGGGATCATCCATTCCTTAAATAAAGGTAAACACCTGCCATGCACACAGGGATCATCCATTCCGAAGGTAAATGTAAACACCTGCAATGCACAGAGGGATCATCCATTACTTATGTAAAGGTCAACACCAGCCTGGCTCAGAGGGATCATCCATTCCTTATGTACAGTTAAATACCTGCATTGCACACAGGGAACCTCCATTCCTTTGGTAAATGTAAACACCTGCATTCATCAGGGGGATCTTCCATTCCTAGGTAATATTAAACAGCTGCAATGAACAGAGTGATCATCCATTACTAAGGTAAAGGTGAACACCTTCAATGAACAGAGGGATCATCCATTCCTTAGGTAATAGTAAACACCTGAAATGGACAAATGAATCATCCATTCCTTAGGTAAAGGTAAACACCTATAGTGTACAGAGGGATCATCCATTCCCTAGGTAAGGGTAAACATCTCCATTGCACAGAGGGATCATCCATTCCTTATGTAACAGTAAACAACTGTATTGAACAGACGGATCATCTGTTCCTTAGGTAAAGATAAACACATGCATTGCACAGAGGGATCATCCATTCCTTAGGTAAATGTAATCACCTGCATTGCACTGACGTATCATCCATTCCTTACGTAAATGAAAACACCAGCATTGAACTGAGGGATCATCCATTCCTCCGATAACGGTAAACACCTGCATTGAACAAAGGGATCATCTATTCCTTTGGTAAAGTTCAACACCTGAATTGCACAGAGGGATCCTCCCATTCCTAAGGTAAAGGTAAGCACCAGCATTGCACAGAGGGATCATCCATTCCTCAGGTAATGGTAAACACCTGCAATACACAGAGCGATCATCCATTCCTTAGAAAAGGACAACACCTGCGGGCCCAGAGGGATCTTCCATTGCTTATGTAAAGTTAAACACCTGCATTGCACACAGGGAACATCCATTACTGTGGTAAAGGCAAAAACTGGCACTAAACAGAGGGTTCATCGATTCCTTAGGAAAAGGTAAACACCTTAATTGAACAGATGTTTCTTCCATTCATTAGATAATAGTAAACACCTGCAATGCACAATTGAATCATTGATTCCATAGGTAAAGGTAAACACCTGCAGTGCACAGAGGGATCATACATTCCATAGGTAAGGGTAAACATCCGCATTACACAGAGGGATCATCCATTTCTTATGAAACAGTAAACAACTGCTTTGAATAGAGGGATCATATATTCCTCAGGTAAATATCAACACCTGCATTACACAGAGGGATCATCTCATTCCTTTTGTAAAGATAAACACATGAATTGCACAGAGTTATCATCCATTCCTTAGGTAAACGTAATCACCTGCATTGCACTGAGGCATCATCCATTCCTTAGGTAAATGAAAACACCAGCATTGAACGGAGGGATCATCCATTCCTCAGATAACGTTAAACACCTGCATTATTCAAAGGCATCATCTATTCCTTTGGTAAAGTTCAACACCTGCATTGCCCAGAGGTATCATCCCATTCCTAAGGCAAGTATAAACACCTGCAAGGCACAGAGGTATCATCCATTCCTTAGGTGACGGTAAACACGTGCAATGCATAGAGGGATCATCCATTCCTTAGATAAAATTCAACACCTGCATGGCACAGTGGGATCATCCATTCCTTAGGTAAAGGTCAACACCTAACTGGCCCAGAGGGATCATCCATACCTTATGTAAAGGTAAACACCTGCATTGCACACAAGGAACATCCATTCCGTAGGTAATAGTAAACACCTGCAATGCACAGAGGGATCATCCATTCCTAAGGTAAATGTAAAAACCTACAATAAACAGAGGGATCCTCCATTCCTTAGGGAACAGTAAACACCTGCATTGCACAGAGGGATCATCCATTCTTAAGGTAATGTGAAACACCTGCGGTAATCAGAGGGATCATCTATTCCTTAGGTAAAGATCAACACCTGCATTGCAAAGAAGGATCATCCATTTCTTAGGTAATGGTAAACACCTGGATTGCACAGAGGCATCATCCATTCATAAGATAACGGTGAACACCTGCACTGAACAGAGGGATCATCTATTCCTTAGGCAAAGGTAAACACCTGCATTGCACAATGGGATCATCCATTTCTTAGGTAATTGTAAACACCTGGATTGCACAGAGGCATCATCCATTCCTTAGATAACGGTAAACACCTGCATTGCACAGAGGGATCATCCATTCCTTAGGTAATGGTAAACACCTGCATTGAATAGAGGCATCATCCATTCCTTAGGTACAGGTCAACACCTGCCTGGCCCAGAGTGATCATCCCTTCCTTGTGTAAAGGTATACACCTTCATTGCACACAGAGAACATCGATTCCTTTTGTAAAGGTAAACACCTGCATTGAACAGAGGGATATTTCATTCCTTAGGTAATAGTAAACACCGCCAAGGCACAGAGGAATCACACATTCCTAGGAGAAATATAAACGCCAGCAATGCACAGAGGCATCATCCATTCTTTGGTAAAGCTAAAAACCTGCATTGCACAGAGGGATCATACATTCCTTAAGTAACTGTAAACCCCTGCATTGCACAGAGGGCTCATCCATTCCTTAGGTAATGGCAAACACCAGGATTGCTCAGAGGGATCATCCATTCTTTAGATAACGGTAAACACCTACATTGAACAGAGGGATCATCCATTCCTTAAGTAATGGTCAACACCTGCATTGCACAGAGGGATCATCCATTCCTTAGGTAAAGGTCAACACCTGCCTGGCCCAGAGGGATCATCCTTATGTAAAGGTAAACACCTACATTGCACACAGAGAACATCGATTCCTTTTGTAAAGCTAAACATCTGCATTGAACAGAGGTATCTCTCATTCCTTAGGTAATAGTGAACACCTGCAATGCACAGAGGGATCATCCATTCCTAAAACACATATAAACACCTGCAATGCACGGAGGGGTCATCCATTCTTAGGTAAAGCTAAAAACCTGCATTGTAGGGAGGGATCATCCATTCCTTAGGTAACCGTAAACACCAGCATTGAACAGAGGGATCGTCTATTCATTAGGTAAAGATCAAAACCTGCATTGCACTGAGGGATCATGTCATTCCGTAGGTAAAGGTAAACACCTGCATTGTACAGATGGATCATCCATTCATTAGGTAAAGGTAAACACCTGCATTGCACAGATGGATCATCCATTCCTTACATAATGGGAAACACCTGCTTTGAACAGAGGGATCATACATTCCTTAGATAACGGTAAACACCTGCTTTGAAGAGAGGGATCATGTTTTCCTTTGGTAATGATCAACACCTGCATTGCACAGACGGACCATCGATTCCTTAAGTAAAGTTCAACATCTGCATTGCGCTTAAGGTCATCCATTCCTTCGGTAAAGGACAACACCTGCATTGCTCAGAGGGAGCTCCCATTAATTAGGTAAAGATAAACACCTCCATTGTACAGAGGAATCATCATTTCCTTAGGGAAAGGTAAACACCAGCATTGAACATAGTCATCTTCCATTCCTTATATAATAATAAACATCTGAAATGCACAGAGGGATCATCCCACTACTTATGTAAACGTTAACTCCTGCAATGAACAGATGGATCATCTATTCCATCGGGAAGAGTAAACACCTGAGTGGCAAAGACGGATCATCCATTCCTTAGGTAATGGTAAAAACCTGCATTGCACAGAGAGTTCATCCATTCCTTAGGTAAAGGTCAACAACTGCCTGGCGAAGAAGTATCATCCATTCCTTATGTGAAGGTAACACCTGCATTGCACACAGGGAAGATCCATTCCTTTGGTAAAAGTAAATAACTGCATTGAAAAGAGGGATCGTCCATTCCTTAAGTAATAGTAAACACCTGCAATGCACAGAGGAATCATCCATTCCTAAGGTGAATATAAACACCTGCAAGGCACAGAGGGATCATCCATTCCTTAGGTGACGGTAAACACGTGCAATGCATAGAGGGATCATCCATTCCTTAGGTAAAATTCAACACCTGCATTGCACAGTGGGATCATCCATTCCTTAGGTAATGTGAAACACCTGCAGTGATCAGAGGGATCATCCATTCCTTAGATAACGGTAAACACCTGTTAGGTCAACATCTAACTGGCCCAGAGGGATCATCCATACGTTATGTAAAGGTAAACACCTGCATTGCACACAAAGAACATCCATTCCTTAGGTAATAGTAAACACCTGCAATGCACAGAGGGATCATCCATTCCTAAGGTAAATGTAAAAACCTACAATAAACAGAGGGATCCTCCATTCCTTAGGGAACAGTAAACACCTGAATTGCACAGAAGGATCATCCATTCCTTAGGTAATGTGAAACACCTGCAGTGATCAGAGGGATCATCCATTCCTTAGTTAAGGGTAAACACCTGCATTGAACAGATGGATCATCCATACCTTAGGTCACTGTAAACACCATCATTGAACAGGGATCATCCATTCCTAAGACAACGGTCAACACCTGCATTGAACAGAGGGCTCATCTATTCCTTAGGCAAAGATCAACACTTGCATTTCACAGAGGGATCATCCTTCTTAGGTAATGGTAAACACCTTCATTGAACAGAGGGATCATCCATTCCTTAGGAAAAGGTCAACAACTGCATTGCACCGAGGGATCATCCATTCCTTATCTATAGGACAACACCTGCATTGCACAGAGGGATCATCCATTCCTTAGGTAAAGGTCAACACGTGTCTGGCCCAGAGGGATCGCAAATTCCATATGTAAAGGTAAACACCTTCATCGCACACAGAGAACATCCATTCCTTTTGTAAAGGTAAACACCTGCATTGAACAGAGGGTTCTTTCATTCCTTAGGTAATAGTAAACACCTGCAATGCACAGAGGGAGTATCCATTCCTCAAACAAATATAAACGCCTGCAATTCAAAAAGGGATCATCCATTCCTTAGGTAAAGGTAAACACCTGCATTGAACAGAGGGATCTTCCATTTCATAGGTAATAGTAAACACCTGCAATGCACAGAGGGATCATCCATTCATTAGTTAAAGGTCAACATCTACATTTCAAGGAGGGATCTTATATTCCTTAAGTAATGATCAACACCTGCATTGAACAGAGGAATCATCCATTCCTTAGGTAAAGGTCAACAACTGCATTTCACAGAGGGATCATCTATTGCTTATCTATAGGACAACACATGCATTGAACAGAGGGATCATCCATTCTTTAGGTAAAGGTCAACACCTGCCTGGCCCAGAGGGATCATCCATTCCTTATGTAAAGGTGAACACCTGCATCACACACAGAGAACATCCATTCCTTTTGGACAGGTAAACACCTGTCTTGAACAGAGGGATCTTTCATTCCTTATGCAATAGTAAAAACCTGCAATGCACAGAGGGATTATCCATTCCTCAAACTAAGATAAACACCTGCAATGCGCTGAGGGATCATCCATTCCTTAGGTAAAGGTAAACACCTGCATTGAACAGAGGGATCTTCCATTCCATAGGTAATAGTAAACCCCTGAACTGCACAGAGGGGTGATCCATTCCTTAGGTAAGGGTAAACATCTGCATTGCACAGAGGGATCATCCATTCCTTAGGTAATGGTAAACACCTGCATTGAAGAGAGGGATCTTCAATTCCTTAGTTAATAGTAAACACCAGCAATGCACAGAGGGATTATTCATTCCTAAGGTAAATGTAAATACCTACAATAGACAGAGGGTTCATCCATTCCTTAGCTAAAGGTAAATACCTGCATTGAACACATGGATCTTTCATTCCTTAGGTAATAGTATACACCTGCAATGCACAGAGGGATTATCCATTCCTCAGACAAATATAAACACCTGCAATGCACTGACGGATCATGCATTCCTTAGGTAAAGGTAAACACCTGCATTGAACACTTGGATCTTCCACTCCATAGGTAATAGTAAACACCTGCAATACACAGAGGGATTATCCATTCCTTAGGTAAGGGAAAACACCTGCATTGCACAAAGGGGTCATCCATTCCTTAGGTAACTGTAAACACCTTCATTGAACAGAGGGATCACACAATCCTTAGATAATGGTAAACACCTGCATTGAACATAGTTGTCATATATTCATTAGGGAAAGTTGAACATATTCATTGCACAGAGGGATCTTACATTCCTTAGGTAAAGGTCAACACCTGCATTGCAAAGAGGGATCTTCCATTCCTTATCTATAGGACAACACCTGCATTGCACAGAGGGATCATCCATTCCTTAGGTAATGGTCAACACCTGCCTGGCCCAGAAGGATCATCCATTCCTTATGTAAAGGTGAACACCTGCATCGCACACAGAGAACATCCATTCCTTTTGTAAAGGTAAACACCTGCCTTTAACAGAGGGATCTTTCATTCCTTATGTAATAGTAAACACCTGCAATGCACAGAGGGATCATCCATTCCTTAGGTAATGGTAAACACCTGCATTGCACAGAGGGATCATCCATTCCTTAGGTAACTGTAAACACCTTCATTGAACAGAGGGATCATCCATTCCTGGTAAAGTTCAACACCTGCATTGCAAAGACGGATCTTCTATTCCTTAAGTAATTATCAACACCTGCATTTAACAGAGGGGTCCTCCATTCCTTAGGTAAAGGTCAACACCTGCATTGCACAGCGGGATCATCCATTCCCTAGGTATAGGACAACACCTGCATTGCACAGAGGGATCATCCATTCCTTGGGTAAATGGCAACACCTGCCTGAACCAGTTGGATCGTCCACACCTTATGTATAGGTAAACACCTGCATTGCACACAGGGAACATCCATTCCTTAGGTAATAGTAAACATCTTCAATGCACAGAGGGATCATCAATTCCGAAGGTAAATGTAAACACCTACCATGCACAGAGGGATCGTCTATTCCTTAGGTAATGGTATACACATGCATTGCACTGGGGGAGTATCCATTCCCCAAGTTAAGGTATAAACCTGGCTTGAAGAGATGGATCATCCTTCTTTAGGTAAAGGTAGACACCTGTGTTGAACAGAGGGATCATCCATTCCTTAGGTAACATTAAACACATGCATTTAACAGAGGGATCATCCATTCCTTAGGTAATGGTAAAGACTTGCAGTGATCAGAGCGATCATCCATTCCTTAAATGACGGGAAACACCTGCATGAACAGAGGGATCATCCATACCTTAGGTAACTGTAAGCACCAGTATTGAGCAGAGGGATCATCCATTCTTTAGGTAAAGGTAAACACCTGTATGGAAAAGAGGGCTCATCTATTCCTTAAGCAAAGATCAACACTTGCATTGCACAGAGCGATCATCCATTCCTTATGTAATGGCAAACACATGCATTGAACGGAGGGATCATACATTCCTTAGGTCAAGCTGAAAACCTGCATTGCACAGAGTGATCGCCCATTCCTTAGGTAACTAAACAACTGCATTGAGCAGAGGGATCATCTATTCCTTAGATAAGGGTAAGCACCTGCATTGAACAGAGACATCATCTATTCGTTAGGGAAAGATCAACACCTGCATTGCACAGAGGGATCATATAATTCGTTAGGTAAAGTTAAACTCCTGCATTGCACAGAGGGATCATCCATTCCTTAGGTAATAGTAAACACCTGATTGCACGAAAGGATCATCCATTCCTTAGATAAAGGTAAGCACCTGCATTGAACAGATATCACCAATTCCTTAGGTAATGGTCAACACCTGCATTTCACAGAGGGATCATCAATTCCTTAGGAAAGGTCAACACCTGCCTGGCACAGAGGGATCACCCATTCCTTATGTAAAGGGAAACACCTGCATCGCACACAGAGAACATCCATTTCTTTTGTAAAGTTAAACACCTGCATTGAAAAGAAAAATCTTTCATTCCTTAAGGAATAGTAAACACTTGCAATGAACAGAGGGATAATCCATTCCTTAGGTAAAAGTAAACACCTGCATTGAACACAGCGATCTTCCATTCCATAGGTAATAGTACACACCTGCAATGCACAGAGGGATCATCCATTCCTTAGTTAAGAATAAACAGCTTCATTGCATAGAGGGATCATTCATTCCCTAGGTAACTGTAAACACCTTCATTGAACAGAGGGATCATACATTCCTTAGATTATTGTAAACACCTGCATTGAACAGAGGTGTCATATATTCCTTAGGTAAACGTGAACATATTCATTGCACAGAGGGATCATCTATTCCTTAGGTAAAGGTCAACACCTGCATTGCAAAAAGGGATCTTCCCTTCCTTAAGTAATGAACAACACCTGCATTGAACACAGGGATCATCCATTCCTTAGGTAAAGGTCAAAAACTGCATTGAACAAAGGGATATTCCACACCTTATCTATAGGACAAAACCTGCATTGCACAGAGGGATCATCCATTCCTTTTGTAAAGATAAACACCTGCAGTGAACAGAGGGATATTTCATTCCTTAGGTAATAGTAAGCACTTGCAATGTACAGAGCGATTATCCATTCCTCAAATATAAACAGCTGCAATATACTGAGGGATCATCCATTCCTTAGGGAAAGGTAAACACCTGCATTGAACAGAGGGATCTTCCATTCCATAGGTAAGAGTAAACACCTGCATTGCACAGATTGATCACCCATTCCTTAGGTAAAGGTAAACACCTGCATTGCACAGAGGTATCATCCATTCCTTTGGTAACTGTAAATAACTGCATTGAACAAAGGGATCCTCCATTCCTTAGATGATGGTAAACACGTGCATTGAACAGAGGGATCATCTTTTCCTTAGATAAAGATGAAAACCTGCATTGCACAGAGCGATCATCCCAATCCTCAGGTAAAGGTAAACACCTGCATTGCACAAACGGATCATCCATTCCTTAGGTAAAGGTAAACACCTGCATTGCACAGAGGGATCATCCATTCCTTTGGTAACTGTAAACACCTGCATTGAACAGAGGGATCATCCATTCCTTAGATAATGGTAAACACCTCATTGAACAGAGGTGTCATATATTCCTTATAAAGTTGAACATATTCATTGAACAGAGGGATCAGGCATTCCCTATGTAAAGGTCAACACATATATTGCAAAGAGGGATCTTCCATTCCTTAAGTAATGATCAACACCTGCATTGAACAGAGGGATCATCCATTCCTTCGGTAATGGTCAACACCTGCATTGCACAGAGGTATCATCCATTCCTTAGGTAATGGTCAACACCTGCGTTGCACAGAGGGATCATCCATTCCTTAGGTAAAGGTCACGACCTGCCTGACCCAGAGGGATCATCCATACCTTATGTAAAGGTAAACACCTGCATTGCACACAGGGAACATCCATTCCTTAGGAAATAGTAAACACGTGCAATGCTCAGAGGGATCACCCATTACTTAGGTAAAGGTAAACACCTGCATTGCACAGAGGGATAGTCTATTCCTTACGTAAGTGTATACACCTTCATTGCACCGTGGGATTATCCCTTCCTTAAGTAAAGGTAGAAAACTGGTTTGAAGAGATGGATCATCCTTCTTTAGGTAAAGGTAGACACCTGCGTTGACCAAAGGGATCATCCATTCCTTAGATAACGGGAAAGACCTGCATTGCACAGAGGGATCATCCATTCCTTAGGTAATAGTAAACACCTGCAGTGATCAGAGGGATCATCCATTGCTTAGATAATGGGAAACACCTGCATTGAACAGAGGGATCTTCCATTCCTTAGGTAATAGTAAACACCTGCAACTCACACAGAGATCATCCTTTCCTAAAGTAAATGTAAACACCTACAATGCACAGAGCGATCATGCATTTCTTAGGTAAAGGTCAACACCTGCCTGGCCCAGAGGGATCATCCATTCCTTATGTGAAGTTAAACACCTGCATTGAACACAGGGAAGATCCATTACTTTGGTAAACGTAAACACCTGCATTGAACAGACTGATCATCCATTCCTTAGGTAAAGGTCAACACCTGACAGGCAAAGAGGGATCATCCATACCTTATGTAAAGGTAAACACCTGCATTGCACACAGGGATCATCCATTCCTTTGGTGACTGTAAACACCTTCATTTAACAGAGGGATCATACATTCCTTAGATAATGGTAAACACCTGCATTGTACAGAGCTGTCATATATTCCTTAGGTAAAGGTGAACATATTCATTGCACAGAGGGTTCATCCATTCCTTAGATAAAGGTCAACACCTGCCTTGTACAGAAGGATCATCCATTCTTTAGGTATAGGACAACACCTGCATTGGAAAGAAGGATCTTACATTCCTTAAGTAATGATCAACACCTGCATTGAACAGAGGGATCATCCAATCCTTAGGTAAAGGTCAACACCTGCATTGCATAGAGGGATCATCCATTCCTTAGGTATAGGACAACACCTACATTGCACAGAGGGAACATCCATTCCTTAGGTAAAGTTCAAAACCAGCCTGGCCCAGAGGGATCATCCTTACCTTATATAAAGGTAAACACCTGCATTGCACACAGGGAACATTCATTCCTTAGGTAATAGTAAACACCTGCATTGTACCGGGGGAACATTCCTTTTGTAATGGTAAACAGTTACAGTGATCAGAGAGATCATCATTCCTTAGATAACGGGAAACACCTGTTTTGAAGAGAGGGATCATCCATTCCTTAGGTGACTGTAAACACCTTCATTGAACAGAGGGATCATACATTCCTTAGATAATGGTAAACACCTGCATTGAACAGAGGTGTCATACATTCCATAGGTAAAGGTGAACATATTCATTGCACAGAGGGATCATCCATTCCTTAGATAAAGGTCAACGCCTGCATTGTACAGAGGGATCATCCATGCCTTAGGTATAGGACAACAACTGCATTGCACAGAGGGATGTTACATTCCTAAAGTTATGATTAATGCCTGCATTGAACAGAGGTATCATCCATTCCTTAGGTAAAGGTCAACACCTGCCTTGCACAGATTGATCATCCATTCCTAAGGTACGAGGAGAACACCTGCATTGCACAGAGGGATCTTCAATTCCTTAGGTAAAGATCAACACCTGCATTGAACAGAGTGATCATCCATTCCTTAGGTAAAGGTCAACACCTGACAGGCAAAGAGGGATCATCCATACCTTATGTAAAGGTAAACAGCTACATTGCACACAGGGAATATCCATGCCTTAGATAACGTTAAACACCTGCATTGAACAGTTAGATCATCCATTCCTTAGGTAATGGTCAACACCTGCATTGCGCAGAGGGACCATCCATTCCTTAGGTAAAGTTCAACACCTGCATGGCACAGAGGGATCATCCATTCCTCATGTAAAGGTAAAAACCAGCTTTGCACACAGAGAACATCCATTCCTTTTGTAAACTTAAAACCAGCATTGAACGGAAGAATCTTTAATTCCTTACATAATATTAAACACCTGCAATGCCCAGAGTGATCATCCATTTCTAAGACAAATATAAACACCTGCAATGCCCAGGTGGATCATCCATTCCTTAATTCAAGCTAAAAAGCTGTACTGCACAGAGGGATCATCCATTCCTTAGATAAGGGTAAGCACCTGCATTGAACAGTGACATAATCTATACCTTACACAAAGATCAACACCAGCATTGCACAGAGGTATCATATAATTCCTTAGGTAAAGGTAAATACCTGCATTGCACAGAGGGACGATCCATTAATTAGGTAAAGGTCAACACCTGCTTGGCACAGAGGGATCATCCATTCCTTATGTATAGGTAAATACCTGCATCGCACACTGAGAACATCCATTGAGAACATCCATGCCTGCATTGAACAGAGGATCTTTCAACCCTTAGGCAATGCAATGAACAGAGGATCAGAGGATCATCATTCCTTAGGCAATAGGTAAACACCTGCAATGCACAGAGGATCATCATTCCAACCTGCATTAACAGAGGATCATCCATTCCTTAGGTAAGTTAAACACACCTGCATGAAATCAGATGTGTCATTCATTCCTTAGGTAAAGGTCAACACCTACCTGTCCAAGAGCGATCATCCCTTCCTTATGTAAATGTAAACATGGGCATTGCACACAGTAAACAACTGTTCCTTGTGTAAAGGTAAACACCTGCATTGAACAGAGGGATCATCCATTCCTTAGGTAAAGGTCAACACCTACATTGCACAGAGGGATCATCCATTACTTAGGTAAAGGACAACACCTGCATTGCACAGAGGGATTATCTATTCCTTAGGTAAAGTTCAAAATCTGCCTGGCCCACAGGGATCATGCATACCTTATGTAAAGCTAAACACCTGCATTGCCCACAGGGAACATCCATTCTTTAGGTAATAGTAAACACCTACAATGCACAGAGGGATCATAAATTGTGAAGGTAAATTTAAACTCCTACCATGCACATAGGGATCGTCTATTACTTAGATAAGGGTATACACCTGCATTGCACAGGGGGATAATTCTTAGGTAATTGTAAACACCTGCCATGATCAGAGAGATCATCCATTCCTTAGATAATGGGATACACCTGCATTGCAGAGTGATCTTACATTCCTTAAGTAATGACCAACACCTGCATTGAACAGAGGGATCATCCATTCCTTAGGTAAAGGTCAACACCTGCATTGCACAAAGGGATTATCCATTCCCTAGATAACGGTAAACACCTGCATTGAACAGAGGGATCATCCATTCCTTAGGTAATGGTCAACACCTGCATTGCACACAGAGAACATCCATTCGTTTTGTAAAGATAAACACCTGCATTGAACAGAGGGATCTTTCATTCCTTAGGTAATAGTAAACACCTGCAATGCGCAGAGAAATTATCCATTCCTAAAATATATATAAACGCTGGAAGTGCACAGAGGGATCATCCATTCCTTAGGTAAAGCTAAAAACCAGCATTGAACAGAGAGATCATTCATTCCTTAGGTAAAGGTGAACACCTGCATTGCACAGAGTGATCATCCAATCCTTAGGTAAGTTCAACACTTTCATTGAACAGATGTGTCATTCATTCCTTAGGTAAATATCAACACGTGCCTGTCCAAGAGGGATCATCCCTTCCTTATGTAAATGTAAATACCTGCATTGCACACCGTAAACACCAGTTCCCTTTGTAAAGGTAAACACCTGCAATGAACAGGGATATTCCATTCCTTAGGTAATAGTAAAAACCTGCATTGCACAGAGGGATCATTCAGACCTTATGTAAAGGTAAAAACCAGCATTGCACACAGAGAACATCCATTTCTTTTGTAAACGTAAACACTGGCATTGAACATAGGGATCTTTAATTCCTTACATAATAGTAAACACCTGCAATGCACGGAAGGATCATCCATTCCTAAGACAAATATAAACACCTGTAATGCACAGACGGATCATCCATTCCTTAGGTCAAGCTAAAAACCTGCAACTCACAGAGGGATCATCCATTCCTAAAGTAAATGTAAACATCTGCAATGCACAGAGCGATCATCCAATCCTTGGGTAAAGGTAAACACCTACAATGCACAGAGCGATAATCCATTCCTTAGGTAAAGGTCAACAACTGCTTGTCCCAGCGGGATTATCCATTGCTTATGTAAAGTGAAACACCTGCATTTCACACAGGGAACCACCATTACTTTCGTAATGTAAACATCTGCATTTCACACAGGGAACCACCATTACTTTCGTAATGTAAACACCTGCATTGAAGAGAGGGATCTTCCATTCCTTAGGTAATATTAAACACCAGCAATGCACAGAGGGATTATTCATTCCTAAGGTAAATGTAAATACCTACAATAGACAGAGGGATCATCCATTCCTTAGCTATGGGTAAAAAACTGCATTGCAGAGAGGGATCATCCATTACTTAGGTAATTGTAAACACCTTCATTGAACAGAGTGATCATACATTCCTTAGATAATGGTAAACACTTGCATTGAACAGAAATATCATCCATTCCCTAGGTAAAGGTAAACACCTGCATTGAACAGAGGGGTTATATATTCCTTATGTAAAGGTCAACATATTCATTGCACCGAGGGATCATCCATTCCTTAAGGAAAGGTAGAACCCTGTGTTTAATCGAGGGATCATCCTTCTTTAGGTAAAGGTAAACACCGGCGTTGGACAGAGGTATCATCCATTGCTTAGGTAAAGGTAAACACCTGCATTGCACAGAGGGATCATCCATTTCTTAGGTAATGGTAAACACCTGGATTGCACAGAGGCATCATCCATTTCTTAGGTAATGGTAAACACCTGCATTGAACAGAGGGATCATCCATTCCTTAGGTAAAGGTCAACACTTTCCTAGCCCTGAGAGATCATCCATTCCGTATGTAAACTAAAAAGCTGCATTGCACACAGAGAACATCCATTCCTTTTGTAAACGTAAACACCAGCATTGAACAGAAGAATCTTTCATTCTTTTGGTAATAGTAAACACCTGCCATACACTGAGGGTTCATACATTACTTAGGTCAAGGTAAAATCCTGCATTGCACAGAGGGATCATCCATTCCTTAGGTAACTGTAAATAGCTACATTGAAGGGTATCATCCATTCCTTAGATAATGGTAAGCACCTGCATTGAACAGATAGATCATCTATTCCTTAGTTAAAGATCAACACCTGCATTGCACAGAGGGATCATATCATTCCTTAGGTAAAGGTTAACACCTGCATTGCACAGAGGTATCATCCGTTCCTTAGATAATGGTAAACACCTGGATTGAACAGAGGGGTTACCTATTCCTTAGGTAAAGATCCACACCTCCATTGCACAGGGGGATCATCCCATTCCTTAGGTAAAGATAAACACCTGGATTGCACAGAGGTATCATCAATTCGTTAGGTAAAGGTAAACACCTGTATTGCAGAGAGGGATCATCCATTCTTTAGGTAACTGTAAACACCTACATTGTACAGAGGGATTATACATTCCTTAGATAATGGTAAACACCTGCATTGAACAGAGGGATCACCTATTCCTTAGGTAAAGATCAACACCTGCATTGAAGAGAGCGATTATCCCATTCCTTAGGTAAAGGTAAAAACCTGCATTGCACAGAGGGATCATGGATTCCTTAAGTAAAAGTGGAAATCTGCGTTGAACAGAGGAATCATCCTTCTTCATGTGAAGGTAAACACCTGCGTTGAACACAGGAATCATCCATTCCTTAGGCAAAGGTAAATACCTGCATTGAAAAGAGGGATCATCCATTCCTTAGATAACTATAAACACCTTCATTCAACAGAGGGGTCATATATTCATTAGGTAAAGATCAACACCTACATTGCATACTGGGATAATCCCATTCTTTAGCTGAAGGTAAACACTTGCATTGCACAGAGGGATCATCTAATCCTCTTGTAAAGATAAACACCTGCATTGAACATAGGCATCTTCC
This sequence comes from Orientallactaga sibirica, assembly GCA_036365145.1. Taxonomy (NCBI): domain Eukaryota; kingdom Metazoa; phylum Chordata; class Mammalia; order Rodentia; family Dipodidae; genus Orientallactaga; species Orientallactaga sibirica. The sequence goes on from JAEOAD010002042.1 coordinate 112,186, forward strand.
ATTCCTTAGGTAATAGTAAACACCTGCAAAGCACACAGGGATCATCCATTCCTTAGGTAAAGGAAAACACCGGCATTGAACAGAGGGATCATCCATTCCTTAGATAATGGTAAGCACCTGCATTGAACAGAGGGATCATATATTCTTAGGTAACTATCAACACCTGCATTACATAGAGGTATCATCCATTCCTTAGGTAAAGGTAAAAACATGCATTGCACAGATGGATCATCGATTCCTTAGGTAACTGTAAACAGCTGCATTGAACATAGGGATCATCCATTCCTTAGATAACCGTAAACACCTGCATTGATCAGAGACCTCATCTATTCCTTAGGTAAAGATCAACACATTCATTGCTCAGAGTGATCATGCCATTCTTTAGGTAAAGGTAAACACCTGCAATGAACAGAGGTATCATTCATTACTTAGGTAAAGGTAAACACCTTCATCGAACAGAGGGAACACCCATTCCATGGGTAAAGGTCAACACCTGCATTATACAGAGGGATCTTCCATTCCATAGGAAAAGAACAACACCTGCATTGCACAGAGGGATCATCCCATTCCTTAGGTAAAGGAAACACCTGCATTGCAAAGAGGGATTATCCATTCCGTAAGTAAAGGTAAACACCTCTTTGCACAGAAGGATTATCCATTCCTTAGGTAACTGTAAATATCTGCATCGAACACAGAATTCATCCATTCCTTAGATAATGGTAAACACCTGCATTGAACAGAGGGATCATCCATTCCTTAGGTAATGGTAAACACCTGCATTGAACAGAGGGATCATCAATTCTTTAGGGAGAGATCACACAGAGGGATCATCCATTCCTTAGGTAAAGATAAACACCTGCATTGCACAGAAGGATCATCCATTCCTTAGGTAAAGGACAACACCTGCATTGCACAGAGGGATCTTCCTTTCATTAGTTAATGATAAACACCTCCTTTGCACAGAGGAATCATCCTTTCCTTAGGTAAATGTAAACACCTGCATTGAACATAGGCATTTTACATTCCTGCGGTAATAGTAAACACCTGAAATGCACAGACGGATCATCCATTCCTAAGTTAAAGGTCAACACCTGAATTGCTCAGAGGGAACAATCCATTCCTTATTTAAAGTTAAACACCTGCATTGAACAGGCAACATCCCTTACTGGAAAAAGGTAAACACCTTCATTATATATAGGGACCATCCTTTCCTTAAGTCAAGGTAAACAACTGCATTTAACAGAGGGAACTTCCATTCCTTAGGTAAGAGTATATACATGCAATGCACAGAGTGATCATCCCTTCCTTAGGTAAAGGTAAACACCTGCATTGAACAGAGGGATCATCCACTCCTTAGATAATGGTAAACACCTGCATTTAACAGAGGGCTCATCTATTCCTTAGGTAATGATCAAAACCTTCATTGCACAGAGGGATCATACCATTCTTTAGGTAAAGGTAAACACGTGCATTCCACAGAGGGATCATCCATTCCTTAGGTATCAGTAAACACCTGCATTGAAAAGAGGGCTCATCTATTCCATAGGTAAAAGTAAACACCTGCATTCCAATGTCAGATCATCCGTTCGTTAGGTAACTGTAAACACCTGCATTGAACAGAGGGCTCAGCTATTTCTTAGGTAAAGATCAACACCTGCATTGCACAGAGGGATAATCCAATCCTTAGGTAATGTTATACACCTGTATTGCACACATCCATTCCTTTGGTAAAAGTAAAAACATGCATTGAACAGAGGGATCTTCCATTCATTAGGTAATAGTAAACACCAGCAATGCACAGAAGGATCATTGATTCCTAAGGTATCAGTAAACACCTGCATTGAAAAGAGGGCTCATCTATTCCTTAGGTAAAAGTAAACAACTGCATTACAATGTCGGATAATCCATTCCTTAGATAGCTATAAACCTCTGCATTGAACAGAGGGATCATTTATTCCTTAGGTAAAGATCAACTCCTGCTTTGCGCAGAGGGATCATATAATTCCTTAGGTAAAGGTAAACACCTGCATTGCACAGAGGGATCATCTATTCTGTAGGTAAAGATAAACACCTGCATTGAACAGAGGGATCATCAATTCCTTAGATAATGGTAAACACCTGGATTGCACAGAGCCATCATCCAGTCCTTAGGTAAAGGTCAACACCGGCCTGATCCAGAGGGATCATCCATACCTTAAGTAAAAGTAAACACCTGCATTGCACACAGAGAATATTCATTCCTTTTGTAAAGGTAAACACCTGCATTGAACAGAGGGATCATTCATTTCTTAGGTAATGGTAAACACCTGCATTGCACAGAGGGATCATCCATGCCTTAGGTAAATGTTAACACCTGAATTGAACGGAGGGATCATCCATTCCTTATATATCGGTAAAGATCTGCATTGAACAAGGGATCATCTAATCCGTAGTTAAATATTAACACCTGCATTGCACAGAGGTATCATCCCATTCTTTAGGTAAAGTTAAACACATGCAATGGACAGAAGGATCATCCGTTCATAGGTAAAGATAAACATCTGCATTGCACAGAAGGATCATCCATTCCTTAGGTAATAGTAAACACATGCATTGAACAGAAGGATCATCCATGTCTTATGTAAAGGTAAACACCAACATTGCACAGAGAGAACATCCATTCCTTCTGTAAAGGTAAACACCTACATTGCACACAGAAAAAATCCATTCCTTTTGTAAAGGTAAACACCGGGATTAAAGAGAGTGATCTTTCATTCCTGAGGCAATAGTAAACACCTGCAATGCAAAGAGCCATCATCCATTCCTTAGGGAAAGCTAAAAACCTGCATTGCACAGAGGGATCATCCATTCCTTAGGTAACTGTAAACAGCTGCATTGAACAGAGTGATCATTCATTCCTTAGATAAGGGTCAGCACTTGCATTGAACAGAGGGATCATCTATTCCTTAGGTAAAGATCAAACCCTTTATTGCAAAGAGCGTTTATGCAATTCTGTAAATAAAGGTAAACACCTGTATTACACAGAAGGTTATCCATTCCTCAGGTAAAGGTAAACACCTGCATTGCACAGATGGATCATCCATTACTTAAGTAATGGTAATCAACTGCATTGTACAGAGGTATCATCCATTCCTTAGATAATGGTAAACACCTGTGTTGAAGAGAGGGATCATCTATTCCTTAGGTAAAGATCAACACCTGCATTGCAAAGAGGGATCATTGATTCCTTAAGTAAACTTCAACATCTACATTGCACTGAAGGTCATCAATTTCTTAGGAAAAGGACAACAACTGCATTTCACAAAGGGATCTTCCATTCACTAGGTAAATATAAACACCTCCATTGCACAGAGGAATCATCCTACCCTTAGATAAATGTAAACACCAGCATTGAACATAGGCATCTTCAATTCCTTAGGTAATAATAAACAACTGCATTGAACAGAGGGATCAAATATTCCTTAGGTAACTGTAAACACCCGCATTGAAAAGAGGGATCATCCATTCCATAGGTAATAGTAAACACCTGCAATGCACAGAGGGATCATCCACTCCTTAGGTAAGGGTAAACACCTGCATTGCACAGAGGGATCATCCATTCCTTAGGTAACTGTAAACAACTTCATTGAACAGGGGGATCATACATTCCTTAGATAATGGTAAACACCTGCATTGAACAGAGGTGTCATATATTCCTTAGGTAAAGGTGAACATATTCATTGCACAGAGGGGTCATCCATTCCTTAGTTATTGGTCAACACCTGCATTGTACAGAGGGATCATCCATTCCTTAGGTATAGCACTACACCTGCATTGCACAGAGGGAACTTACATTCCTTAAGTAATTATCAACACCTGCATTGAACAGAGGGATCATCCATTCCTTAGGTAAGGGTAAAAACTTGCATTGCACAGAGGGATCATCCATTCCTTAGGTAACTGTAAACAACTTCATTGAACAGGGGGATCATACATTCCTTAGATAATGGTTAACACCTGCATTGAACAGAGGTGTCATATATTCCTTAGGTAAAGGTGAACATATTCATTGCACAGAGGGGTCATCCATTCCTTAGTTATTGGTCAACACCTGCATTGTACAGAGGGATCATCCATTCCTTAGGTATACCACTACACCTGCATTGCACAGAGGGATCTTACATTCCTTAAGTAATGATCAACACCTGCATCAGAGGGATCATCCATTCCTTAGGTAATGGTCAACATCTGCATTGCACAGAGGGATCATCCATTCCTTAGGTATAGAACAACATCTGCATTGCACAGAGGGATCATCGGTCCCTTAAGTAAAGATCAACACCTGCATTTAACAGAGTATCATCCAATCCTTAGGTAAAGTTCTACACCTGACTGGCAAAGAGGGATCATCCATACCTCAAGTAAAGGTAAACACCTGCATTGCACCCAGGGAACATCCATTCCTTAGGTAATCCTAAACACCTGCAATACACAGAGGGATCATCTATTCCGAAGTTAAATGTAAACACCTCCCATGCACAGAGGGATCGTCTATTCCTTAGGTAAGGGTATATACCTGAATTGCAGCCGGAGATTATCCATTCTTTAAGTAAATGTAGAAACCTGGTTTGAACAGAGGGATCATACTTCTTTAGGTAAAGGTAGACACCTGCCTTGAACAGAGGGATCATCCATTCCTTAGGTAACATTAAACACCTGCATTGCACAGAGGGATCAATCATTACTTAGGTAATGGTAAACACCTGCAGTAATCACAGAGATCATCCATTCCATAGATAATGGGAAACACCTGCATTGAACAGAGGGATCATCCATTCCTTAGTAAAGGTAAACACGTGCATGGCACAGAGGGATCATCCATTCCTTAGGTAATGGTAAAAACCTGGATTGCACAGAGCGATCATCCATTCCTTACATAACGTTAAACACCTGCATTGAACAGAGGGATCACCTATTCCGTAGGTAAAGGTCAACACCTGCGTGGCCCAGAGGGATCATCCATTTCTTATGTAAAGGTGAAAACCAGCATTGCACACAGAGAGCATCCATTCCTTTTGTAAACTTAAACACCATCATTGAACAGAAGGATCTTTACTTCTTTACGTAATAGTAAACACCTGCAATGCCCAGAGCGATCATCCATTCCTAAGACAAATATAAATACCTGCAATGCACAGACGGATCATCCATTCCTTAGGTCAAGCTAAAAACCTGCATTTCACAAAGGGATCATCCATTCATTAGGGAACTGTAAACAGCTGCATTGAACAGAGGGATCATCCATTCCTTAGATATGCGTAAGCACCTGCATTGACCAGTGACATCATCTATTCCTTAGGTAAAGATCAACACCTGCATTGCACAGAGGGGTCATATAATTCCTTAGGTAAAGGTAAACACCTGTATTGTTCACAGGGACCATCCATTACTTCGCTAATGATAAACACCTGGATTGCACAGAAGGATCATCCATTCCGTAGATAATAGTAAACAACTACATTGAAAAGAGGGATCATCCATTCCTTAGGTAATGGTCAACACCTGCATTGCACAGAGGGATCATCCATTCCTTATGTAAAGGTAAACACCTGCATCACACAGAGAACATCCATTCCTTTTGTAAAGGTAAACACCTGCATTGAACAGAGGGATATTTATCCTTTTGGTAATAGTAAACACCTGCAATGCGCAGAGGGATTATACATTCCTAAGACAAATATAACCTTCTGCAATGCACAGAGGGATAATCCATTCTTTTGTTCAGGGTAAACAGCTGCATTGAACAGAGGGATCATCCATTCCTAAGGTAAATGTAAACAACTGCCATGCATAGAGGGGTCATCTATTCCTTAGGTAAAGGTGAACACCTGCATTGCACAGAGGGATCATCCAATTCCTAAGTAAGTTCAAACCTGCATTGAACAGATGTGTCATTCATTACTTAGGTAAAGTTCAACACCAGTCTGTCCAAGAGGGATCATCCCTTCCTTATGTAAATGTAAACACGTGCACTGCACACAGTAAACACCAGTTCCTTTGGTAAAGGTAAACACATGCATTGAACAGAGGGATCTTCCATTCCTTAGGTAATAGTAAACACCTGCAACTCACAGAGGGATCATCCATTCCTAAAGTAAATGTAAACACCTGCAATGCACAGAGCGATCACCCATTCAGTAGGTAAAGGTCAACACCTGCCTGGCCAAGAGGGTCATCTATTCCTTATATAAAATTAAACACCTGCATTGAACAGAGGGAACATTCATTACTTTGATAAAGGTAAACACATTGCATTGAACAAAAGGATCATCCATTCCTAAGGTAAAGGTAAACACATGCATTGAACAGAGGGATCTTCCAATCCATAGTTAATAGTAAAACCCTGCAATGCACAGAGGAATCATCCATTCCTTAAGTAAGGTAAACACCTGCATTGAACACAGGGATCTTCCATTCCATAGTTAATAGTAAACACCTGCAATGCACAGAGGGATCATCCATTCCTTAGGTAATGTAGACACCTGCATTGCACACAGAGAACATCCATTCCTTTGTAATAGAAAACACCTGCATTGAACACAGGGATCATCCATTCCTTAGGTAAAGGTAAACACCTGCATTGAACAGAGGTGTCATATATTCATTAGTTAAAGGTAAACATATACATTGCACAGAGGGATCATCCATTCCTTAGGTAAAGGTCAACACCTGCATTGTACAGAGGGATCATCCATTCCTCAGGTAAAGGACAACACCTGCATTGCACAGAGGGATCATCCATTCCTTAAGTAATGATCACACCTGCATTTCACAGAGGGATCATCCATTCCTTAGGTAAAGGTCAACACTTGCATTGCACAGTGGATCATCCATTCCTTAGGAGGAGGACAACACCTGCATGTCAAAGAGGGATCATCCATTCCTTAGATAAGGGTAAGCACCTGCATTGAACAGAGGGATCATGTATTCCTTAGGTAAAGATTAACACCTGTATTGCACTGAGGGATTATATCATTCCTTAGGTAAAGGTAAACCCCTGCATTGCACAGAGGGATCATCCATTCCTTAGGTAATGGAATACCCATGGATTGCACAGAGGGATCTTCCATTCTTAAGGTAAGAGGTGAACACCTGCATTGCACAGAGGGATCATCCATTCCATATGCAAAGGTAAACACCTGTTTGCACAGAAGGATAATCCATTCCTTAGGTAACTGTAAATAGATAGGGTAAACACCTGCATTGAACAGAGGGATCATCCATTCCTTATGTAATGCTAAACACCTGCATTGAACAGAGGGATCATCAATTCTTTAGGGAAAGATCAAAACCTGCATTGCACAGAAGTATCTTCCATTGCTTAGGTAAAGGACAACACCTGCATTGCACAGAGGGATCTTCCATTCATTAGTGAAAGATAAAATCCTCCTTTGCACAGAGGAATCATCCTTTCATTAGGTAAATCTAAACACCTACATTGAACATAGGCATCTTATATTCCTGAGGTTATAGTAAACACCTGAAATGCACAGACGGATCATCCATTCCTTAGGTAAAATAAACACCTGCATTGCACAGAGGGATCATCCATTCCTTAGGTAAAAATAAACACCTGGTTTGAACAGAGGGGTCATCCATTCCTTAGGTAAAGGTAAACACCTGCATTGAAAAGAGGGCTCATCTATTCCTTAGGTAAATGTAAACACCTGGATTGCAAAATCGGATCATCCATTCCTTTGTTAACTGTAAACGCCTGCATTGAACAGAGGGGACCTCGATTCCTTAGATATCAGTACACACCTGTATTGAAAAGAGGGTTTATATATTCCTTAGGTAAAGATCAACACCTGCGTGCACAAGGGATCATCCATTTCTTAAATAACGGGAAACAACTGCATTGAGCGGAGGGATCAGACGTTCCTAAGATTACAGTAAACACCTGCATTGAACAGAGGGATCATCTATTCCTTGGGTAAAGATCAACACCTGCATTGCACAAAGGGTTCATCCATTACTTAGGTAATGGTAAACACCTGCATTGCACACAGGGATCTGCCATTCCTTATGTAAATGTCAACACCTGCATTGCATAAATGGATCATCCATTCCTTAGGTAAAGGTAAACACCAGCATTGAACATAGGAATCTACCATTCCTTAGGTAATAGTAAACACCTGCAATGTACAGAGGGATCTGCCATTCCATATGTAAAGGTCAACATCTGCATTGCACAAAGGGATCATCTATTCCTTTGATAATGGTAAATACCTGCATTGACCAGAGGGATCATCTATTCCTTAGTTAAAGATGAACACCAAAATTGCACAGAGCGATCATCCCAATCCTTAGATAAAGTTAAACACTTGCAATGACCAGAAGGACCATTCATTCCGTAGGTAAATGTAAACACCTGCACTGAAGAGAGGGATCATCCATTCCTTAGATAACTGTAAACACCTGCATGGAACAAAGTGATCATCTATTCCTTAGGTAAAGATCAACACCTGCATTGCCCAGAGGGATCATCCATTCCTTATATAATGGTAAACACCTGCATTGAACAGATGGATCATCCACTCCTTAGTTAAAGGTAAACACCTGCATTGCACAGAGGGATCATCTATTCCTTAGGTAAACATCAACACCTACATTGCACCGAGGGATCATCCATTTCTTAGGAAAAGTTCTATATCTACCTGTCCCAGAGGGATCATCCATTCCTTATGTAATGGTAAACACCTGGATTGCACAGAGGGATCATCCATTCCTTAGGTAAAAATAAACACCAGTATTGCACAGAGGGGTCATCCGTTCCTTAGATAGCTGTAAACACCTGTATTGAACAGAGGGATCATCCATTCCTTAGATAACGGAAAACACCTGCATTGAACAGAGGGATCATCTATTCCTTACGTAAAGATCAACACCTGCCTTTCACAGAGGGATCATCCATTCCTTAGGTAAAGGTAAACACCTGCATTGAACAGAGAAATCATCCATTCCTTTTGATAATAGTAAACAACTGCGTTGAAGAGAGGGTTCGTTTATTCCTTAGGTAACGGTAAACACCTGCACAGAGGGATCATCTATTATTTAGTAAAAGTTCAACACATGCATTGCACAGAGGGATCATCACATTCCTAACTTAAAGGTAAACACCTGCACTGACCACAGGGATCATCCATTCCTTAGGTAAATGTAAACACCTGCATTGCACAGAGGATCTTCCATTCCATAGGTAATGGTGAAAACCTGCATTGAACAGAGATCATCCATTCCTTAAGTAAAGGTAGAAACCTGCGTTGAACAGAGGGATCATCCTTCCTTAGTTAAAGGTAAACACCTGTGTTGAACAGAGGTATCATCCATTCCTTTGGTAAAGGTAAACACATGCATTGAACAGATGGATCTTCCATTCCTTAGGTAATAGTAAACACCTGCAACTCACAGAGGATCATCCATTCCTAAAGTAATTGTAAACACCTGCAATGCACAGAGCGATCACCCATTCAGTAGGTAAAGGTCAACACCTGCCTGGCCAAGAGGGTCATCTATTCCTTATATAAAATTAAACACCTGCATTGAACAGAGGGAACATTCATTACTTTGATAAAGGTAAACACATTGCATTGAACAAAGGATCATCCATTCCTAAGGTAAAGGTAAACACATGCATTGAACAGAGGATCTTCCAATCCATAGTTAATAGTAAAACACCTGCAATGCACAGAGGAATCATCCATTCCTTAAGGTAAAGGTAAACACCTGCATTGAACACAGGGATCTTCCATTCCATAGTTAATAGTAAACACCTGCAATGCACAGAGGGATCATCCATTCCTTAGGTAATGTAGACACCTGCATTGCACAGAGAGAACATCCATTCCTTTGTAATAGAAAACACCTGCATTGAACACAGGGATCATCCATTCCTTAGGTAAAAGGTAAACACCTGCATTGAACAGAGGTGTCATATATTCATTAGTTAAAGGTAAACATATACATTGCACAGAGGGATCATCCATTCCTTAGGTAAAGGTCAACACCTGCATTGTACAGAGGGATCATCCATTCCTCAGGTAAAGGACAACACCTGCATTGCACAGAGGGATCATCCATTCCTTAAGTAATGATCACACCTGCATTTCACAGAGGATCATCCATTCCTTAGGTAAAGGTCAACACTTGCATTGCACAGTGGATCATCCATTCCTTAGGAGGAGGACAACACCTGCATGTCAAAGAGGGATCATCCATTCCTTAGATAAGGGTAAGCACCTGCATTGAACAGAGGGATCATGTATTCCTTAGGTAAAGATTAACACCTGTATTGCACTGAGGGATTATATCATTCCTTAGGTAAAGGTAAACCCCTGCATTGCACAGAGGGATCATCCATTCCTTAGGTAATGGAATACCCATGGATTGCACAGAGGGATCTTCCATTCTTAAGGTAAGAGGTGAACACCTGCATTGCACAGAGGGATCATCCATTCCATATGCAAAGGTAAACACCTGTTTGCACAGAAGGATAATCCATTCCTTAGGTAACTGTAAATAGATAAGGGTAAACACCTGCATTGAACAGAGGGATCATCCATTCCTTATGTAATGCTAAACACCTGCATTGAACAGAGGGATCATCAATTCTTTAGGGAAAGATCAAAACCTGCATTGCACAGAAGTATCTTCCATTGCTTAGGTAAAGGACAACACCTGCATTGCACAGAGGGATCTTCCATTCATTAGTGAAAGATAAAATCCTCCTTTGCACAGAGGAATCATCCTTTCATTAGGTAAATCTAAACACCTACATTGAACATAGGCATCTTATATTCCTGAGGTTATAGTAAACACCTGAAATGCACAGACGGATCATCCATTCCTTAGGTAAAATAAACACCTGCATTGCACAGAGGGATCATCCATTCCTTAGGTAAAAATAAACACCTGGTTTGAACAGAGGGGTCATCCATTCCTTATGTAAAGGTAAACACCTGCATTGAAAAGAGGGCTCATCTACTCCTTAGGTAAATGTAAACACCTGGATTGCAAAATCGGATCATCCATTCCTTTGTTAACTGTAAACGCCTGCATTGAACAGAGGGGACCTCGATTCCTTAGATATCAGTACACTCCTGTATTGAAAAGAGGGTTTATATATTCCTTAGGTAAAGATCAACACCTGCATGCACAGAGGGATCATCCATTTCTTAAATAACGGGAAACAACTGCATTGAGCGGAGGGATCAGACGTTCCTAAGATTACAGTAAACACCTGCATTGAACAGAGGGCTCATCTATTCCTTGGGAAAAGATCAACACCTGCATTGCACAAAGGGTTCATCCATTACTTAGGTAATGGTAAACACCTGCATTGCACACAGGGATCTGCCATTCCTTATGTAAATGTCAACACCTGCATTGCATAAATGGATCATCCATTCCTTAGGTAAAGGTAAACACCAGCATTGAACATAGGAATCTACCATTCCTTAGGTAATAGTAAACACCTGCAATGTACAGAGGGATCTGGAATTCCATATGTAAAGGTCAACATCTGCATTGCACAAAGGGATCATCTATTCCTTTGATAATGGTAAATACCTGCATTGACCAGAGGGATCATCTATTCCTTAGTTAAAGATGAACACCAAAATTGCACAGAGCGATCATCCCAATCCTTAGATAAAGTTAAACACTTGCAATGACCAGAAGGACCATTCATTCCGTAGGTAAATGTAAACACCTGCACTGAAGAGAGGGATCATCCATTCCTTAGATAACTGTAAACGCCTGCATGGAACAAAGTGATCATCTATTCCTTAGGTAAAGATCAACACCTGCATTGCCCAGAGGGATCATCCATTCCTTATATAATGGTAAACACCTGCATTGAACAGATGGATCATCCACTCCTTAGTTAAAGGTAAACACCTGCATTGCACAGAGGGATCATCTATTCCTTAGGTAAACATCAACACCTACATTGCACCGAGGGATCATCCATTTCTTAGGAAAAGTTCTATATCTACCTGTCCCAGAGGGATCATCCATTCCTTATGTAATGGTAAACACCTGGATTGCACAGAGGGATCATCCATTCCTTAGGTAAAAATAAACACCAGTATTGCACAGAGGGGTCATCCGTTCCTTAGATAGCTGTAAACACCTGTATTGAACAGAGGGATCATCCATTCCTTAGATAACGGAAAACACCTGCATTGAACAGAGGGATCATCTATTCCTTACGTAAAGATCAACACCTGCCTTTCACAGAGGGATCATCCATTCCTTAGGTAACGGTAAACACCTGCATTGAACAGAGAAATCATCCATTCCTTCGATAACTGTAAACAACTGCGTTGAAGAGAGGGTTCGTTTATTCCTTAGGTAACGGTAAACACCTGCACAGAGGGATCATCTATTATTTAGTAAAAGTTCAACACATGCATTGCACAGAGGGATCATCACATTCCTAACTTAAAGGTAAACACCTGCACTGACCACAGGGATCATCCATTCCTTAGGTAAATGTAAACACCTGCATTGCACAGAGGGATCTTCCATTCCATAGGTAATGGTGAAAACCTGCATTGAACAGAGATCATCCATTCCTTAAGTAAAGGTAGAAACCTGCGTTGAACAGAGGGATCATCCTTCTTTAGTTAAAGGTAAACACCTGTGTTGAACAGAGGTATCATCCATTCCTTAGGTAAAGGTAAACACCTGTATTGAACAGATGGATCTTCCATTCCTGAAATAACGGTGAACACCGGCATTGACCAGAGGGATCAACCATTCCTTAGGTAATTGTAAACACCTGCATTGCACAGAGGGATCATCCATTCCTTAGATAATGGTAAACACCTGAATTGAAGAGAGGGCTCATTTATTCCTTAGATAACAGTAAACACCTCCATTGATCAGATCCATTGATCTATACCTTAGTTAAAGTTCAACACCTGCATTGCACAGAGGGATCATCCCATTCCTTAGGTAAAGGTAAACACCTGCATTGCACAGAGGGGTCATCCATTCCTTACGTAAAGATAAACACCTGCCTTACACAGAGGGATCATCCATTCCTTAGGTAAAGATCAACACCTGCATTGCCCAGAGTATTCATCCTATTCCTTAGGTAAAGGTAAACACCTGCATTGCACAGAGGGATCATCCAATCCTTCAGTATAGATGAACACCTGAACTGCTCAGAGGTATCATCCATTCCTTACATAACGGTAAACACCTACATTGAACAGAGGCTCATTTATTCAGTAGGAAAAGATGAACACCTGGATTGCATGTAGGGATCACCCATTCCTTAGAAAATGGTAAAGATTTGCATTGGACAGCGGCATCAGCCCATTCCTTAAGTAAAGGTCAACACCTGCATTGTACATAAGATCATCCATTCCTTAGGTAAAGCTAAACACCTGCATTTCACAGAGGGATCATCCATTCGTTAGGTAACGATCAACAACTGCATTGAAAAGAGGCATGACTTATTCCTTAGGTAATGATCAACACCTGCATTGCACAGACGGATCATCCCATTCATTAGGTAAAATAAATACCTGCATTGCACAGAGGGATCATAAATTCCTTAGGTAACTATAAACACCTGCATAGAACAGAGGGATCATCCATTCCTAAGATAACGATAAACTCCTGCATTGAACAGCGGGATCATCTATTCCTTAGTTAAATATCAACACCTGCATTGCACAGAGGGATCATCCCATTCCTTAGGTAAAGATAAACACCTGCATTGCAAAGAGGGATCATCCATTCCTTAGGTAAAGATCAACACCAGCATTGCACAGAGGGATCATCTATTTCTTATGTATCAGTAAACACCTGCATTGAAAAGAGGGCTCATCTATTCCTTAGGTAAAAGTAAACACCTGCATTGAAATGTGGGATCATTCATTCCTTAGGTAACTGTAAACACCTGCATTGCACAGAGTGATCATCCATTCCTCAGCTAACTGTAAACACCTGCATTGAACAGAGGGCTCATCCATTCCTTAGAGAACGGTAAACACCTGCATTGCCCAGAGGGATCATCCATTACTTAGGTAATGGTCAACACCTGCACTGCACAGAGGGGTCATACATTCCTTAGGTAAAGGTCCAAACCTGCCTGGCCCAGAGGGATCATCCATGTCTTATGTAAAGGTAAACACCTGCATTGAACAGAGGGATCCTCCTTTCCTTAGGTAATGGTCAACACCTGCATTGCACAGAGGGATCACCCATTCCTTAGGAAAGGTAAACACCTGCATTGCACAGAGGGATCATTTATTCCTTAGGTAAACACCTTCATTGCACAGAGGATTCATCCATTCCTTAGGTAACTGAACAACTGCATTGAACAGAGGGGTCATCCATTCTTTGGATGTCAGTAAACACCTGCATTGAAAAGATGGCTCATCTATTCTTTAGTTAAAGATGAACACCTGCATTGCTCAGAGTGATCATCCCAATCCTTAGTTAAAGGTAAACACCTGCATTGCTCAGAGCGATGTTCCATTCCTTAGTTAAAGAGAAACACCTGCATTGCACAGAGGGATCATCCATTCCTTAGGTAACTGTAAACCCCTGCATTGAACAGCGGGGTCATCCATTCCTTAAATGTCAGTAAACACCTACATTGAAAAGAGGGCTCATCTATTCCTTAGGTAAAGATCAACAGCTGCAATGCACAGAGGGATCATCCATTCCTTAGGTAAAGGTAAACACCTGCATTGCACAGAGGGATCATCCATTCCTTAGGTAAAGTTAAACATATGCATTGCACAGAGGGATCATCCATTCCTTAGGTAACTGTAAACACCTGCATTGAACAGAGGGGTCATCCATTCCTTAGATATCAGTAAACACCTGCATTGAAAGGAGGGCTCATATATTCATTAGGTAAATATCAACACCTGCATTGCATAGAGGGATCATCCATTCCTTAGGTAAAGATAAACAGCGGCATTGCACAGAGAGATCATCCAATCATTAGGTAACTGTAAACACCTGCATTGCACAGAGGGATCATCCATTCCTTAGGTAAAGGTAAACACCTGTATTGCACAGAGGGATCATCCATTACTTAGGTAAAAATAAACACCTGCTTTGAACAGAGGGATCATCCATTCCTTAGGTAAAGGTTAACACCTGCATTGAAAAGAGGGCTCATCTATTCCTTAGGTAAAAGTAAACACCTGGATTGCAAAATTGGAGCATCCATTCCTTAGGAAACTGTAAACGCCTGCATTGAACATAGGGGTCCTCCATTCCTTTGATATCAGTACACACCTGCATTGAAAAGAGGGCTCATCTATTCCTTAGGCAACGATCAACACCTGCATTGCATACAGGGATCATCCATTTCTTACATAACGGGAAACACCTGCATCAAACAGAGGGATCATCCATTCCTAAGTTTACAGTAAACACCTGCATTGAACACAGAGATCATCTATTCCTTGGGTAAAGATCAACACCTGCATTGCACAGAGGGTTCTTCCATTACTTTAGAAAAGGTAAACACCTGCATTGCACACAGGGATCAGCCATTCCTTATGTAAAGGACAACACCTGCATTGCACCGATGGATCATCCATTCCTTAGGTAAAGGTAAACACCAGCATTGGACATAGGTATCTACCATTCCTTAAGTAATAGTAAACACCTGCAATGCACAGAGGGATCATCCATTTCTCAGGTAAAGGTCAACACCTTCCTGGCCCAGAGAGATCATCCATTCCTAATGTAAAGGTAAACACCTACATTACTCACAGAGAACATCCATCCCTTTTGTCACGGCAAACACCTGCGTTGAACAGAGGCATCTTTCATTCTTTTGGTAATAGTAAACACCTGCATTGAACAGAGGGATCATCCATTCCTTTAGTAACTGTAAACAACTGCATTTAACAAAGGGATCATCCATTCCTTAGATACCTGTAAACACCTGCATTGAACAGAGGGAATCATCCATTCCTTAGGTAAAGGCAAACACCTGCATAGCACAGAGGGATCATCCCAATCCTTAGGTAAAGTTAAACACCTGCATAGCACAGAGGGATCATCCATTCCTTAGGTAAAGGTAAACACCAGCATTGCACAGAGGGATCATCCATTCCTTTGGTAACTGTAAACACCTGCATTGAACAGAGTGATCATCTATTCCTTAGTTAAAGATGAACACCTGCTTTGCACAGAGCGATCATCCCAATCCTTAGGTAAAGGTAAACACCTGCATTGCACAGAGGGATCCTCCATTCCTTAGGTAAAGGTACACACCTGAATTACACAGAGGGATCATCCATTGCTTAGGTAAAGGTAAACACCTGCATTTCATAGAGGGATCATAAATTCCTTTGTAACTGTAAACAACTGCAATGAACAAAGGCATCATCCATTCCTTAGATAACAGTAAACACGTGCATTGAACAGAGGGATCATCTATTCCTTAGTTAAAGATGAACACCTTCTCTGCACAGAGTGATCATCCCAATCCTTAGGTAAAGGTAAACACCTGCATTGCACACAGAGAACATCCATTCCTTTTATAAAGGTAAACCCCTGCATTGCACAGAGGGATCTTTCATAACTTAGGTAATAGTAAACCACTGCATTGCACAGAGGGATCGTCCCATTCCTTAGGTGAAGATAATCACCTGCATTGCACAGAGGAATCATCCATTCCTTAGGCAAAGATAAACACCTGCATTGCACAGAGGGATCATCCATTCCTTAGGTATCAGTAAACACCTGCATTGAAAAGAGGGCTCATCTATTCCTTAGGTAAAAGTAAACACCTGCATTGCAAAGTCGGATCATCCATTCCTTTGTTAACTGTAAACCTCTGCATTGAACAGAGGGATCATGCATTCTTTAGATAATGGTAAACACCTGCATTGAGGTGAGGACTCATCTATTCCTTAGGTAAAGATCAACACCTGAATTGCACACAGAGAACGTCCATTCCTTTTGTAAAGGTAGAAACTTTCATTGAACAGATGGATCATCCATTACTTTGGTAATGGTAAACAACTGCATGGAGGAGAGGTATCATCCATTCCTTAGATAATCGTAAACACGTCCGGTGAATAGTGGGATCATCTATTCCTTTGGTAAATATCAAAACCTGCATTGCACAGAGGGATCATCGATTCCTTAAGTAAAGTTCAACATCTGCATTGCACAGAAGGTCATCCATTCCTTAAGAAAAGGACAACACCTGCATTGCACAGAGTGATCTACAATTCACTATGAAAATAAAAACCCCTCCATTACACGGAGGAATCATCCTTTCCTTAGAAAAAGGTAAACAGCAGCATTAAATATGGCATCTTCCATTCCTTAGGTAATAATAAACAACTGCATTGAACAGAGGGATCATCCATTCCCTACGGAACAGTTAACACATGCATTGACCAGAGGGATCATCCATTCATAAGATAAATGTAAACACCTGCATTAAACATAGGGATCATCTATTCCTTAGGTAACTGTAAACACCTGCCTTGAAAAGAGGGATCATCCATTCCTAAAATAATGGTAAACACCTGCATTGAACAGAGGGATCATCTATTCCTTAGGTAAAGTCCAACACCTGCATTACACAGAGGGATCAACCATTCCTTAGGTAATGGTAAACATCTGGTTGCACAGAGGGATCATCCATTCTTTAGATAATGTAAACATCTGCATTGAACAGAGGGATTTTCCATTCCTTAGGTAATGGTCAACACCTGCATTGCACAGAGGGATCATCCATTCCTTAGGTAAAGGTCAACACCTGCCTGGCCCAGAGGGATCAAACATTCCTTCTGTAAAGGTAAAAACCTGCATTGCACACAGTGAACATCCATTCCTTTTGTAAACTTAAACTCCAGCATTGACCACAGGGATCATCCATTCCATATGTAACTGTAAACACCTGCATTGAACAGAGGGATAATCCATTCCTTAGATATCAGTAAACACCTGCTTTGAACAGAGGGATCATCTATTCGTTAGTTAAAGATCAACACCTGCATTGCACAGAGGGATCATCCCATTCCTTAGGTAAAGATATACACCTTCATTGCACAGAGGGATTATCCATTCCTTATGTAATGGTAAAAACCTGCATTGAACAGAGGGATCACCTATTCCTTCGATAATGGTAAACGCCTGCATTGAACAGATGCATCTTCCATTCCTGACATAACGGTAAACACCTGCATTGAAGAGAGGGATCATCTATTCCTTAGGTAAAGATCAACACCTGCATTGCACAGAGCGATCATCCCATTCCTTAGGTAAATGTAAAGACCCGCATTGACCAGAAGGATCATCCATTCCTTAGGTAAATATAAACACCTGCATTGAGTAGTGGGATCACCCATTCCTTAGATAATGGTAAACACCTGCATTGAACAGAGATCATTCATTCCTTAGATAACAGTAAACAACTGCATTGAATACACCTGCATTGCACAGAGGGATCACCCATTCCTGAGATCATGGTAAACACCTGCGTTGAACAGATGGATCATCTATTCCTTAGGTAAAGATCCACAATTGCATTGTACAGGGGGAAAATCCCATTCCTGAGGTAATGGTAAACACCTGCCTTACACAGAGAGGTCATTCATTCCTTAGGTAAATTTCAACACCTGCATTGAACAGATGGAACATCTATTCCTTAGGTAAAAAAACAACACCTGCATTGCACAGAGGGATCATCTCATTCCTTAGGTCAAGGTATACACCTGCATTTCACACAGGGATGATCCATTCCTTAGGTTAAGGTAAACACCTGCATTGAACAGAGGGATCATCCATTCCTTAGGTCAGGGTAAACACCTGCATTGCACAGAGGGATCATCCATTCCTTAAGTAAAGGTAGAAACCTTCCTTGAACTGTGGGATCATCCTTCTTCAGGTAAAGATCAACACCTTCATTGAACAGAGTGATCATGCATTCTGTAGATAATGGTGAACACTTGCATTGAACAGAGGGCTCATTTATTCCTTAGGTAAAGATCAACACCTGCATTGCACAGTGGGATCATCCATTACTTAGAAAAAGGTAAACACCTGCATTGAACAGACGGATCATCTATTCCTTAGGTAAAGGTAAACATTTGCAATGCACTGAGGCATAATCCATTACTTAGGTCAAGGTAAACACCTGCATTGCACAGAAGGATCATCCATTCCTTAAGTAAAGGTAGAAACCTTCCTTGAACAGTGGGATCATCCTTCTTCAGGTAAAGATCAATGCCTTAATTGAACAGAGTGATCATGCATTCTGTAGATAACGGTGAACACTTGCATTGAACAGAGGGCTCATTTCTTTCTTAGGTAAAGATCAACACCAGCATTGCACAGAGGGATCATCTATTCCTTAGGTAAAGATCAACACCTGCATTGCAGAGACGGATCATCCATTCCTTATGTAATGGTAAACACCTTCATTGAAAAGAGGTATCATCCTTTCCTTAGATAACGGTAAATACTTGGATTAAAAAGTGGGAAAATCTATTCCTTAGGGAAAGATCAACACCTCCATTGCACAGACCGATCATCCATTCCTTAGGTAAAGGTAAACACCTGCAACGACCAAAGGGATCATACATTCCTTAGGTAAATGTAAACACCTGCATTGCACAGAGGGATTATCCATTCCTTATGTAAAGGTAAACACCTGCATTGAACAGAGGGATCACCCATTCTTTAGATAATGGTAAACACCTGCATTGAACAGAAGAATCTTCCGTTCCTGAGATAATGGTAAACACCTGCATTTAACAGAGGGATCATCTATTCCTTAGTTAAAGATCAACACCTGCATTACCCAGAGGGATCATCCTATTCGTTAGGTATAGGTAAACTCCTTCATTGCACAGAGGCATCATCCATTCCTTAGATGACGGTGAACACCTGCATTGAAAAGAGGGCTCATTTATTCCTTAGGGAAAGATAAAACACCTGGATTGCACAGAAGGATCATCCATTCCTTATAAAACGGTAAACACCTACATTGAACAGCGGGATCATATATTGCTTAGGTAAAGATCAACACCTGTATTTCACAGAGGGATCGTAACATTCCTTAGGTAAAGATAAACACCTGCATTGCACAGAGGGATCATCCCATTCCTTAGGTAAAGGTCAACACCTGCATTGCACAGAGGGATCATCCATTCCTTTGATAACGGTAAAAATCTGCATTGAAGAGAGGGCTCATTTATTCCTTAGATAACGGTCAATATCTGCATTGAACAGAGGGATCATCTATCCCTTTGTTAAAGTTCAACACCTGCATTGCACAGAGGGATCATCCCATTCCATAGGTAAAGGTAAACACCTGAATTGACCAAAGGGATCATCCATTCCTAAGGTAAATGTAAACACCTGCATTACACAGAGGGATCATCCATTCCTTATGTAATGGTAAACTCCTGTATTGAACAGAGGGATCACCAATTCCTTACATAATGGTAAACACCTGCATTGAACAGTTGGATCTTCCATTACTGAGATAATCGTAAACACCTACATTGAACAGAGGGATCATCTATTCCTTAGGTAAAGATCAACACTTGCATTTCTCAGAGGGACCATCCCATTCCTTAGGTAAAGGTAAACACCTGCATTGACCAGAGGGATCATCTATTCCTAAGGTAAATGTACACACCTGCATTGCACAGAGGGATCATCCATTCGTTAAGTAAAGATAATCACCTGCCTTACACAGAGGGATCATCCATTCCTTATGTAACTGTAAACACCTGCATTGAACAAAGGGATCATACATTACTTAGATAACGGTTAACACCTGCATTGAACAGAGGGATCATCAATTCCTTATGTAAAGATCAACACCTCCATTGCCCAGAGGGATCATCAATTCCTTAGATAACTGTAAACACCTGCATTGATCAGTGGGATCATCCATTCCTTACATAAATTCAAACACCTACATTGAACAGAGGGATCATCTATTCCTTATGTAAAGATCAACACTTGCATTGTACTGAGGGGATCATCCCATTCCTTAGGTAAAGGTAAACACCTGCAGCGCAAGAAGGGATCATACATTCCTTCGGTAAAGCTAAACACCTGCATTGCACAAAGGGAACCTCCATTACTTTCGTAATCTTAAACACCTGCATTGAACAGAGTGATCTTCCATTCCTTAGGTAATAGTAAACACCTGCAATACACAGAAGGATCATCCATTCCTAAAGTAAATGTACACACCTGCATTTCACACAGGGATCATCCATTCCTTAGGTAATGGTAAACATCTGCAATGCACAGAAGGATCACTCATTCCTTAGGTAAGGGTAAACACCTGCATTGCACAGAGGGATCATCCGTCCCTTAGATAATGGTAAACTCCTGCATTGAACACAGGGATCGTCCATTCCTTAGGTAAAGATAAACACCTCTATTGCACAGAGGAATCAACTTTTCCTTAAGTAAAGGTAAAAACGAGCATTGAACATAGGTATCTTCCATTCCTTAGGTTATAGTAAATGCACAGAGGGATCATACCATTCTTTATATATACGTAAACACCTGCATGGAACAGAGGGATCATCATCTTTACTTAAAGATCTACACCTGCATTGAATAGAGGGGATCATCCATTCCTTAGGTAAAGTTCAATATCTGCATTGCACAGAGGGACCATCCATTCCTTAGGAAAAGTTCAATGCTTGCCAGGCCCAGAGGGATCATCCCTTCATTATGTAAAAGTAAACACCTGCATTGCACACAGGGAACATCCATTCCTTTGGTAAACTCCTGCATTGAACAGAGGGATCATCTTTCTTTAGGTACAGGTAAACACCGGCATTGAACAGAGGGATCATCCATTCCTTAGATAACCGTGAACACCTGCACAGGACAGAGGGCTCATTTATTTTGTAGGTAAAGATAAAACACCTGGATTGCACAGAGGGATCATCCATTCCTTAGAAAACGGTAAACACCTGCATTGAACAGCGGGATCATATATTCCTTAGGTAAAAATCACCCATTCCTTAGGTAAAGTTCAACACCTGCATTGCACAGAGGGACCATCCCATTCATTAGGTAAAGGTAAACCGTGCATTGCACAGAGGGATCATCAATTCCTTAGGTAAAGATAAACACTTGCATTGCACAGAGGGATCATCCATTCCTTAGGTAAAGATCAACACCTGCATAGAACAGAGGGATCATCCATTCCTTACATAATGGTAAACACCTGCATTGAAGAGAGGGCTCATTTATTCCTTACATATCGGTAAAAACCTGCAATGATCAGAGGGATAATCTATTCCTTAGTTAAATTTCAACCCCTGCATTGCATAGAGTGTTCATCCCATTCCCTAGGTAAAGGTAAACACCGGCATTGCACAGAGTGATCATCCATTCCTTATGTAAAGATAAACACTTGCCTTACACAGAGGGATCATCCATTACTTATGTAACTGTAAACACCTGCATTAAACAGAGGGATTATCCATTCCTTAGATAACGGTAAACACCTGCTTTGAACAGAGGGATCATTTATTCCTTAGTTAAAGATCAACACCTGCATTGCATAGAGGGATCATCCCATTCCTTAGGTAAAGGTATACACCTGCATTGCACACAGGGATCATCCATTCCTTAGGTAATGGTAAACATCTGCAATGCACAGAAGGATAATCCATTCCTTAGGTAAGGGAAAACACCTGCATTGCACAGAGGGATCATCCATTCCTTAGGTAAAGGTAAACACCTGCAGTGCATGGAGGGATCATACTTTCCTTTGGTAAAGGTAAACACCTGCATTGCATAGAGGGACCATCCATTCGTTAGGTGACTGTATACACCGGCATTGAACAGAGGGATCATCCATACCTTAGGTAACGGTAAACACCTGTATGGAACAAAGGGCTCATTTATTCCTTAGGTAAAGATCAACACCTGCATTGCACAGAGGGAACATCCATTCCTGAGATAACAGTAAACACCTGCATTAAGCAGATGTATCATCTATTCCTTAGTTAAAGTCCAACACCTGCATTGCACAGAGGGATCATCCTATTCCTTAGGCAAAGGTAAACACCTGCATTGACCAGAGGGATCATCCATTTCTTAGGTAAATGTAAACACCTGCATTGCCCAGAGTGATCATCCTGTTCCTTAGTTAAAGGTAAACTCCTGCATTGCACAAAGGGATCATCCATTCCTTTGATAAATGTAAACACCTGAACTGCACAGACGGATCATCCATTCCTTAGATAACGGTGAACACTTGCATTGAACAGAGGGCTCATTTATTCTATAGGAAAAGATCAACACCTGGATTGCACAGACGGATCATCCATTCCTTAGAAAACGGTGAACACCTGCGTTGAACATTGGGATCATATATTCCTTAGGTAAAGATCAACACCTGCATTGCACAGAGGGATCATCCATTCTTTAGATAACAGTCAACACTTGCGTTGAACAGAGGCATCATCTATTCTTTAGGGAAAGATCAACACGTGCAATGTACGGGGGTAACATTCCTTTCCTTAGGTAAAGATCAACAACTGCATTGCACAGAGGGATCATCCCATTCCTTAGCTAAAGGTATACACCTGCATTGCCCACAGGGATCATCCATTCCTTAGGTAATGGTAAACACCTGCATTGCATAGAGGGATCATTAATTCCTTTGGTAAAGATAAACAATTGCATTGCACAGAGGGATCATCCATTCCTTAGGAAAATGTAAACACCTGCACAGAACAGAGGGATCATCCATTCCTTAGATAACGGTAAACACCTGCATTGAACCCAGGGTCATCTATTCCTTAGATAATGGCAAACCCCTGCATTGCACAGAGGCATCATCTATTCCTTAGGTAGAGATCAACACCTGCATTGCACAGAGGGATCATCCATCCCTTAGGTAAAGTGAAACACCTCCATTGAACAGAGGGATCATCCTTTCCTTAGGTAGAGGTAAACACCTGCATTGAACAGAGTGGTCATCCATTGCTTAGGTACCTGTAAAAACCTGCAATGAACAGAGTGGTCATCCATTCCTGAGAAAACAGTAAACACCTGCATTGAACAGATGGCTCATCTATTCCTTAGGTAAAGGTAAACATCTGCATTGCACAGAGGGATCATCAATTCCTTAGGTAAATGTAAACACCTGCATTGAACAGAGGGGTCATCCATTCCTTAGATGTCAGTAAACACCTGCATTGAAAAGAGGGCTCGTCTATTCCTTAGTTAAAGATGAACACCTGCATTGCACAGAGGGAACATCCATTCCTTAGGTAAAGGTAAACACCTGCATTGCACACAGCGAACATCCATTCCTTTTGTAAAGGTAAACACCTGCATTGAACAGAGGGATCTTTCATTCCTTAGGTAATAGTAAACACCTGCATTGCACAGAGGGATCATCCATTCCTTAGGTTAAGATAAACTCCTGCATTGCACAGAGGGATCATCCATTCCTTAGGTATCAGTAAACACCTGCATTGAAAAGAGGGCTCATATGTTCCTTAGGTAAAAGTAAACACCTGCATTGCTAAGTCGGATCATCCATTCCTTTGTTAACTGTAAACCTCTGGATTGAACAAAGGGATCATCCAATCTTCAGATAAACGGTAAACACCTGCATTGAACAGAGGGCTCATCTATTCCTTATGTAAAGATCAACACCTGCATTGCACAGAGGGATCATCCACTCTTTAGGTAATGGTAAACACCTGCAGTGCACAGCGGGATCATCCATTCCTTAGGTAACTATGAACACCTGCATTGTACAGACGGATCATGTATTCCTTAGTTAAAGATGAACACCTCCATTGCACAGACTGATCATCCCAATCCTTAGGTAAAGGTAAACTCCTGCATTTAAAAGGGGGATCATCTATTCCTTAGGTAAAGATAATCACCTGCATTGCACAGGGGGATCATCCATTCCTTAGGTAAAGGGAAACACCTGCTTTGCACACAAGTATCAGCCATTCCTTATGTAAAGTTCAACACCTGCATTGCACAGAAGGATCATCCATTCCTTAGGTAAAGGTAAACACCCGAATTGAACATAGGTGTATCTTCCATTCCTTAGGTAATAGTGAACACCTGCAATGCACATAGGGATCATCCATTCCTTAGGTAAAAGTTAACACCTGCCTGGCCCACAGGGATCATCCATTCTTTATATAAAGGTAAACACCTACATTGCACTCAGAGAACACCCATTCCTTTTGTCACTGTAAACACATGCGTTGAACAGAGGGATCATCATTCTTTAGGTCACAGTAAACTCCTGCATTTCACCGAGGCATCATCCATTCCTTTGGTAATTGTAAACACATGCATTGAACAGAGGGGTCGTCCATTCCTTCGATGTCAGTAATCACCTGCATTGAAAAGAGAGTCATTTATTCCTTAGTTAAAGATTAACACCTGCATTGGACAGAGGGATCATCCATTCCTTATTTTATTGTAAACACCTGCATTGACCAGAGGGATCATCCATTACTTAGAAAACGGTAAAGACCTGCATTGCACAGAGGGATCATCCCATTCCTTAGGTAAAGTTATACACCTGCATTGCACACAGGGAACATCCATTCCTTTGGTAAATGTAAACACCTGCATTGAACGGAGGGATCTCCCATTCATTAGGTAATAGAAACACTGGCAATGCACAGAAGGATCACCCATTCCTAAAGTAAAAGTAAACACCTGAAATTCATCAGGGATCATCAATTCCTTAGGTAAAGGTAAAAACCTGCATTGAACAGAGGAATAAACCATTCCTTAACTAAAGGTAGAAAACTGGGTTGAACAGAGGGATAATCCTTCTTTAGGTAAAGGTAAACACCTGCTTTGAACAGAAGTATCATCCATTCCTTAGATAATGGTAAACACCAGCATTGAACAGAGGGATCATCTATTCCATAGTTAAATACCAACACCTGCATTGCACAGAGGGATCATCCCATTCTTTAGGTAAAGGTAAACACCTGCATTGAACAGAGGGATCATCCATTCCTTTGGTAAAGATAAACACCTGCATTGCACAGATTGAACATCCGTTCCTTAGGTTTAAGTAAACACCTGCATTGAAAAGAGGGCTCATCTATTCCTTAGGTAAAAGTAAACACCTTCAGTGCAATGTCGGATCATCCATTCATTTGGTAATTGTAAACCTCTGCATTGAACAGAGGGATCATCCATTCTTTAGATAACGGTAAACACCTGCATTGAACAGATGGCACATATATTCCTTAGGTAAACATCAACGACTGCATTGCACAGAGGGATCATCAATTCCTTAGGTAACGGGAAACACCCGCATTGAACAGAGCGATCATCCCTTCCTTAGATAATAGTAAACACCTGTATTTCACAGAGGAGTCATCCATTCTTTAGGTAAAGAAAAACACCTGCATTGCACAGAGGGATCATCCATTCCTTAGGAAATTGTAAGCACCGGCAATGAACAGAGGGGTCATCTATTCCTTAGATGGCAGTAAACACCTGCATTGAAAAACGGGATCATCTATTCCTTAGGTAAACATCGACACCTGCATTATACAGAGGGATCATCCATTCCTTAGGTAACTGTAAACATCTGCAAGGAACAGAGGGATCATCCATTCTTTAGGTAAAGATAAACACCTGCATTGCACAGAGGGATCATCCATTCCTTAGGTAAAGGTAAACACCTGCAGAGCACAGAGGGATCATCCATTCCTTAGGTAACTATGAACACCTGCATTGAACAGACAGATCATGTATTCCTTAGTTAATGGTGAACACCTCCATTGCACAGACGATTCATCCCAATCCTTAGGTAAAGGTAAACACCTGCATTTAAAAGAGGTATCATCTATTCCTTAGGTAAAGATCAACACCTGCATTGCACAGTGAGATCATCCATTCCTTAGGTAAAGATAAACACCTGCATTGAACAGAGGGATCATCCATTCCTCGGATGTCTGTAAACACCTAAATTGAAAAGAGGGTCATTTATTCCTTAGTTAAAGATGAACACCTGCATTGCACAGAGGGACCAACCATTCCTTATGTTATTTTAAACACCTGCATTGATCAGAGGGATCATCCATTACGTAGATAACGGTAAAGACCTGCATTGCACAGAGGGTTCATCCCATTCTTTAGGTAAAGTTATACACATGCATTGCATGCAGGGAACATCCATTCTTTTGGTACATGTAAACACCTGCATTGAACTGAGGGATCTCCCATTCATTAGGTAATAGAAACACCGGCAATGCACAGAAAGTTCATCCATTCCTAAAATAAAAGTAAACACCTGCATTTCACACAGGGATCATCCATTCCTTAGGTAAATGTAAAAACCTGCATTGAACAGAGGAATCATCCATTCCTTAAGTAAAGGTCGAAAATTGGGTTGAACAGAGGGATAATCCTTCTTTATGTAAAGGTAAATACGTGCTTTGAACAAAAGTATCATCCATTCCTTATGTAAAGGTAAACACCTGCATTGAACTGAGGGATCATCCATTCCTTACATAATGGTAAACACCAGCATTGAACAGATGGATCATCTATTCCCTAGTTAAATATCAACATCTGCATTGCACAGAGGGATCATCCCGTTCCATAGGTAAAGGTAAACACCTGCATTGAACAGAGGGACCATCCATTCCTTCCGTAAAAATAAACACCTGCATTGCACAGAGTGATCATCCATTCCTTAGGTATCAGTAAACACCTGCATTGAAAAGAAGGCTCATCTATTCCATAGGTAAAAGTGAACACCTGCAGTGCAATGTCTCATCATCCATTCCTTTGGTAATTGTAAACCTCTGCCTTGAACAGAGGGATCATCCATTCTTTAGATAACGGTAAATACCTGCATTGAACAGATGGTACATATATTCCTTAGGTAAACATCAACGCCTTCATTGTACAGAGGGATCATCCATTCCATAGGTTAATATAAACACCTTCCTTGCACAGAGGGTTCATCCATTCCTTAGGTAACTGTAAGCAACTGAATTTAACAAAGGGGTCATCCATTCCTTAGATGTCAGTAAACACCTGCATTGAAAATAGGGCTCATTTATTCCTTAGTTAAAGATCAACACCTGCATTGCACAGAGTGATCATCCCATTACTTAGGTAAAGGTAAACACCAGCATTGCACAGAGGGATCATCCATTCCTTAGGTAAAGATAAACACATGCATTGCACAGAGGGATCATCCATTCCTTAGGTAACTGTAAACACCTGCAATGAAAAGAGGGCTCATCTATTCCTTAGGTAAATGTGAACACCTGCATTCCAATGTCGGATCATCCATTCCTTAGGTAACTGTAAACCTCCGAAAACACATGCATTGAACAGAGGGCTCATATATTCCTTAGGTAACTTTGTACACCTGCATTGAAGAGAGGGATCATCCATTCCTTAGATAATGGTAACCACCTCCATTGCACAGAGGGATAATCCATTGCTTAGGTAAAGATAAACACCTGCTTTGCACAGAGGGATCATGCATTCCTTAGGTAATGGTAAACAGCTGGATTGCACAGAGGGATCATCCTTCCCTTAGGTAATGATTAACACCTGCACTGCAAAGATTGATCATCCATTCCTTAGGTATCAGTAAACACCTGCAATTAAAAGAGGTCTCATCTATTCCTTAGGTAAAAGAAAACAACTACATTGCAAAGTCGGATCATACATGCCTTTTTAACTGTAAACCGCTGCATTAAACAGAGGGATCATCCATTCTTTAGATAACTGTAAACACCTTCATTTAACAGAGGGTTCATTTATTCCTTAGGTAAAGATCAACTCCTGCATTGCACAGAGTGATCATCCATTTCTTATGTAATGGTAAACACCTGCACTGAATTGCACAGAGGGATCATCCATTCCTTAGGTAAAGATAAACACCTGCATTGCACTGGGGGATCATCCATTCCTTAGGTAACTGTAAACACATGCATTGAACAGAGGGATCATCAATTCCTTAGACATCAGCAAACACCTGCATTGAAAAGAGGGCGCATCTATAAATTATGAAAAGATCAACACCTGCATTTTACAGAGGGATCGTCCATTCCTAAGATAATGGTAAACACCTGCATTGAACAGAGGGATCATCTATTCCTTAGGTAAAGATCAACACCTGCATTGCACAGAGGGATCATCCATTACTTAGGTAAAGGTAAACACCTGCATTGCACAGAGGTATCATGCATTCCTTAGGTAATTGTAAACAACTGCATTGGACAAAGTGATCAGCCATTCCTTATGTAAAGGTCGACACCTGCATTGCACAGAAGAATCATCCATTCCATAAAAAGGTAAACACCAGCATTGAACATAGGTATCATCTATTCCTTAAGTAATAGTAAACATCTGCAATGCACAGAGGGATCATCCATTCCTTAACTAAAGGGCAAGACCTGCCTGTCCCAGAGGGATCATCCATTCCTTATGTAAAGGTAAACACCTACATTGCACATGGAGAACATCCATTACTTTGTAACGGTAAACACCTGCATTGAACAGAGGGATCTTTCATTCTTTAGGTAATAGCAAACACCTGCGTTGCACAGAGGGATCATCTATTACTTAGTTAAAGATGAACACCTGTATTGCACAGAGCGATCATCCAAATCTTTAGGTATAGGTAAACACCGGCAATGCACAGAGGGATCATCCATTCTGTAGGTAAGGGTAAACACCTGCATTGCACAGAGGGATCTTCCTTTCCTTAAGTAAAGGTAGAAACCTGAGTTGACAGTGTAATCATCCTTCTTTAGGTAAAGGTAAACACCTGCATTGTACAGAAGTGTCATACATTACTTATGTAAAGGTAAACACCTGCATTGAACAGAGGCATTATCCATTCTTAGATAATGGTAAACACCTGCATTGAACAGAGGGATCATCTATTCCTTAGTTAAATATGAAGACCTGCATTACAGAGAGGGATAATCCCATTCCTTAGGTAAAGTTAAGCACCTACATTGCACAGAGGGATCAACCATTCCTTAGGTAATTGTAAACACCTGCATTGAACAGAGGGATCATCCATTCCTTAGGTATAAGTAAACACCTGCATTGAAACGATGGCTCATCTATTCCTTAAGTAAAGGTAAACACCTGCATTGCAAAGTTGTATCATGCATTCATTAGGTATCTGTAAACCTCTGCCCTGAACAGAGGGATCATCTATTCTTTAGATAACAGTAAACACCTGCATTGAACAGAGGGCTCATCTATTCCATAGGTAAAGATCAACACCTGCATTCCACAGAGGGATCATCCCATTCTTTAGGTAATGGTGAACACCTGCATTAAACAGAGTGATTATCCTTTCCTTATAACGGTAAACACCTGCATTGCATAGAGGGATCATCAATTCCTAATGTAAAGATAAACACCTGCATTGCACACAGGGATCATCCATTCCTTAGGTAACTGTAAACACCTGCATTGAACAGAGGGATCATCCATTCCTTAGATATCAGTAAACACCTGCATTGAAAAGAGGGCTCATCTATTCCTTAGGTAAAGATCAACACCTGCATTTCACAGAGGGATTGTCCATTCCATAGATTTCGCTAAACACCTGCATTGATCAGAGGGATCACTATTCCTTAGGTAATAATCAACACCTGCATTTCATAGAGGGATCATCCCATTCCTTAGGTAAAGGTAAACACCTGCATTTCCCAGAGGGATCATCCATTCCTTAGGTAAAGGTAAACACCTGCATTGCAAAGTCAGATCATCCATTCCTTAGGTATCTATAAACATCTTTATTGAACAGAGGGATCATCCATTCTTTAGATAATGGTAAACACCTGGATACCCCAGAGGGCTCCTCTATTCCTTAGTTAAAGATCAACACCTGCATTGCATATAGGGATCATCCATTCCTTATGTAATGGTAAACACCTGCATTGAACAGAGGGATAATCTATTCCTTACATAACAGTAAACACCTGCGTTGAACAGAGGGATCATCTATTCCTTAGGTAAGGATCAATACCTGCATTGAAGAGAGAGATCATCCTTTCCTTAGATAACGGCAAACAACTGCATTGAACAGAGGGATCATCTATTCCTTAGTTAAAGATGAACACCGGCATTGCACAGAGGGATCATCCCAATCCTTATGAAAAGGTCAACACCTGCAGTGCACAGAGGGATCATCATTTCCTTAGGTAAAGGTAAACACCTCCATTGAACAGACGTGTCATCCATTCCTTAGATGTCAGAAAACACCTGCATTGAAAAGATGGCTCATTTATTCCTTAAGTAAAGATCAACAACTGCATTGCACAGAGGAATCATCCATTCCTTAGGTCAAGGTAAACACCTGCATTTCACAGAGGGATCATCCATTCCTTAGGTAACTGTAAATACCTGCATTGAACAGACGGGTCATCCATTCCTTAGATGTCAGTGAAAAACTGCATTGAAAAGAGGGCTCATCTATTCCTTAGTTAAAGATGAACACCTGCATTGTACAGAGGGATCATCCCAATCCTTAGGTAAAGTTAAACACCTGCATTGCTCAGAGGGATCATCCATTCCATAGTTAGCGGTAAACACCTACATTGCACAGAGCGATCATCCATTCCTTAGGTAATTCTAAACACCTGCATTGACCAGAGGGACCATCCTTTACTTATAAAACGGTAAACACCTGCATTCCAGAGAGGGATCATCCCATATCTTAGGTAAAGTTATACACCTGCATTGCACACAGAGAACATCCATTCCTTTGGTAAAGGTAAAGACCTGCATTGAACAGAGGGATCTTCCATTCATTAGGTAATAGTAAACACCAGCAATGCTCAGAAGGATCATCCATTACTAAGGTAAATGTAGCCACCGGCAATTCACACAGGGATCATCTATTCCTTCGGTAAAGGTTAACACCTGCAATGCAAAGATTGATCATACATTCCATAGGTAAGGTTAAACACCTGCATTGCAAAGAGAGATCATCCATTCATTCAGTAAAGGTAGAAACCTGGGTTTAATAGAGGGATCATCCTTCTTTAGGTAACCTGCGTTGAAGAGAAGAATCATCCATTCCTTATGTAAAGGTAAACACCTGCATTGCACAGAGGGATCATCCCATTCCTTAGGTAAAGGTACACACCTGCATTGCACAGAGGGATCAACCATGCCTTAGGTAAAGGAAAACACCTGCATTGCATAGAGGGATAATCCATTCCTTAGGTATCAATAAACAACTGAATGGAAAAGAGGGCTCATCTATTCCTTAAGTAAAGGTAAACACATTAATTCCAAAGTCGGATCATACATTCTTTAGGTAACTGTAATCCTCTGCATTGAACAGAGGGATGATCCGTATTTTAGATAACGGTAAACACCTGCATTGAACAGAGGGCTCATCTATTCCTTAGGTAAAGATCAACACCTGCACTGCACAGAGGGATCATCAATTCCTTAGGTAATGATAAACATCTGCATTGAAAAGAGGGATCATCCATTCCTTAGATATTGGTAAACACCTGCATTGAACGGAGGGATAATCTGTTCCTTAGTTAAATATCAAAACCTGCATTGCACAGAGGGATCATCCCATTCCTTATTTCTTAGGTAAAGATCTACACCTGCATTGCACAGAGGGGTCATCCGTTCCTTATGTAGTTGTAAACACCTCCATTGAACAGAGGGATCATCTATTCCTTAGATAACAGTAAACACATGCGTTGAACAGAGGGATCATCTATTTCTTAGGTAAGGATGAACACCTGCATTGAACAGAGGGGTCATCTATTCCTCAGGTAAAGGTAAACACCTGCATTGCAAAGTCGGATCATCCATTCCTTAGGTAGCTGTAAACCTCTGCATTGAACAGAGGGATCATCCATTCTTTAGATAACAGTAAAGACCTGCATTGAACAGAGAGCTCATCTATTCCTTATGTAAAGAACAACACCTGCATTGCACAGAGGGATCATCCATTCCTTATGTAATGGTAAACACCTGCATTGAACAGAGGGATCATCCATTCCTTAGATAATGGTAAACACCTGCATTGCACAGAGGGATAATTCATTCCTTAGGTAAAGATAAACACCTGCATTGCACAGAGGGTTCACCCATTCCTTAGGTAACTCTAAACACCTGCATTGAAAAAAGGGCTCATCTATTCCTTAGGTAAAGATCAACAACTGCATTGCACAGAGGGATCATCCATTTCTTAGGTAACTGTAAACACCTGCATTGAACAGAGAGATGATCATTTCCATATGTAACAGTATAGTCCTGCATTTAACAGAGGGATCATCTATTCCTTAGGTAAAGATCAACACCTGCATTGCACAGAAGGATCATCCCATTCCTTAGGTAAAGGTAACCACCTGTATTTCCCAGAGGGATCATCCATTCCTTAGGTAAAGGTAAACACCTGCATTGCAAAGTAGGATCCTCCAATCCTTAGGTAACTGTAAACCCCTGCATTGAACAGAGGGATCATTCATTCTTTAGATAATGTTAAACACCTGTATAGATCAGAGGGATCCTCTATTCTTTAGATAACATTAAACACCTGCATTGAACAGAGGGATCATCTATTTCTTAGGTCAGGATCAACACCTGCATTGCACAGAGGATCATACATTACTCATATAACCATAAACACCAGCACTGAACAGAGGGTTCATCTATTCCTTAGGTAAAGTTCAACACCTGCATTGCACAGAGCGATGATCCATTACTTATGTAATGGTAAACACCTGTAGTGAAAAGAGGGATCATCTATTCCTTAGATAACATTAAACACCTGCATTGAATAGAGGGATCATCTATTCCTTAGGTAAGGATCAACACCTGCATTGCACAGAGGGATCATAACATTCCCTACGTAACTGTAAACACCTGCATTGAACAGAGGGAACACCTATTCCTTAGGTAAAGATCAACACCTGCATTCAACAGAAGGATCATCCATTCCATAGATAAAGGACAATACCTGCGTTGCACAGAGGGATCTTTCATTCATTAGGTAAAGATAAACACCTGCATTACACAGAGGAATCATCCCTTCCTAGGTAAAGGTAAACACCAGCGTTGAACATAGGTATCTTCTGTTCCTTAGGTAATAGTAAACACCTGCAATGCACATAGGGATCATCCCATTCCTTACATAAACGTAAACACCTGCATGGAAAACAGGGATCATCCATTCCTTAGGTAAAAACCTGCCTTGCACAGAGGGATCATCCATTCCTTAGGTAAGAGGTGAAAACAAGCATTGCACAGAGGTATCATCCGTTCCTTAGGTTATGGTAAACACCTGCATTCAACAGAGGGACCTTACATTCCTTAGATAATGGCAATCACCACAGAGGGATCACCTGCTCCTGAGGTAAAGATCAACACCTGCAATGCACAGAGAGATTATCCATTCCTTAGGTAAGGGAAAACAACTGCATTGCACAGAGGTATCATCCATTCCTTAAGTGAAGGGAGTAACCTGTGTTGAACAGAGGGATCATCTTTCTTTAGGTAAACACCTGGGTTGAACAGAGGAATCATGTATTCCTTAGGTAAAGCTCAACAGTTGCATGGCACAGGAGGATCATCCAATTCCTTAGGTAAAGTTAAGCACCTGCATTGAACAGAGGAATCATCCATTCCTCAGGTAAAGGAACACCTGCATTGCACAAAGGGATCATCCATTCCTCAGGTAAAGGTAAACACCTGCATTGAATATAGGCATCTTCCATTCCTTAGGCAATAGTAAATACCTGCAATGCACAGAGGGGTAATACCACTCCTCATATAAACGTAAACAACTGCATTGAACAAAGGGATCATCCATTCCTTACATAACCTTAAACACCTGCTTTGAACAGAGGGATCATATATAACTTATGTAAAGATCAACACCTTCATTGCAGACGGGCATCATCCCATTCCTTAGGGCAAGGTAAACACCTGCATTGCATAGAGGGGTCATCCATTCCTTAGGTAATGGTAAACACATGCATATCACAGAGGGATCATCCATTCCTTACATAATGGTAAACACCTGCATTGAACAGTTGGATCTTCAATTACTGAGATAATGGTAAACACCTCCATTGAACAGAGGGATCATCTATTCCTTAGGTAAAGATAAACAGCTGCAGGGCACGGAGGGATCATACATTCCTTCAGTAAAGGTAAACACCTGCATTGCACAGAGGGATCATACATTCCTTAAGTAACTGTAAACACCTGCATTGAATAGAGGGATCATTCATTCCTTAGATAAAAGTAAACACCTGCATTGAACAGAGGGCTCATTTATTCCTTAGGACAAGATCAAAAATTGCATTGCACCGGAGAATAATCCCATTCCTTATGTAAAGGTAAACACCTGCATTGAACAGAGGGATCATCTATTCCTTATGGAAAGATCAACACCTGCATGGCACAGAGGGATAATCAATTCTATAGGTAATGATAAACACCTGCATTGAACAGAGGTATCATCCATTCCTTAGATAACGGTAAACACCTGCATTGAAGAGAGGGCTCATTTATTCCTTAGTTAACTGTAAGCACCTGCATTGAACAGAGGGATCATCTATTCCTTAGTAAAAGTTCAACACCTGTATTGCACAGAGGGATAATCCCATTCCTTAGGTAAATGAACACACCTGCATTGCACAGAGGGATCATCCATTCGTTAAGTAAAGATAATCACCTGCCTTACACAGAGGGATCATCCATTCCTTATGTAACTGTAAACACCTGCATTGAACAAAGGGATCATACATTACTTAAATAACGGTTAACACCTGCATTGAACAGAGGGATCATCTATTCCTTATGTAAAGATCAACACCTCCATTGCCCAGAGGGATCATCAATTCCTTAGATAACTGTAAACACCTGCATTGATCAGAGGGATCATCCATTCCTTACATAACTTCAAACACCTACATTGAACAGAGGGATCATCTATTCCTTATGTAAAGATCAACACTTGCATTGTACTGAGGGATCATCTCATTCCTTAGGTAAAGGTAAACACCTGCAGTGCAAGAAGGGATCATACATTCCTTCGGTAAAGCTAAACACCTGCATTGCACAAAGGGAACCTCCATTACTTTCGTAATCTTAAACACCTGCATTGAACAGAGTGATATTCCATTCCTTAGGTAATAGTAAACACCTGCAATACACAGAAGGATCATCCATTCCTATGGTAAATGTAAATACCTGCATTTCACACAGGGATCATCCATTCCTCAGGTAATGGTAAACATCTGCAATGCACAGAGGGATCACTCATTCCTTAGGTAAGGGTAAACACCTGCATTGCACAGAGGGATCATCCATCCCTTAGATAATGGTAAACTCCTACATTGAACACAGGGATCGTCCATTCCTTAGGTAAAGATAAACACCTCTATTGCACATAGGAATCAACTTTACCTTAAGTAAAGGTAAAAACGAGCATTGAACATATGGATCTTCCATTCCTTAGGTTAAACTAAATGCACAGAGGGATCATACCATTCCTTATATAAACGTAAACACCTGCATGGAACAGTGGGATCATCATCTTTACTTAAAGATCTACACCTGCATTGAATACAGGGATCATCCATTCATTAGGTAAAGTTCAATATCTGCATTGCACAGAGGGACCATCCATTCCTTAGGAAAAGTTAAACGCTTGCCAGGCCCAGAGGGATCATCCCTTCATTATGTAAAAGTAAACACCTGCATTGCACACAGGGAACATCCATTCCTTTGTTAAACTCCTGCATTGAACAGAGGGATCATCTTTCTTTAGGTACAGGTAAACACCTGCATTGCACAGAGAGATAATCCATTCTTTAGATAACAGTAAACACCTGCATTGAACAGAGGGATCATCCATACCATAGATAACGGAAAACATCTGCTTTGAACAGAGGGATAATCTATTCCTTAAAGATCAACACCTGCATTGCACAGAGGGATCATCCCCTTCCTTAGGTAAAGGTCAACAACTGCATTGCACATGGTAATCATCCATTCCTTAGGTAAAGCTAAACACCTGCATTGCACAGAAGTATCATCCATTCTTTAGGTAACGGTCAACATCTACATTGAACAGAGGCATCATCTATTCCATAGGTAAAGATCAACACGTGCAATGCACAGGAGCATCATCCCATTCCATAGGTAAAGGTAAAAACCTGCATTGAACAGAGACATCATCTATTCCTTAGGTTAAGTTCAACACCTGCATTGCACAGACGGATCATGCCATTCATTAGGTAAAGGTAAACACCTGCATTGCACAGAGGGATCATCAATTCCTTAGGTAAAGTTTAACACTTGCGTTGCCCAGAGGGATCATCCATTCCTTAGGTTACTGTAAACACCTGCATTGAACAGCGGGATCATATATTCATTAGGTAAAGATCAACACCTGCATGGCACAGAGGGATCATCCATTCCTTAGGTAGAGGTAAACACCTGCATTGCACAGAGGGATCATCCTATTCCTTTGGTAAACGTAAACACCTGAATTGCACACAGGGATCATTCTTTCCTTACGTAACTATAAACACCTGCATTGCCCAGAGGGATCATCCATTCCTTAGGTAACTGTAAACACTTGCATTGAAGAGAGGGCTCATTTATTCTTTAGATAATGGAAAACACCTGCATTGATCAGAGGGATCATCTATTCCTTAGTTAAAGTTCAACACATGAACTTTACAGAGGGATCTTCCCATTCCTTAGGTAAAGCTAAAAATCTGCATTGCACAGAGGGATCATCCATTCCTTAGGTAACTGCAAACACCTGCATTGAACAGAGGTATCATGCATTCCTTAGAAAGCGGTAAACACCTGCTTTGAACAGAGGGATCATCTATTCCTTAAATAAATGTAAACACCTGCATTGCACAGAGGGATCATCCCCTTCCTTAGGTAAGGTCAACACCTGCATTGAACAGAGGGCTCATCTATTCCTTAGGTAAAGATCAACACCTGCATTGCACAGAGGGATCATCCAATCCTTAGGTAAATGTAAACATCTGCATTGCACAGAGGGATTATCCTCTCCTTATGTAAAGGTAAACACCTGCATTGAACAGATGGATCTTCCATTCCTGAGACAACGGTAAACACCAGCATTGAACAGAGGGATCATCCATTCCTTAGATAACGGTAAACACCTGCATTGCACAGAGGGATCATTCATTCCTTAGGTAAAGATAAACACCTGCATTGCACAGAGGGTTCAACCATTCCTTAGGTAACTCTAAACACCTGCATTGAAAAAAGGGCTCATCTATTCCTTAGGTAAAGATCAACAACTGCATTGCACAGAGGGATCATCCATTTCTTAGGTAACTGTAAACACCTGAATTTAAAACTGAGATGCTCATTTCCATATGTAACAGTAAAGTCCTGCATTTAACAGAGGGATCCTCTATTCCTTAGTTAAAGATCAACACCTGCATTGCAAAGTAGGATCCTCCAATCCTTAGGTAACTGTAAACCCCTGCATTGAACATAGGGATCATTCATTCTTTAGATAATGGTAAACACCTGTATAGATCAGAGGGATCCTCTATTCCTTAGATAACATTAAACACCTGCATTGAGCAGAGGGATCATCTATTTCTTAGTTAAGGATCAACACCTGCATTGCACAGAGGGTCCTCCATTCCTTAAGTAAATGTAAACACCTGCATTGACAGAGGGATCATCCATTACTCATATAACCATAAACACCTGCAGTGAACAGAGGGTTCATCTATTCCTTAGGTACAGTTCAACACCTGCATTGCACAGAGCGATGATCCATTCCTTATGTAATGGTAAACACCTGTAGTGAAAAGAGGGATCATCTATTCCTTAGATAACATTAAACACCTGCATTGAATAGAGGGATCATCTATTCCTTAGGTAAGGATCAACACCTGCATTGCACAGAGGGATCATACCATTCCCTACGTAACTGTAAACACCTGCATTGAACAGAGGGATCATCCATTCCTTAGATCATGGTAAACACCTGCATTGAACAGATGGAACATCTATTCCTTAGGTAAAGATCAACACCTGCATTCAACAGAAGGATCATCCATTCCATAGATAAAGGACAATACCTGCGTTGCACAGAGGGATCTTTCATTCATTAGGTAAAGATAAACACCTGCATTACACAGAGGAATCATCCCTTCCTAGGTAAAGGTAAACACCAGCGTTGAACATAGGTATCTTCTGTTCCTTAGGTAATAGTAAACACCTGCAATGCACAGAGGGATCATCCCATTCCTTACATAAACGTAAACACCTGCATGGAACAGAGGGATCATCTATTCCATAGGTAAAAACCTGCCTTGCACAGAGGGATCATCCATTCCTTAGGTAAGAGATGAAAACAAGCATTGCACAGAGGGATCATCCATTCCTTAGGTTATGGTAAACACCTGCATTCAACAGAGGGACCTTACATTCCTTAGATAATGGCAATCACCACAGAGGGATCACCTGCTCCTGAGGTAAAGATCAACACCTGCAATGCAAAGAGAGATCATCCATTCCTTAGGTAAGGGAAAACACCTGCATTGCACAGAGGTATCATGCATTCCTTAAGTGAAGGGAGTAACCTGTGTTGAACAGAGGGATCATCTTTCTTTAGATAAACACCTGCGTTGAACAAAGGAATCATGTATTCCTTAGGTAAAACTCAACAGTTACATGGCACAGGAGGATCATCCAATTCCTTAGGTAAAGTTAAGCACCTGCATTGAACAGAGGAATCATCCATTCCTCAGGTAAAGGAAACACCTGTATTGCACAGAGGGATCATCCATTCCTCAGGTAAAGGTAAACACCAGCATTGAATATAGGCATCTTCCATTCCTTAGGCAATAGTAAACACCTGCAATGCACAGAGGGGTCATACCACTCCTCATATAAACGTAAACAACTGCATTGAACAAAGGGATCATCCATTCCTTAGATAACCTTAAACACCTGCTTTGAACAGAGGGATAATGTATTCCTTATGTAAAGATCAACACCTTCATTGCAGAAGGGCATCATCCAATTCCTTAGGGCAAGGTAAACACTTGCCACGCATAGAGGGGTCATACATTCCTTAGGTAATGGTAAACACATGCATATCACAGAGGGATCATCCATTCCTTAGGTAATAGTAAACACCTGTATTGAACAGAGGGATCAGCCAATCCATAGATAAGGGTAAACACCTGCATTGAACAAAGGGATTATCTATTCCTTAGGTAAAGATCAACACCAGCATTGCAGAGAAGGATCATCCATTCCTTTGGTAAAGGGCAACACCTGCAATACACAGAGGGATATTCCATTCATTAGGTAAATACAAACACCTCCATTGCACAGAGGAATCATTCTTTCCTTAGGTAAAAGTAAACATCAGCATTTAACATGGGTTTCTTCCATTACTTAGGTAATAGTAAACACTTGCAATGTACAGACGGATCATCCCATTCCTTACATAAATGTAAACACCTGCACCTTCCATTCCTTAGGTAAAGGTCAACTCCTGCATTGCACAGAGGGATCACCCATTCCTTAGGTAAAGGCCAACACCTGCCTGGCCCAGAGGGATGATCGATACCTTATGTAAAGGTAAGCATTTGCATCAAACAGACGGGTCTTCCATTCCTTAGGTAATAGTAAACACCTGCAATGCACAGAGGAATCATCCATTCCTAAGGTAAATGTAAACACCTGCATTGCACAGAGGGATCATCAATTCCTTAAGTTTTTGTAAACACCTGTATTGCACAGAGGGATGAACAATTCCATAAGTAAATGTAGAAACCTGTGTTGAACATCCTTCTTTAGGTAAAGGTAAACACCTGCGTTGAACAGAGGTATCATCCATTCTTTAGGTAAAGGTAAACACCTGCATTGAACAGAGGGATCATCCCATTCCTGACAAAACTGTAAACACATGCATTGCACAGAGGAATCATCCATTCCTTAAGTAATGGTAAACACCTGCATTGCACACAGGTATCAGCCATTACTTATGTAAAGGTCAACACCTGCATTGCACAGAAGGATCATCCATTCCTTAGGTAAAGGTAAACACCATCATTGAACATGGGTTTATTCCATTCCTTAGGTAATATTAAACACCTAAAAAGCACAGAGGATCATCCCATTCCTTACATAAACGTAAACATAAACATAAAGGTAAAGGTCAACACCTGCATGGAACAGAGGGATCATCCATTCCTTAGGTAAAGGTCAACACCTGCCTTGCCCAGAGGGATCATTCATTCCTTATGTAACTGTAAATACATGCATTGAACACAGGGAACATCCATTCCTTTGTTAAAGTTAAACAACTGCATTTCACAGAGGAATCATCCATTCCTTATGTTACTGTAAACACCTACATTGAACAGAGGGATCATCCATTCCTTAGGTAACGGTAAACACCTGCAATTAACAGAGGGATCATCAAATCCTTAGATAATAGTAAACACCTGCACTGAACAGAGGGGTCATCTATCACTTAGGTAAAGATCCACACCTGCATTGCACTTAGGAATCATCCATACCGTAGGTAAAGTTCAACACCTGCATTGTACCGAAGGATCATGCATTCCTTAGGACAACACCTGCAATACACAGAGGGGTCTTCCATTCATTAGGTAAAGATAAACACATCCAGAGCACAGAGGAATCAGCCTTTCCCTAGGGAAAGGTAAACACCAGCATTGAACATAGGCTTCTTCCATTCCTTAGATAACAGAAAACACCTGCAATGCACAGAGGGATCATCCCATTCCTTATATAAAAGTAAACACCTGCATGGAAAAGAGGGATAATCCATTCCTTAGGTAAAGGTAAACACCTGCCTTGCACAGAGGGATCATCTTTCCCTTAGGTAAAGGTCAACACCTGCATTGAACGGAGGGATCATCTATTCCTTAGGTAAAGATCAATACCTGCATTTCGCAGAGGTATCATCCATTCCTTAGGTAAAGTTCAACACCTGCCTGGCTCAGAGGTATAATACATTCCTTATGTTATGGTAAAAACATGCATTGCACACAGGGAATATCCATTCCTTTGTTAAAGTGAAACACCTGCATTGAACAGAGGGATCTTCCAAACCTTAGGTAATACTAAACCCCAGCAATGCACAGAGGGATCATCCATTCCTAAAGTAAATGTAAACACCTGAAATGCACAGAGGGATCACACATTCCTTAGGTAATGGTAAAAACCTGCATTGATCAGAGATCATCCATTCGTTAGATAACGGTCAACATCTGCATTGAACAGAGGGATCATCTATTTCTTAGGTAAAGGTAAACACCTGCATTGGTCAGAGGGATAATCCTCTCCTTAATTAATGGTTAAACACAAGCATTGAACAGACGTATCATCGATTACTTAGATAACTGTAAAAGCCTGCATTAAACAGAGGTATCATCTAATCCTTAGGTAAATATCAACGCCTGCATTGCACAGAGGTATCATCCATTCCTTAGACAATGGTAAACACCTGCATTGAACAGAGTGCTCATCTATTCCTTAGGTAAAGATCAACACCTGCATTGCACACAGGTATCATCCCATTCCTTATGTTAAGTTAAACACGTGCATTGCACAGGGGGATCATCCAATCCTTAGGTAATGTTAAACACCTGCATTGCACAGAGGGATCATCCATTCCTTTGGTTATGGTAAACACCTGCATTGAACAGAGGGATCATCCATTCCTTAGGTAAGAGGTGAACACATGCATTGCACAGAGGGATCATCTATTCCTTAGGTAAAGGTAAACACCTGCGAGGCCTAGAGGGATCATCCATTCCTTATGTAAAGGTAAACACCTGCATTGACCAGAGGCATCTTCCATTCCTTAGGTAATAGTAAACACCTGCAAAGCACAGAGGGATCATCCATTTCTTAGGTAAAGGTCAACACCTGCATTGAACAGAGGGATCTTCCATTCCATATGTAATAGTAAACACCTGCAATGCACAGAGGGATCATCCATTCCTTAGATAAGGGTAAACACCTGCATTGCACAGATGGATCATCCATTCTGAAAGTAAAGGTAGAAACCTGTGTTGAACAGAGGGATCATCCTTCTTTAGGTAAAGGTAAACACCTGCGTTGAACAGAGGTATCATCCATTCCTTAGCTAACGATTAATACCTGCATTGAACAGAGGGATCATCCATTCCTTAGGAAAAGTTAAACACTTGCATTGCAAAGAGGAATCATCCATTCCTCAAGTAAAGGTAAACACCAGCATTGATCATAGGCATCTTCCATTCCTTAGGTAACAGTAAACACCTGCAACGCACAGAGGGATCATCCCACTCTGTACATAAACGTAAACAAGTGCATTGAAAAAAAGGATCATCCAATCCTTAGATAACAGTAAACACCTGCATTGAACAGAGGGGTCATCTATTCCTTAGGTAAAGATCAACACCTGCATTGCACAAAGGGATCATCCCATTCCTGATATAAATGTAAACACCTGCATTGCATAGAGGGTTCATTCATTTCTTAGGT
The DNA here is from genome assembly GCA_036365145.1 of Orientallactaga sibirica. Taxonomy (NCBI): domain Eukaryota; kingdom Metazoa; phylum Chordata; class Mammalia; order Rodentia; family Dipodidae; genus Orientallactaga; species Orientallactaga sibirica. Next base: position 155,776 of record JAEOAD010002042.1, read on the forward strand.
AAAGGTAAACACCTACAATGAACAGAGTGATCATCCATTCCTTAGGTAACTGTAAACACCTGCATTGAACAGAGGGATCATCCATTTCTTAGATAAAGGTAAAAACCTGCATTGAATAGAGTGATCATCTATTCCTTAGGTAAAGTTCACCTGAATTGCACCGAGGAATCATCCCATTCCTTAGGTAATTGTAAACACCTGCATTGCACAGAGGGATCATCCATTCCTTATGTAAGATCAACACCTGCATTGCACAGAGGGATCATCCATTCCTTATGTAACTGTAAACAACTGCATTGAAGAGAGGGATCCTCCATTCCTTAGATAATGGCAATCACCCCCATTGCACAGTGGGATGACCTGCTCCTTAGGTAAAGTTAAACACCTGCATTACACAGAGGGATCATCCATTCCTTAGGTAGTGGTAAACACTTGCATTGAACAGACGGATCCTCCATTCCTTAGATAATGGTAAACACCTGCATTGAACAGAGGTATCATGTATTCCTTAGGTAAAGATCAACACCTGCATTGCACAGAAGGGTCATCCATTCCTTAGGTAAAGGACAATACCTGCATTGCACAGAGGGATCTTCCATTCTTTAGGTAAAGATAAACACCTCCATTACACAGAGGAATCATCCTTTCCTAGGTAAAGGTGTACACCAGCATTGAACATAGGCATCTTCCATTCCTTATGGAATACTAAATACCTGCAATGCACAGAGGGATCATCCCACTCCTTATATAAACATAAACAACTGCATTGAACAGAGGGATCATCCATTCATTAGGTAAACATCTGCTTTGCACAGAGGGGTCATCCATTCCTTAGGTAAGAGGTGAAAACCTGCATTGCACAGAGGGACCATCCATTCCTTATGTAAAGATCAACACCTGCATTGAATAGAGAGATCATCCATTCCTTAGGTATAGGTCATGTATTCCTTAGGTAATTATTCAAACCTGCATTTCACAGAGGGATCATCCATACCGTAGGTAAAGCTCAACACCTGCATTGCACCGAAGGATAATCCATTCCTTAGGTAAAGGACAACACCTGCAATACACAGAGGGGTCTTACATTCATTAGGTAAAGATAAACACCTCAATTACACAGAGGAATCATCCTTTCCTTAGGTAAAGGTAAACTTCAGCATTGAACATAGGCTTCTTCCATTCCTTAGGTAATAGAAAACACCTGCGATGCAAAGAGGTATCATGCCATTACTTATATAAAAGTGAACGCCGGAATGGAAAAGAGGGATCATCCATTCCTTAGGTAAAGGTAAACACCTGCCTTGCACAGAGGGACGATCTATTCTTAAGTAAAGATCAACACCTGCATTGAACAGAGGGATCATCTATTCCTTAGGTAAAGATCAACACCTGCATTTCAAAGTGGTATCATCCATTCCTTAGGTAAAGTTCAACACCTGCCTGACCCAGAGGTATCATAAATTCTGTATGTAATGCTAAACACATGCATTGCACACAGGGAACACCCATTCCTTTGGTAAAGGGAAACACCTGCATTGAACAGAGGGATCTTCCATTCCTTGGGTAATAGTAATCCCCTGCAATGCACAGAGGGATCATCCAATCCTTATGTTATGGTAAACACCTGCATTGAACAGAGGGATCTTCCATTCGTCAGATAACTGTATACACCTGCATTGAAAGAGGGATCATCTATTCCTTAGGTAAAGATCAACACCTGCTTTCCACAGAGGGATTATCCCATTCCTTAGGTAAAGGGAAAAACCTGCATTGCACAGAGGGATCATCCATTCCTTATGTAATAGTAAACACCTGATTTGAACAGAGGGATCATCCAATCCTTAGATAAAGGTAAACACCTGCATTGAACAGAGGGATCACCTATTTCTTAGATAAGGATCAACACCTGCATTGCACAGAGGGAACATCCATACCGTAGTTAACGGTGATCACCTGCATTGCACAGAAGGATCATCCATTCCTTAGGTAAAGGACAACACCTGAAATACACAGAGAGATTCTCCATTCATTAGGTAAATATAAACACCTCCATTTCACAGAGGAATCATGCTTTCCTTAGGTAAAGGTAAACATCAGCATTGAACATAGGCTTCTTCCATTCCTTAGGTAATAGTAAACAACTGCAATGCACAGAGGGATCCTCCCATTTCTTGCATAAACTTAAATACCTGCATTGAACAGGGGGATCATCCATTCCTTAGGTAAATGTAAATACAGGCTTTTCACAGAGGGATCATCCATTCCTTATGTAAAGGTGAACACCTGCGTTGCACAGAGGGAACATCCATTCCTTAGGTAAAGATCAACACCTGCATTGAACAGAGGGATCTTCCATTCCTTAGGTACAAGTCAACACCGGCATTGCACAGAGGGATCATACATTACTTCGGTAAAGGTCAATAACTGCCTGCATCAGAGGGATCATCCATTCCTTATGTAAAGGTAAACACCTGCATTGAACAGAGGGATGATCCTTTCCTAAGGTAAATGTAAACACCTGCAATGCACAGACATATCATCCATTTCTTGCATAACAGAAAACACCTGCAATGCACAGAGGGATCGTCCCATTCCTTACATACAAGTAAACACCTGCATTGAACAGAGGGATCATCCATTCCTTAGGTAAGAGGTGAACACATGCATTGCAGAGGGATCATGCATTAATTACGTAAAGATCAACACCTACATTGCACAGAGGGATCATCTATTCCATAGGTAAAGATTAACAGCTGCATTTCACAGAGGGATCATCTTTTTCTTAGGTAAAGTTCAACACCTGCATTGTACAGAAAGATCATTCATTCCTTAGGTAAAGGACAACACCTGCATTGCACAGAGGGATCTTCCATTCCTTAGGTAAAGGTAAACACCTCCATTGCACAGAGGGATCATCCTTTCCTTAGGGAAAGTTAATCACCATCATTGAACATAGGCATGTTTCATTCCCTTGGTAATAGTAAAAACCTGCAATGCACAGAGGGATCATCCCTTCTTTACATAAATGTAAACACTTGCATGCACAGAGGGATCATCCATTCCTCAGTTAAAGATCAACACCTGCATTGAACAGAGGGATCATCCATTCCTTAAGTAAAGGTCAACACCTGCATTCCACTCAGCAAACATCCATTCATTTGGTAAAGGTAAACACCTGCATTGAACAGAAGTATTTTCCATTCCTTATGTAATAGTAAACACCGCAATGCACAAAAGGATATTCCATTCCTTAAGTAAATGTAAACAGATGCAATGCACAGAGTGATCATCCATTCCACAGGTAATGGTAAACAACTGCATGGCACAGAAGGATGATCCATTCCTTAGGTAAAGGTCAACAACTGCATTGCCAGAAGGATCATCCATTCCTTATATATAGGACAATAAGTGCATTGCACAGAGGGATCATCCATTCCTTAGGTAAAGGTCAACACCGGCATTTCACAAAGGGATCTTCCATTCATTAGGTAAAGATAAAAAGCTCCATTGCACACAGGAAAAACCCTTTCCTTTGGTAAAGTTAAACACCAGCGTTGAACATAGGCATCTTCCATTCCTTAGGTAATAGTAAACCGCGGCAATGCACAGAGGGATCATACCATTCCTTAGGTAAAGATAAACACTTTCATTGTACAGAGGGATCATCCATTCATTAGGTAAAAGGTCCAAACCTGCATTGCACAGAGGGATCATCCATTCCTTAGTTAGAGGTCAACACCTGCCTGGCCCAGAGGGATCATCTATTCCTTATGTAAAGTAAAACACCTGCATTGCACACAGGGAACATCCATTCCTTTGGTAAAGGTAAACACCTGCATTGAACAGAGGGATCTTCCATTCCTTAGGCAACAGTAAACACCTGCAATGCACAGAAGAATTATTCATTCCTAAGGTAAATGTAAAAACCTGCAAAGCACAGATGGATCATCGTTTCTTAGGTAAAGGTCAACAAATGCCTGACCCAGAGGGATCATCAATTCCTTATGTAAAGTTAAACACCTGCATTGCACACAGGGAACATCCATTCCTTTGGTTAAAGTAAACTCCTGCCTTCAGCAGAGGGATCTTCCTTAACTAGGTAATAGTAAACACCTACAATGAACAGAGGGATTATCCATTCCTAAGATAAAGGACAACACCTGCATTGCACACAGGTATCATCCATTCCTTAGGTAAAGTCAACATGTGCCTGCCCAGAGGGATTATCCATACTTTAGGTAAAGGTAAACACCTGCATTGAACAGAGGGATCTTCCATTCCTAAGTTAAATGTAAACACCTGCAATGCACAGAGGGATCATCCATTCATTCCTTAGGGAAAGGTAAACACCTGCAATGCACATAGGTATCATCCATTCCTTAGGTAAGGATAAACACCTGAATGGCACAGAGGGATCATCCATTCCTTAAGTAAAAGTAGAAACCAGCGTTGAACACAGGGATAATCCTTCTTTAGGTAAAGGTAAACACCTGCATGGAACAGAGGGATCATCTATTCCTTAGTGAAAGATCAACACCTGAATTGCACAGAGGGATCATCCCATTAATTAGGTAAAACTAAAGACCTGCATTGCACAGAGGTATCATCTATTCATTAGGTAAATGTAAACACCTGCAATGCACAGAGGGATCATCCATTCCTTAGGAAAACGTCAACACCTGCATCCTACAGAGGGTTCATCTATTCATAAGGTAAAGATAAACACTCCATTGCACAGAGGAATCATCCTTTCCTTAGGTAAAGGTAAACACCAGCATTGAACATAGGCATCTTACATTCCTGAGGTAATAGTAAACACCTGCAATACACAGAGGGATCATGCTATCCCTTACATAAACGTAAACACCTGCATTGAACAGAGGGATCATCCATTCCTTAGGTAAATGTAAACACCTGCATTGCACAGAGGGATCATCTATTCCTTAGTTAAAGGTGAACACCTGCATTGCACAGAGGGATCATTCAATCCTTAGGTAAGTTGAACAACTGCATTGAACAGATGTATCATTCATTACTTAGGGAAAGGTCAACACCTGCCTCCCCAAGAGGGATCATCCATTCCTTATGTAAAGGTAATCGACTGCATTGCACACAGTAAACAACAGTTCCTTTGGTAAAGGTAAACACCTGCACTGAACAGAGGAATATTACATTCCTTAGGTAATAGCAAACATCTGCAACGCACAGAGAGACCATCCATTCATTAGGTAATGGTAAACACCTGCATTGCACAAAGTGATCATCCATTCCGTGGATAACGGAAAGCACCTGCATGGAACAGAGGGATAATCGATTCCTTTCGTAATTGTCAACACCTGCATTTCACAGAGGGATCATCCATTCCTTAGGTAAAGGTCAACACCTACCCGGCCAAGAGGGATCATGCATTCCTTATGTAAAGGTAAACACCTGCATCACACACAGTGAACATCCATACCTTTTGTAAAGGTAAACACCTGCATTGAAAAGAGGGATCTTTCATTCCTTAGGTAATAGTAAACGCCTGCAATGCACAGGGGGATCATCCATTCCTTAGGTAAAGCTAAAAACCTGCATTGCACAGAGGAATCATCCATTGCTTAGGTAACTGTAAACACCCGCACTGAACAGAGGGATCATCTACTCCTTATGTAAAGGTGAACACCTGCATTGCACAGAGGGATTATCCAATCCTTAGGTTAGTTCAACACCTGCAATGAACAGATGTGTCATTCATTCCTTAGGTAAAGGTCAACACGTGCCTGTCCAAGAGGGATTATCCCTTCCTTATTTAAATGTAAACACCTGCATTTCACACAGTAAACACCAGTTCTTTGGTACAGGTAAACACCTGCATTTAACACAGGGATCTGCCATTCCTTAGGTAATAGTAAACATCTGTAATGCACAGAGGGATCATCCATGCCTTAGGTAAAGGTCAACACCTGACTGGCCGAGAGGGATCATCCATTACTTATGTGAAGTTAAACACTTGCATTGCACAGATGGATCATCCATTCCTTAGGTTAAGTTAACACCTGCATTGAACAGAGGGATCTTCATTCCATAGGTAATAGTAAACACCTGCAATGCACAGAGGGATCATCCATTCCTTGGTTAAGGGTAAACACCTGCATTGCAGAGAGGGATCATCCATTCCTTCGGTAAAGGTCAACACCTGACTGGCCCAGAGGGATCATCCATACCTTATGTAAAGGTAAACACCTACATTGCACACAGAGAACATCCATTCCTTTTGTAAAGGTAAAAACCTGTATTGAACAGAGGTATCTTTAATTCCTTAGGTAACAGTAATCACCTGCAATGCGCAGAGAGATTATTAATTCCTAAGACAAATATAAACGCCTGCAATGCCGGGGGGTTGTCATCCATTCCTTAAGTAAAGCTAAAAACCTGCATTGCACAGAGGGATCATCCATTCCTTAGGTAAAGGTCAACACCTGACTGGCCCAGAGGGATCATCCATACCTTATGTAAAGGTAAACACCTTCATTGCACACAGGGAACATCCATTCCTTAGGTAATAGTAAACACCTGCAATGCACAGAGGGATCATTCCTTCCTAAGGTAATGGTCAACACCTGCATTGCACAGAGGGATCATCCATTCCTTAGGTAAAGGTCAACACCTGCCTGGCCCAGAGGGATCATCTATTCCTTATGTAAAGTTAAACACCTGCATTGCACACAGGGAACATCCATTCCTTTGGTAAAAAGGTAAACGCCTGCATTGAACAGAGGGATCTTCCATTCCTTAGGCATCAGTAAACACTTGCAATGCACAGAAGAATTATTCATTCCTAAGGTAAATGTAAAAACCTGCAAAGCACAGATTGATCAATCGTTTCTTAGGTAAAGGTCAACACATGCCTGGCGCAGAGGGATCATTAATTCCTTATGTAAAGTTAAACACCTGCATTGCACACAGGGAACATTCATTCCTTTGGTAAAGGTAAACTCCTGCCTTCAGCAGAGGGATCTTCCTTAACTAGGTAATAGTAAACACCTACAATGAACAGAGGGATTATCCATTTTAAGATAAAGGTCAACACCTGCATTGCACACAGGTATCATGAATTCCTTAGGTAAAGTGAACACCTGCCTGCCCAGAGGGATTATCCATAGCTTAGGTAAAGGTAAACACCTGCATCGAACAGAGGGATCTTCCATTCCTAAGTTAAATGTATACACCTGCAATGCACAGAGGGATCATCCATTCCTTAGGTAAGGGTAAACACCTGAATGGCACAGAGGGATCATCCATTCATTAAGTAAAAGTAGAAACCAGAGTTGAACACAGGGATAATCCTTCTTTAGGTAAACGTAAACACCTGCATGGTACAGAGGGATCATCTATTCCTTAAAGATCAACACCTGCATTGCACAGAGGGATCATCCTATTAATTATTTAAAACTAAACAACCGCATTGCACAGAGGGATCATCCATTCCTTAGGTAAAGGTAAACACCTGCAATGCGCAGAGGGATCATACATTCCTTAGGAAAACGTCAACACCTGTATTGTACAGAGGGGTTCATCTATTCATAAGTTAAAGATAAACACTCCATTGCACAGAGGAATCATCCTTTCCTTAGGTAAAGCTAAACACCACAATTGAACATAGGAATCTTACATTCCTGAGGTGATAGTAAACACCTGCAATACACAGAGTGATCATGCTATTCCTTACATAAACGTAAACACCTGCATTGAACAGACGGATCATCCATTCCTTAGGTAAATGTAAACACCTGCATTGCACAGAGGAATCATCCAATCATTATGTAAGTTGAACACCTGCATTGAACAGATGTATCATTCATTACTTAGGTAAAGGTCAACACTTGCCTGCACAGGAGGGATAATCCATGCCTTATGTAAAGCTAAACGCCTGCATTGCACACAGTAAACAACAGTTCCTTTGGTAAAGGTAAACAACTGCATTGAACACAGAGAACATCCATTACATTGGTAAAGATAAACATCGGCATTGACAGAATGATCGTCTATTCCTTAGGTAAAGGTAAACACCCGCATTGAACAGAGGGATCTTCCATTCCATAGGTAATAGTAAACACCTGCAATGCACAGAGGGATCATCCATTCCTAAGACAAATATGAACACCTGCAATGCACAGAGGCATCATCCATTTCTTAGGTAACTGTAAAAATATTCATTGAACAGAGGGATCATACATTCCTTAGATAATGGTAAACACCTGCATTGAACAGAACGATCATCCTTTCCTAAGATAACGTTAAACACCTGCATTAAACAGAGGGATCATTCATTCTTTAGGTAAAAGTCAACACCTGCCTGCCACAGAGGGATCATCCATTCCTTATCTAAAGGTATACACCTACATTGCACACAGAGAACATCGATTAGCTTTGTAAAGGTAAACACCTTCATTGAACAGAGGGATATTTCATTCCTTGGGTAATAGTAAACACCTGCAATGCACAGAGAGATCATCCATTCCTAAGACAAATATAAACTCCTGCAATGCAGAGACACATCAGACACATCATCCATTCCTTGGGTAAAGCAAAAAAACCTGCATTGCACAGAGGGATAATCCATTCCTTAGGTAATGGTCAACACCTGCATTGCACAGAGGGATCATCCATTCCTTAGGTAAAGGTCAACACCTGCCTGGCCCAGAGGGATCATCCATGTCTTATGTAAAGGTAAACACCTGCATTGCACACAGAGAACATCCATTCTTTTTCTAAAGGTAAACACCTGCATTGAATAGAGGGATATTTCATTCCTTAGGTAATGGCCAACACCTGCAATGCACAGAGGGTTCATCCATTACTAAGACAAATATAAACACCTGCAATGCACATAGGGATCCTCCATTCCTTAGGTAAAGCTAAAAACCTGCATTGCACAGAGGGATCATCCATTCCTTAGGTAACTGTAAACACCTGCATTGAACAGTTGGATCATCCATTCCTTACATAAGGGTAAGCACCTGTATTGAACAGAGGTATCATCTATTCCTTAGGTAAAGATCAAAACCTGCATTGCACAGAGGGATCATGCCATTCCTTAGGTGAAGCTGAACACCTGCATTGCACACATGGATCATCCATTCCTTAGGTAATGGGAAACACCTGCATTGAACAGAAGGATCATCCATTCCTTAGGTAGAGGTAAACACCTGCATTGCACACATGGATCATCCTTTCCTTAGATAATGGTAAACACCTGCGTTGAAGAGAGGGATCATCCATTCCTTAGGGAAAGGTAAACAACTGAGTTGCACAGACTGTTCATCCATTCCTTATGTTCGAGGTGAACACGTGAATTGCACAGAGGGATCATCCATTCCTTAGATAAAGATCAACGCCTGTATTAAACAGAGAGATCATCCATTCCTAAGGTAAAGGTAAACACCTGCATTGCACAGAGAGTTCATCCATTCCTTAGGTAAAGGTCAACACCTGCCTGTCCAAGAAGGATCATACATTCCTTATGTGATGGTAACACCTGCATTGCACACAGGGAAGATACATTCCTTTGGTAAAGTTAAACACCTGCATTGAAAAGAGGGATCATCCATTCCTTAGGTAATGGTAAACACGTGCAATGCACGGAGGGATCAATCATTCCTTAGGTAAAGGTCAACTCCTGCATTGCACAGAGGGATCATCCATTCTTTGGTAAAGGTCAACACCTGCATTGCACAGAGGGATCATCCATTCCTTAGGTAAAGGTAAACACCTGACTGGCCCAGAGGGATCATCCATACCTTACGTAAAGTGTAAACACCTGCATTGCGCACAGGGAATATCTATTAATTAGGTAATAATAAACATCTGCAATGCACAGAGGGATCATCCGTTAGTAAGGTAAATGGAAACAACTACAATGCACAGAGGGATTGTCTATTCCTTAGGTAAGGGTATACATCTGCTTTGAACAGGGGGATCATCCATTCCTTAGGGAACAGTAAACACCTGCATTGCAAAGAGGGATCATCCATTCCTTAGGTAATGGTAACCATGTGCATTGACCAGGGGGATCATCCATTCCTAAGATTAAGGTAAACACCTGCATGAACACAGGGATCATCTATTCTTTAGGTAAAGATCAACACCTGCATTGCAGAGAGGGATCGTCCATTACTTAGGTAAAGGTAAACACCTGCATTGCACAGAGGGATCATCCATTCCTTAGGTAATGGTAAACACCTGGTTGCAAAGAGGCATCATCCATTCCTTAGATAACGATAAACACCTGCATTGAACAGAGGGATCATCCATTTCTTTGGTAATGGCCTACATCTGCAAATGCACAGAGGGATCATCCATTCTTTAGGTAAAGGACAACACCTGCCTGACCAATAGGGATAATCCATTCCTTATGTAAATGTAAAAACCTGCATTGCACACAGAGAACATCCATTCCTTTTGTAAAGGTAAACACCAGCATTGAACAGAGGAATCTTTCATTCCTTAGGTAATAATAAACACCTGCAATGCACAGAGGGATCATCCATTCCTAAGACAAATATAAACACCTGCAATGCACAGGGGGATCATCCATTTATTAGGTCAAGCTAAAAACCTGCATTGCACAGAGGTAGCATCCATTCCTTAGGGAACTGTAAACAGCTGCCTTGAACAGAGGGATCATCTATTCCATAGATAAGGGTAAGCACCTGCATTGCACAGAGGGATCATCCATTCATTACATAAAGGTAAACACCTGCGTTGAAGAGAGGGGTCATCTATTCCTTAGATAAAGATCAACACCTGCACTGCACAGAGGGATTAACGATTCCTTAAGTAAAGTTCAACATCTGCATTTCACAGAATTTCATCCATACCTTAGGTAAAGGACAACACCTGCATTGCACAGAGGTATCTTCCATTCATTAGGTAAAGATAAACACCTACATTGCAGAGAGGAATCATCCTTTCCTTAGGGAAAGGTAAACACCAGCATTGAACGTAGGCATCTTCCATTCCTTAGGTAATAGTAAACACCTGCAATGCACAGAGCATCATCGCATTCCTTACATAAACGTAAACACCTGCAATGAACAGAGGGATCATCCATTCGTTAGGGAATCGTAAACACCTGCAATGCACAGAGGGATCATACATTCCTTTGGTAAAGATAGACACCTGCATTGCACATAGGGATCATCCTTTCCTTAAGTAAAGGTAGAAACCTGCTTTGAACAGAGGGATCATAGTTCTTCAGGTAAAAGTAAACACCTGCGTTGAAAAGAGGGATCATCCTTTCCTTAGATATCGGTAAACACCTGCATTGAACAGAGGGATCATATATTCCTTAGGTAAAGATCAACACCTGCATTGCACACTGGGATCATCCCATTCATTATGTAAAGGTAAACACTTGCATTGCACAGATGGATCATCCATTCCTCTGATAAACGTAAACAGCAGCATTGAAAGTAGGCATCTTCCATTCTTTAGGTAATAGTAAACACCTGCAATGCACAGAGGGATCATCCTACTCCTTACATGAACGTAAACAACTGCATTGAACAAAGGGATCCTCCATTCCTTAGATAATGGTAAACAGCAGGATTGAACAGAGGGATCACCTATTTCTTAGGTAAAGATCCACACCTACATTGCACAGGGGGTTCATCCCATTCCTAGTTAAAGATAAACACATGCATTGCACAGAGGGATCACCAATTCCTTAGGTAAAGGTAAACATCTGTATTGCAGAGAGGAATCATCCATTTCTTAGGTAACTCTAAACACCTACATTGGACAGAGGGATTATACATTCCTTAGATAAAGTTTAACACCTGCATTGAACAGAGGGATCACCTATTCCCTAGGTTAAGTTCAACATCTGCATTGCACAGAGCGATCATCCATTTCTTAGGTCCTGGTAAACACCTGCATTGAACAGAGGGATCATCCAATCCTTAATGGTAAACACCTGGATTGAACATAGGGATCATCTATACCTTAAGTAAAGATCAACACCTGCATTACACAGACGGATCATCCATTCCTTAAGTAATAGCAAACACCTGCATTGAACAGAGGAATCATCCATTCATTAGATAACAGAAAACACCAGCATTCAACCAAGGGATCATGCATTCCTTAGGTTAAGATCAACACTTGCATTTCACAGAGGGACCATCAATTCCTTAAGTAAAGTTTGACATCTGCATTGCACAGAAGGATCATCAATTCCTTAGGTGAAGGACAATGCTTGCATTGCACAGAGGGATCTTCCACTCATTAGGTAAAGATAAACACCTCCACTGCACAGAGGAATCATCCTTTTCTTAGGTAAAGGTAAACACGTGCAATGCACAGAGGGAACGTCCATTCCTTAGGTAAAGGTCAACACCTTACTGGCCCAGAGGGATCATCCATTCCTTATATGAAGTTAAACACCTGCATTGCACAGAGGGATCATCCATTCCTTAGGTAAATGTAAACACCTGCATTGAACAGAGGGAACTTCCATTCATGAGGTAAAGATAAACACCTCCACTGCACAGTGGAATCATCCTTTCCTTATTTAAAGGTAAACACCAGCATTGAACATAGGCATCTTCCATTCTTTAGGTAATAGTAAACACCTGCAATTCACAGAGGAATCATCCCATTCCTTACATGAACTTAAACACCTGCATTGAACTGAAGGATCATCCATTCCTTAGGTAAGGGCAAACACCTGCCTAGCACAGAGGAATCACCCAATCCTTAGGTAAAGGTCAACACCTGCCTGACCCAGAGGGATCATCCATTCCTTATGGAAAGGTAAAAACCTGCACTGCACACAGAGAACATCCATTCTTTTTGTAAAGGTAAACACCAGCATTGAACAGAGGGATCTTTCATTCCTTAGTTAATAGTAAACACCTGCACTGCACAGAGGGATCATCCATTCCTAAGACAAATATAAACACCTTTAATGCACAGGGGGGATCATCCATTTATTATGTCAAGCTAAAAACCTGCATTTCACAGAGGGATTATCCATTCCTTAGGGAACTGTAAACAGCTGCCTTGAACAGAGGGATCATCCATTCCTTAGATAAGGGTAAGCACCTGCATTGAACAGAGGGATTATCTATTACTTAGGTAAAGATCAATATCTGCATTGCACAAAGGGATCATATCATTCCTTAGGTAAATATAAACACCTTCATTGCACAGAGGGATCATCCATTCCTTAGGTAATGGTAAACACCTGGATTACACAAAGGGATCCTCCATTTCGTGGATAATGGTAAACACCTGCATTGAACACAGGGATAATCTATTCCTTTGGTAATTTTCAACACCCGCATTGAACAGAGGGATCATCCATTCTTTTGTAAAGGTAAACACCTGCATCACACACAGAGAACATCCATTCCTTTTGTAAAGGTAAACACCTGCATTGAAACGAGGGATCTTTCATTACTTAGGTAATAGTAAACGCCTGCAATGCACAGAGGGATCATCCATTCCTTAGGTAAATGTAAACACCTGCCTTGCACAGAGGGATCATATATTCCTTAGGTAAAGGTGAACACCTGCATTGCACAGAGGGATTATCCAATCCTTAGGTGAGTTCAACACCTGCATTGAACAGATGTGTCATTCATTCCTTAAGTAAAGGTCAACAAGGTCCTGTCCAAGTGGGATTATCCCTTCCTTATTTAAATGTAAACACCTGCATTGCACATAGTAAACACCAGTTCCTTTGGTACAGGAGAACACCTGCATTGAACAGAGGGATCTTTCATTTCTTAGGTAATAGTAAACACCTGCAACACACAGAGGGATCATCCAATGCTAAAGTAAATGTAAACGCCTGCAATTCACAGAACGATCATCCATTCCTTAGGTAACGGAAAACACGTGCAATGCACAGAGGGATCATCCATTCCTTAGGTAAAAGTCAACACCTGACTACGAAGAGGGATCATCCATTCCTTATATGAAGTTAAACACCTGCATTGCACAGATGAATCATCCGTTCTTTAGGTAAAGGTAAACACCTACATTGAACAGAGGGATCTTCCATTCATTAGGTAAAGATAAACACCTCAATTGCAGAGAGAAATCATCCTTTCCTTAGGGAAAGGTAAACACCAGCATTGAACATAGGCATCTTCCCTTCCTTAGGTGATAATAAACACCTGCAATGCACATAGGGATCATCACATTCCTTACATAAACATAAACACCTGCAATGAACAGAGGTATCATCCATTCTTTGGGGAAAGGTAAACACCTGAGTTCCACAGAGGGATCATCCATTTCTTAGGTAAAGGTCAACCCCTGCATTTTACAGAGGGATCATCCATTCCTTAGGTAAAGGTCAACACCTGACTGGCCCAGAGGGATCATCCTTACCTTATGTAAACTCCTGCATTGCACAGAGAGAAAATCCATTCCTTTTGTAAAGGTAAAAACCTGCATTGAACAGAGGTATCTTTCATACCTTAGGTAATAGTAAACACCTGCAATGCACAGAGGGATTATGAATTCCTAAGACAAATATAAACGCCTGCAATACCTGGGGGGTCATCCATTCCTTAAGTAAAGCTAAAAACCTGCATTGCACAAGGGGATCATCCATTCCTTAGGTAAAGATCAACACCTGCATTGCAGAGAGTGATCATCCATTCCTTAGGTAAAGGTCAACACCTGACTGGCCCATAGGGATCATCAATAACTTATGTAAAGGTAAACACCTGCTTTGCACACATGGAACATCCATTCCTTAGGTAATAGTAAACACCTGAAATGCACAAAGGGATCATTCATTCCTAAGGTAACGGTCAACACCTGCATTGCACAGAGGGATCATTCATTCCTTAAGTAAAGGTCAACACCTGACTGGCCCATAGGGATCATCCATAACTTATGTAAAGTTAAACACCTGCATTGCACACAGAGAACATACATTCCTTTTGTAAAGGTAAACACCTGCATTGAACAGAGGTATCTTTCATTCCTTAGGTAATAGTAAACTCTTGCAATGCACAGAGGGATTATCAATTCCTAAGACAAATATAAATGCCTGCAATGCCCAGGGGGTCATCCATTATTAGGGAAAGCTAAAAACCTGCATTGCACAGAGGGATCATCCATTCCTTATGTAAAGGTAAACACCTGCATTGCACAGATGGATCATCCATTCTTTAGGTGTTGGTAAACACCTGCATTGAACAGAGGTATCTTTCACTCCTTAGGTAATAGGAAACACCTGCAATGCAAAGAGGGATCATCGATTCCTTAGGTTAAGCTAAAAAGCTGCATCACAGAGGGATCATCCATTCCTTAGGAAACTTTTGTAAAGGTAAACACCTGCATTGAACAGAGGGATCATCCATTCCTTAGATAACGGTAAACACCTGCGTTGAAGGGAGGGATCTTCCAATCCTTAGGTAAAGATTAACACCTGCCTTGCACAGAGGGATCATCGATTCCTGAAGTAAAGTTCAACATCTGCATTACACATAAGGTCATTCATTCCTTAGGTAAAGGACAACAGCTGCATTGCACAGAGGTATCTTCCATTCATTAGGTATATATAAATACCTCCATTGCACAGAGGAATCATCCTTTCCTTAGGTTAAGGTAAACACCAGCATTGAATCTAGGCATCTTCCATTCCTTAGGTAATAATAAACACATGCAATGCAGAGAGGGATCATCCCATTTCTTACATAAACGTAAACACCTGCAATGAACAGAGGGATCATCCATTCCTTAGTGAAAGGTAAACACCTGAGGTACACAGACGGATCATCCATTCCATAGGTACGAGGTGAACTCGTGCATTGCACAGCGGGATCATCCATTCCTTACGTAAAGGTCAACACCTGCATTGTACAGAGGGATCAACCATTCCATAGGTAAAGGTAAACACATGCATTGTACAGAGAGTTCATCCATTCCTAAGGTAAAGGTCAACGCCTGCCTGGGCAAGAAGGATCATCCAACTTCCGGCCAAGATGGCGTTAGCCTAACCTCGCCTTACCTTACAAGGAAGTAAAACCTAGATATTTAAACTTTTAAAAGATTTCCTAAAGGGTTTGCCTGCCCCTGCATCCAGCTAGAGGGAGGGGGTGGATGAAAAATTAGGGAATCCACTGATTCCCATGCTCTAGGATAGGGACCACCTGACGCCGCAGACCCTGCAGGTCCAAGTGACTGGTGGAAGTCCACCGTTAGCTGATAGCTCCATCGCAACCTGACCTGGTACCGCTGCAGACCCTGCAGGTCCAAGTGACCAGAGGAAGTCCACCATTAGTTGCTAGCGCCTGGCACAGCCCGATCTGGGGCCATTAGCTGCCAGTGCCCAGCGCGACCTGACCTGGGACCGATGCAGAACCTCTTAGTCCGAGTGACTGGCAGAAGTCCGCCATTAGCCGCCAGCACCCAGCGCGACCTGACTCGGACTGCCCCAGACCCTGCTGGTCCAAGTGAGCAGTGCAACTCTGCCATTAGCTGCTAGAACCTGGAGTGGCCCGATCTGGGACTGCAGGGTACCCTGTTGGTCCCATTGACCGGCTGAAGCAGCCATTAGCCGCTCAGACCCCTCCCTCGCTGTCCACATCCCCATCACTGGCAAGGAGCCCCTCTAGCCTTCCTAAGCCCTATCAGCAGTCATGTACCATCACTCCCCCCTCCCAGGGCAGAGCAGGGATCCATGGAGGTAGGCCAGTGCTCCTTCCCCACCCTGCCTCAGTGCCACTAGGGTGATTGTGGTGCCCAATCCCTCCCACCTACATAAAGAACACAGACCAGCAGGCCAGTATCCCCCACACCAGCCTACCAGAACTCCAGGGACCACTGCCCTGACAATCACCACTGCACCCCACCCCACCCCAGGACAGCAGGCTAACATTCCATACACAAGGTACCTGAATCATTGCGATGGGCAAACTACAGTGAAAAAGGAATAGCATGAAAAACCAGACACAAGTAAATCCACCTAGACTATCCAGTCCTATAACGGATGTTTCAAATCAAAGCATAGAAGAGACAATAGATTCAGAACCCCAAAATGAAGTGACTAGCTATGCAACCCTGGCCAAGCCAAGAGCACAACTCACAGAAACTCAACAAAGAGCCAACAATGCTATGAATGTTATCCTTCTAGACTGGACCTAGGAGAAAAGAACCAGGAAGGGCTCCAAAGGCAGTTAAATGAACTGAAGGAGAATGAAAAAAGAGAGGTCCTCAATAAACAGCTGGATAAGTTCAATGAAGACATGAAGAAATGCAGGGATGAACTCCAAGAAGCATTAAGAAAATTGGAAAATTACACAAAAAGGGAACTAGACAGAGGGATGGAGACTATACATTAAAAAAACTGTAGAAAATATGAACCAAATAGAATGGGCCCAAAACTCTATAGAAGCCCTTAAGAACAGAGTAAGTCCAGTGGAAGATAGAAACTCAGAACTGGAAGACAGAACAGAAGAAACAGTCTGTGAGTCCAAAAATTTCAACAACTTCAAAAACTTCTGTGAACAGAACATGAGGGAAATGTGGGACACTCTTAAGCGCCCAAACATCAGGATCAGGGACATACCAGGGGAGGAAGAAAGACAGACCAAAGAAATGGAAAGCCTATCCAACAAAATAATTGAAGAAAACTTTCCCGCTCTCTCAAAGAAAACTCCATCCAATTACAAGAAGCTATTGAACTCCAAACAGAATGGACCAAAGAAGAAATTCTCCAAGACACATTATCTTTAAGACTCTAAATATCAAACACAAAGAGAAAATCCTAAAAACAGCCAGGGAAAAACAACACATTACATATAAAGGGAACCCCATAAAAATTAACCCAGACTTCTCAATGGAAACCCTAAAAGCCAGAAGGGCCTGGAATTCAACACGGCAAACTCTAAGAACCCATGGATTCCAGCCCCCAGTACTCTACCCGGCAAAAGCAATACACAGAGGGATCATCCCATTACTTACATAAATGTTAACACCTGCATTGAACAAAATGATCATAAATTCCTTAGGTAAAGTAAAACCCGTGCCTTGCACAGAGTGATCATCCATCCCTTACGTAAGAGTTGAACACTGGCATTGCACAGAGGGATCAACAATTCCTTAGGTAAAGGTCAACACCTGCCTTGCACAGATAGATCATCCATTCCTTAGGTAAAGGTCAAAACCTGTCTGGCACAGAGGGATCATCCATTCCTTATGTAAAGGTAAAAAAGTGAATTACACACAGGGAACATCCATTCCCTTGGTAAAGGTAAACACCTTCATTGCATAGAGGGATCATTCAATCCCTAGGTAACTGTAAACACCTGCATTGAACAGAGGAATCATCCATTCCTTAGATAATGGTAAGCACCTGCATTGAACAGAGGGATCATCTATTCCTTAGGTAAAGATCAACAACTGCAATGCACAGAGGATCCTCCATTCATTAGGTAAAGGTAAACACCTTCATTGAACAGAGTGATCACCCATTCCATAGGTAAAGTTCAACACCTGCACTGCACAGAGGGATAATCCATTCCTTAGGTAAAGGACTACACCTGCATTGCACAGAGGGATCTTCCATTCCTTCAAAAAAGATCTACACGTGCATTGAACAGAGGTATCATCCATTCCTTAGTCAAAGGTCAGCACCTGCATTGCACAGGGTGATCATCCATATGTTATGTAATGGTAAACACATGCAGTGCACACAGGGAACATCCATTTTTTGACAGGTAAACTCCTTCATTGCACAGAGGGATCTTCGATTCCTTAGGTAAAGTTGAACACCTGCATTGCACACAGGGATTGTGGTAGTTTGAATATATGTCCCCCAATATATTCAACGTTTTATTAGTTATAGTTTGCATCTGCAATCATCTTGCTAGAGGCAAGGTCACTGGGGGCCCGCTCTTAAGGTGTGGTGATGGTTTGAGATTCCATTGTAATGATATGCAAATGAGCCTAGCAGGAATTCCTGAAGTGTACTGTGTGACCTTTTGGCAGTAGTTTTGCTCTGTGTGCTGTAGTGGCTGGTTGGTTTCTCTCTCTCTCTGCTTGGCCCTGTGGAGAGCAGGCCGCTTTTCTTGCCATTATGGAACGTCTCCTGGATCTGTGAGCTTCAATAAATAACATCCCTTCCTCCATAACTGTGCCTGGTCTGGAAGTTCATCTCAGCGAAACTGAAGCTGTCTGCTACAGGGATCATTCTTTCCTTAGGTAAATATCAACACCTGCATTGAGCGGAGGGATGATCCATACCTTAGATAATGGTAAACACATGCATTGAACAGAGGGATTATCCATTCCTAAGGTAAATGTGAACACCTTCCATACACAGAGCGATTGTCCTTTCCTTGGGTAAGGGTAAACACCTTCAATGCACAGAGGGAACATCCATTCCTTAGGAAAGGGTGAACACCTGCATTGAACAGAGGGATCATCCTTTCCTTAAGTAAAGGTAGAAACCTGCGTTGAACAGAGGGATCATCCTTCTTTAGGTAAAGGTAGACACCTGCGTTGAACAGAGGTGTCATCCATTCTGTAGGTAACAGTAAACACCTGCATTGAACAGAGGGTTCATCCACTCCTTAGGTAACAGTGAAAACCTGCATTGAACAAAGGGATCATCTATTCCTTAGGTTAAGATCACCACCTGGATTGCACAGAGGTATCGTCCCATTCCTTAGGTAAAGGAAACACATGCATTGCACAGAAGGATTCATCAATTCCGTATGTAGAGGTAAACACCTGTTTGAACAGAAGGATAATCCATTCCTTAGGTAACTGTAAATACCTGCATTGAACACAGGGATCATCCATTCCTTAGATAATGGTAAACACCTGCATTGAACAGAGGGATCATCCATTCCTTAGGTAATGGTAAACACCTGCATTGAACAGAGGGATCATCAATTCCTTAGTTAAAGATCAAAACCTGCATTGCACAGAGGGATCACCCATTCCTTAGGTAAAGATCAACACCTGCATTGCACAAAAGGATCATCCATTCCTTAGGTAAAGGACAACACCTGCATTGCACAGAGGGATCTTCCATTCATTAGGTAACGATAAACACCTCCATTGCACAGAGGAATCATCCTTTCCTTAGGGAAAGGTAAACACCAGCATTGAACATATGCATCTTACATTCCTGAGATAATAGCAAACACCTGCAATGCACAGAGCGATCACCCATGCCTAAGTTAAAGGTCAACACCTGAATTTCACAGAGGTATCATCCATTCCTTAGGTAAAGGTCAGCACCAGCCTGCTGAGAGGGAACATCCATTCCTTATGCAAAGGTAAACACCTGCATTGCACACAGGGAACATACCTCTACTTGGGAAAGGTAAACACCTGCATTGAACATAGGGATCATCCATTCCTTAAGTCAAGGGAAACACCTGCATTGAACAGAGGGATCTACCATACCTTAGGTAATAGTATACACATGCAATGCACAGAGGGATCATCCATTCCTTAGGTAAAGGTAAACACCTGAGTTGAACAGAGGTATCATCCATTCCTTAAGAAAAGGTAAACACCTGTATTGAATAGAGGTATCATCCATTCCTGGAGAAAAGGTAAACACCTGTATTGAACAGAGGGATCATCCCATTCCTTATGTAACAGTGAACACCTGCAATGCACAGAGAGATCATCCCATTCCTTACATAAACGTAAAAAAACCTGCATTGTATACATGGATCATCCATCCCTTACATAAAGGTAAACACCTGCCATGCACACAGGGATCATCAATTCCTAAGGTAAATATGAACACCTGCAATGCACAGAGGGATCATCCATTCCTTAGGTAAATGTAATCACCTGCATTGCACTGACACATCATCAATTCCTTAGGTAAATGAAAACACCAGCATTGAACAGAGGCATCATCCATTCCTCAGATAATGGCAAACACCTGCAATGAACAAAGGGATCATCTATTCCTTTGGTAAAGTTCAACAACTGGATTGTACAGATGTATCATCCCATTCCTTAGGTAATGGTAAACACCTGGATTGCACAAAGGGATCATCCATTCCTTAGATAACGTTAAACACCTGCATTGAACAGAAGGATCATCCATTCCTTAGGTAAAGGAAAACACCTGCATTGCACAGAGGGATCATCCATTCCTTAGGTAAAGCTCAATACCTGCCTGGCCCAGAGAGATTATGAACTCATTATGTAAAGGTAAACAACAGCATTGCAAACAGAGAACATCCATTCCTTTTGTAATGGTAAACACCTGCATGGAACAGAGGGATCTTCCATTCCTAAGTTAAATGTAAACATCTGCAATGCACAGAGGGAAAATCCATTTTTAGGTATGGGTAAACACCTGAATTGCACAGAAGGATCATCCATTACTTAAGTAAAAGTAGAAACCTGTGTTGAACAAAGGGATAATCCTACTTTAGGTAAAGGTAACCACCTACATTGAACAGAGGGATCATACATTCCTTAGGTAAAGATCAATACCTGCATTGCAGAGAGGGATCATCCTTTTATTTACGTAAAGCTAAACACATGCATTGCACAGAGGGATATATCATTTATTAGGTAAAGATAAACACCTGCATTGCACAGAGGAATCATCCTTTCCTTAGGTAAAAGTAAAAACCAGCATTTAACTTAGGCATATTACATTCCTGAGGTAATAGTAAACACCAGCAATACACACAGGGATCATCCTATTCCTTACATAAACGTAAACACCTGCATTGCACAGATGGATCATCCATTCCTTAGGTAATGATAAACGACTGTATTGAAGAGAGGGATCATCCACTCCTTAGATAAAATAAACAGCTGCATTGAACTGGGGGATCATCTATTCCTTAGGTAAAGATCAACACCTGCATTGCACAGAGGGATCATCCATTCCTTAGGTAAAGGTCAACACCTCCATTGCAGAGTAGGAACATTCATTCCTTAGGTTAAGAACAACACCTGCATTGCACAGAGGGATCTTCCATTCATTAGGTAAAGATAAACACCTCCTTGGACAGAGTAATCATCCTTTCCTTAGGTAAATGCAAATACCAGCATTGAACTTAGGCATCTTCCAAACCTTAGGTAATAGTAACCACCTGCAAAGCACACAGGGGTCATTGCCTTTCTTACGGAAACGTAATCACCTGCATTGAAAAGAAGGATCATCCATTCCTTAGGTAAAGGTAAACACCTGCCTTGCACAAAGGGATCACCCATTCCTCATGTAACGAAGAACACCTGCATTGCACAGAGGGATAATCCATTCCTGACGTAAAGATGAACACCTCCATTGAACAGAGGGATCATCAATTCCTAAGGTAAATGTAAACACCTGCAATGGACAGACGGATCTTACATAACTTAGGTAAAGTTTAACACCTGCCTGTCCCAGAGGGATCATCCATTCCGTATGTACAGTTAAACACCCGCATTGTACACACGGAAAATCCATTCCTTAGGTAATAGTAAACACCTGTAATGCACAGAAGGATCATCAATTTCTTAGGTAAATGTGAACACCTGACTTGAAAACAGTGATCATCCATTCCTTAGGTAAAGGTAGAAACCTGCGTTGAACATAAGGATCATCCTTCTTTAGCAAAGGTAAAAACCTCAGTTAAACATAGATATCATCAACTCCTTAGGTAAAGGTAAACACCTGCATTGAACAGAGGGATCATCCATTCCTTAGATAAAGATAAACACCTGCATTGCACAGATGGATCATTTATTCCTTAAGTAAAGTTGAACACCTGCATCGCACAGACGGAAAATCCCATTCCTTAGGTAAAGTTAAACACCTGCATTGCACAAAGGGATCATCCATTCCTTAGGTAAAGATAAACACCTGACTTGAACAGAGTGATCATCCCTTCCTTAGATTATGGTAAACACCTGCATTGAACAGTGGAATCATCTACTTCCTAGGTAAAGATCAACACCTGCATTGCACAGAGGGATCATCCATTCCCTACGCACAGGTAAACACCTCCAATACACAGAGGGATCATCCATTCCATAGGTAAGGGTAAACACCTGTATTGAACAGAGGTATCATCCATTCCTTAGATAACGGTAAACACCTGCATTGAACAGAGGGAACATTTATTCCTTAAGTAAAGTTTAACACCAGCTTTGCACAGAGGGATAGTCCCATTCCTTAGGTAAAGGTAAACACATGCATTGTGCAGAGGGATCATCCATTCCTTAGGTAACTGTAAACACCTGCATTGAACAGAGGGATTATCCATTTCTTAGATTACGGTTGACTCCTGCATTGAACAGAGTGATGATCTATTCCTTAGGTAAAGATCAACACCTACATTGCACAGAGGGATCATCCCATCCTTAGGTAAATGTGTACACCTGAATTGCACAGAGTGTACATATATTCATTAGGTAAAGGTACACACCTTCATTCCACAGAGGGATATCCATTCCTAAGGCAAATGTAAACACCTGCAATGCACAGAGGGATCTCCCATTCCATAGGTAATGGTAAAAACCTACATTGAACAGAGAGATCATCCATTCCTTAGGTAAATATAAACACCTGCATTGAACATAGGGATCATCCAATCCTTAGATAATGGTAAATACCTGCATGTAACTGAGGGGTCATATATTCCTTAGGTAAAGATAAACACCTGCATTGCATAAAGGGATCATCCTATCCCTTATATAAAGGTAAACTCCTTCATTGCATAGAGGGATCATCCATTCCTAAGGTAAAGATCAACACCTGCATTGCACATAGTGATCATTCATTCCTTTGGTAAAGATAAACACCTTCATTGCACAGAGTGATCATCCATTCCTTAGGTAAAGGCAAACACCTGCATTGCACGGAGGGGTCTTCCATTACTTTTGTAATCTTAAGCACATGCCTTGAACAGAGTTATCAGCGATTGCTTAGATAACCATAAACACGTGCATTGCACAGAGGGATCATCCCATTCCTTAGGTAAAGTAACACACCTGCATTGCACACAGGGATCATCCGTTCCTTAGGCATTGGTAAACATCTGCAATGAACAGCGGGATCATCCATTCCATAGGTAATGGTAAACACCTGCATTGCACAGAGGGATCTTCCATTCCTTAAGCAAAGGTAGAAACCTTCCTTGAAGAGTGGGATCATCCTTCTTTAGGTAAAGGTCAACACCTGCATTGAACAGAGGGATCATCTATTCCTTAGTTAAAGTTCAACACCTGCATTGCGCAGAAGGATCATCCATTCTTTGGTAAAGGTGAACACCTGCATTGAACAGAGCCATCACCCATTCCTTAGATAATGATAAACACCTGCATTGAACAGAGGGATCATCCATTCCTTAGGTAAACATCAACACCTGCATTGACCAGAGGGATCATGCATTCCATAGACAACGGTGAACACCTGCATTGAACAGAAAGCTCATTAATTCCTTAGGTAAAGATCAACACCTGCATTGCACAGAGGGATCATGCATTCCTTAGAAAATGGTAAACTCCTGCATTGAACAGAGGGATCATCCATTCCTTAGATAATGGTAAACTCCTGCTTTGAACAGAGGGATCATCTATTCCTTAAAGATAAACACCTGCATTGCACAGAGGGATCATCCATTCCTTAGGTAATGGTAAACACCTGCATTGAACAGAGGGATCATACATTCCTTAGATAATGGTGAACACCTGCATTGAAGAGAGCGATCATCCATTCCTTAGGTAAAGATAAACACCTGCATTGCACAAAGGGATCATCCATTCCTTAGGTAATTGTAAACAACTCCATTGAACAGAGGGCTCTTCCATTCCTTAGATGTCAGTAAACACCTGCATTGAAAAGAGGGCTCATCTATTCCTGAGGTAAAGGTCAACACAGGCATTGTACAGAGGCATCATCTGTTCCTTAGGTAAAGGTAAACACCTGCATTGCCCAGAGGGATCATCCATTTCTTAGGTAAAGGAAAACACCCGCATTGCACAGAGGGATCATCCATTCCATAGGTAAGTGTAAACACCTGCATTAAACAGAGGTGTCATCCAATCCTTAGATGTCAGTAAACACCTGCATTTAAAAGAGGGCTCATCTATTCCTTAGTTAAAGATGAACACCTGCATTGCACAGAGGGATCATCCATTTCTTAGGTAAAGGTAAACACCCGCATTGCACAGAGGGATCATCCATTCCATAGGTAAGTGTAAACACCTGCATTAAACAGAGGTGTCATCCAATCCTTAGATGTCAGTAAACACCTGCATTTAAAAGAGGGCTCATCTATTCCTTAGGTAAAGATGAACACCTGCATTGCACAGAGGGATCATCCATTCCTTAGGTAAAGGTAAACACCTGCACTTCCCAGAGGGATCATCCATTACTTAGATAAAGGTAAAGACCTGCATTGCACAGAGAGATCATCCCATTCCTTAGGTAAAGTTATACACCTGCAATGCACACAGGGAACATCCATTCTTTTGTTAAAGGTAAACACCTGCATTGAACAGAGTGATCTTCCATTCATTAGGTAATAAAAACACCAGCAATGCACAGAAGGGTCAACCATACATAAGTTAAAAGTAAACACCTGCAATTCACACAGGGATCATCCTATCCTTAGGTAAAGGTAAACACCTGCAATGCACAGAGAGATCATCCATTCCATAGGTGAGGGTAAACACCTGCATTGCACAGAGGGATCATCCATTCCTAAAGTAAAGGTAGAAAACTGGGTTGAACAGAGGGATCATCCTTCTTTAGGTAAAGGTAAACACCTGCGTTGAACAGAAGTATGATCCATTCCTTATGTAAAGGAAAACACCTGCATTGAACAGCGCGATCATCCGTTCCTTAAATAAGGTTAAACAACTGCATTGAACAGAGGGGTCATCTATTCCTTAGTTATGCATCAACACCTGCATTGCACAGAGGGATCATCCCATTCCTTAGGGAAAGGAAAAAAACACCTGCATTGCAAAGAAGGATGATCCATTCCTTAGGTATCAGTACACGCCTGCATTGAAAAGAGAGCTCATCTATTCATTAGGTAAAAGTAAACACCTGCATTGCAAAGTTGGATCATCCATTCCGTCAGTAAGTATAAACCTCTGCATTGAATAGAGGGATCATCCATTCTTTAGATAACAGGAGACATTTGCATTGAACAGAGGGCCAATCTATTCTTTAGGTAAAGATCAACACCTGCATTTCACAGATGTATCATCCATTCCTTAGGTAACTGTAAACACCTGCATTGAACAGAGGGATCATCTATTCCTTAAAGATCAACACCTGCATTTCACAGAGGGATCATCCCATTCCTTAGTAAAGGTATACACCTGCATTGCACACAGTAAATATCCATTACTTTTGTAAACGTAAACACCTGCATTGAAGAGAGGGATCATCCATTCCTAAGGCAAATGTAAACACCTGCACTTCACACAGGGATCATCCATTCCTTAGGTAATGGTAAACCCCTGCAATGCAGAGAGTGATCATCCATTCCTTAGGTAAAGGTAAACACCTGCATTGAACAGAGGGATCATCCATACCTTAAGTAAAGGTAGAAACCTGCGCTGAACAGAGGGATCATCCTTCTTTACGTAAAAGTAAACACCTGGGTTGAACAGAGGAATCATCCATTCCTTAGGAAAAGTTAAACAGCTGCATTGAACAGAGGGATCATCCATTCCCAAGATAATGGTAACCACCTGCATTGTAGAGAGGGCTCATTTATTCCTTAGATAATGGTAAACACCTGCATTGATCAGAGGGCTTATCTGTTCCTTAGTTAATGTTCAACAACTGCATTGCACAGAGGGATCAATCCCATTCCTTAGGTAAAGGGAAACGCCTGCATTTCACATATGTTCATAAATTCCTTAGCTAAAGATAAACACCTGCCTTACACAGAGGGATCATCCGTTCTTCCAGTAACTGGAAACACCTGCATTGAACAGAGGGGTCATCCATTTCTTAGATATCAGTAAACACCTGCATTGAATAGAGGGCTCATGTATTCCTTAGGTAAAGATGAACACCTGTATTGCAGAGAGGGATCATCCCATTCCTTAGGTAAAGGTAAACACCTGCATTTAACAGAGGCATCATCCATTCCATAGGTAAAGGTAAACACCTGCAATGCACAGAGGGATCATCTATTCCTTAGGTAACTGTAAACACCTGAATTGAAAGAGGGTTCATCCATTCCTTAGATGTCAGTAAACACCTGCATTGAAAAGAGGGCTCATCTATTCCTTAGGTAAAGATCAACACCTGAATTGCACACAGGGATCATACCAATTCTTGGGTAAAGGTAAACACCTGCATTGCACAGAGGGATCATCCATTCTTTAGATAACGGTAAATACCTGCATGGAACTGATGGGTCATCTATTCCTTAGGTAAAGATAAACACCTGCATTGCATAGAGGGATCATCCTATCCCTTATATAAAGGTATACTCTTGCATTGCATAGAGGGATCATCCATTCCTTAGGTATCAGTAAAAACCTGCATTGAAAAGAGGGCTCATCTATTCCTTAGGTAAAAGTAAACACCTGTATTGCAATGTCGGATCATCCATTCCTTAGGTAACTGTAAAAAGCCGCATTGAAGCGAGGGCTCATGTATTCCTTAGGAGAACATCAACACCTGCATTGCACACAGGGATCATCCATTCCTTAGGTAATTGTAAATGCATGCTTTGAAGAGAGGGGACATCCATTCCTTAGATGTCAGTAAACACCTGCCTTGAAAAGAGAGCTCATCTATTCCTTAGGTAAAGGTAAACACCTGCATTGCAATGTCGGATCATCCATTCCGTAGGTAATTGTAAATACCTGCATTGAACAGAGGGCTCATCTATTCCTTAGGTAAACATTGACACCTGCATTGTACAGAGGGATCATACATTCCTTAAGTAACTGTAAACCTCTGCATGGAACAGAGGGATCATCCATTCCTTAGGTAACTGTAAACACCTGCATTGAACATAGTGGTCATCCATTCTTTAGATGTCAGTAAACACCTGCATTGAAAAGAGTGCTCATCTATTCCTTAGGTAAAGATCAAAACCTGCATTGCACAGAGTGATCATCCATCCCTTAGGTAAAGGTAAACACCTGCATTGCACAGAGGGATCATCCATTCCTTAGGTAAAGGTAAACACCTGCATTGCACAGAGGGATCATCCATTCCTTAGGTAAGTGTAAACACCTGCATGAAACAGAGGGGTCATCCATTCCTTAGATGTCAGTAAAAACCTGCATTGAAAAGAGGGCTCATCTATTCCTTAGTTAAAGATGAACACCTGCATTGCACCGAGGGAATATCCATTTCTTAGGTAAAGGTAAAAACCTGCATTGCACACAGCGAACATCCATTCCTTTTGTAAAGGTAAACACCTGCATTGAACAGAGGGATCTTTCATTCCTTAGGTAATAGTAAACACCTGCATTGCACAGAGGGATCATCCCATTCCTTAGGTGAAGATAAACACCTGCATTGCCCAGAGGTATCACCCATTCCATAGGTAAAGATAAATGCCTGCATTGAACAGAGGGATCATCCATTCCTTAGGTATCAGTAAACACCTGTATTGAAAAGAGGGCTCATCTATTCCTTAGGTAAAAGTAAACACCTGCATTGCAAAGTCAGATCATCCATTCCTTGTTAACTGTAAACCTCTTCATTGAACAGAGGGATCATCCATTCTTTAGATAACGGCAAACACCTTCATTGAACAGAGGGCTCATCTATTCCTTAGGTAAAGATCAACACCTGCATTGAACAGAGGGATCATCCATTCTTTAGGTAAAGATAAACACCTGCATTGCACAGAGGGTTATCCATTCCTTAGGTAACTGCAATCACCTGCATTGAACAGAGTGGTCATCCATTCCTTAGGCATAGGTAAACACCTGCATTGAAAAGAGGGCTCATCTATTCCTTAGGTAAAGATCAACACCTGCATTGCACAGAGGGATCATCCATTACTTTTTTAAAAATTATTATTTTATTGACTTTTATACTTACATACAAAAAACCCTGATATTTCCCTTCCCTCCCCCCATTCCAATTTAGAACTCAAGCCTCCATTGTATCCCCTCCCTCTCTCCATTAGTCTCTCTTTTAATTTGATGTCATCATCTTTTTCTTCTATTTTGAGGGTTTTGCGAAGGTATTGCTAGGCACTGCAAGGTCATAGATATCGAGGCCAGTTTCTGTCTGGGCAGTTGCTTTGTAAGAGGTCATACCTTTCCTTTGGCTCTTCCATTCTATCTGCCCCCTATTCCGCAATGGTCCCTGAGCCTTGTAGGGTGTGACAGAGGTGTTTCAGTGCTGGACACTCCTCCATCCCTTCTTCTCAGCACTATGTTGCCTTCTGGGTGATCCCAGTGGTCATCACCATCTGAAAAGAGAAGCTTCTCTAACCAGAAGTGAGAGTACCGTTAATATGTGAATATGAACATTAAGTGTAGTGCTTTCAGGGCAGCTTGGTGGTAATAATATATATATATTTAGTCAGATAAGAGCAGGCTTATACCCCTAAGGCTATCTTTTCTCCAATGGATATTTTTGGCATTTTTGTCAAAGATCAAGTATCTGTAGCTGCTTGGATTAATATTTGGGTCTTCTATTCTGTTCCATTGATCTACCTGTCTGTCCTTGTGCCAGTACCATGCTGTTTTTGTTAGTATGGCTTTGTAGTATAACTTAAAATCGGGTATGGTTATACCCCTGCCTGATTTTTGCTGCGCAAAATTGTTTTGGCTATTAAAGGTTGTGTTTCCAGATGAATTTTAGTATTGTTTTTCTATTTCTGTGAAGAATGCTATAGGAATTTTAATGGGGATAGCATTAAATGTGTAGACTGATTTTGGTAAGATTGACATTTTCACAATATTGATTCTTCCAATCCAGGAGCATGGAATGTCTTTCCATTTCCTTGTGTCTTCTGCAATTTGTCGCTCGAGTTTTTTAAAGTTCTCATTGTAGAGATCCTTCACTACCTTGGTTAAGTTTATTCCAAGGTATTTTTTTGAGGCAATTGTGAATGGGAGAGATTCCCTGATTTCATCCTCGGCATGTTTGTTGTTAGTGTATAGGAAAGCTACTGATTTCTGTGTGTTTATTTTGTATCCTGCTACATTGCTAAAAGTGTGTATCAGCTCTAACAGTTTGCTGGTAGAGTCTTTACGGTCTATTATATATAGAATCATATCGTCTGCAAATAATGATAATTTGATCTCTTCCCTTCTGATTTGTATCCCCTTTATGAGTGTCTCTTGCCTTATTGCTATGGCTAAGACTTCCAGTACTATATTAAATAGTAGTGGGGAAAGTGGACACCCCTGTCTTGTTCCTGAATTTAGAGGAAAAGCTTCAAGTTTTTCCCCATTTAGTATTATGTTGGCTGTAGGTTTGTCATAAATAGCTTTTATTATGTTGAGATACATTCCTTCTATTCCAAGTTTATGTAGTACTTTCACCATGAAGGGGTATTGGATTTTGTCAAATGCCTTTTCTGCATCTATTCAGATGACCATGTGATTTTTGTCCTTCAGACCATTTATATGGTGTATTACATTTATGGATTTGCATATGTTGAACCATCCCTGCATCTCTGGGATAAAGCCTACTTGGTCAGGGTGAATAATCTGTCTGATATATTCTTGTATTCTGTTTGCCAGTATGTTGTTGAGAATTTTTGCATCTATGTTCATGTGGGAGATTGGTCTATAATTTTCTTTTTTTTTGATCTCTCTTTGTCCAGTTTCTGTATCAGGGTGATGCTGGCTTCATAGAAAGATTTCGGTAGAATTCCTTCCTTTTCCATTTTATGGAAACGTTTGAGAAGCAATGGTGTTAGATCTTCCAGGAATGTCTGGTAAAATTCAGCAGTGAATCCATCTGGGCCTGTGCTTTTTTTAGTTGGGAGACTTTTTATGACTGCCTGGATCTCTGTGATTGTTATACGTCTATTTAAATGGTTTATCTCATCTTGATTTAATTTTGGTAGGTCATATGAATCAAGGAAATCATGCATTTCTTTCAGGTTTTCAAACTTAGAGGCATATATATTTTTAAAGCATATCCGTACGATTTTCTGAATTTCTTTGGTATCTGTTGTGATGTTGCTTTTTCATCTCTAATCTTATCAATTTTTGTCTCTTCTCCCTTTTTTTGGTCAGATGTGCTAAGGGTTTGTCAATCTTGTTTATCCTTTCAAAGAACCAACTCTTTGTTTCATTGATTGTTTTGATTGTTTTTTTGGTTTCCATTTCATTAATTTCTGCCCTAATCTTTATTATTTCTTCCCTTCTACTGATTT
This sequence comes from Orientallactaga sibirica, assembly GCA_036365145.1. Taxonomy (NCBI): domain Eukaryota; kingdom Metazoa; phylum Chordata; class Mammalia; order Rodentia; family Dipodidae; genus Orientallactaga; species Orientallactaga sibirica. The sequence continues at coordinate 187,095 of JAEOAD010002042.1, forward strand.
TTGGTTTGCCTTATTCCTCTCTTTCCAAGGCCTTAAGGTGAAGCATTAAATTGTTTAGTTGTGATCTCTCTAATTTCTTAATATAGGCACTGAGAGCTATAAATTTCCCTCATAGGATGGCCTTCATTGTGTCCCATAGGTTTTGGTATGTTGTATTCTCATCGTCATTTGATTCTATGAATTTCTTGATTTCCTTTTTAATATCTTCAATGACCCACACATCGTTCAATAATGTACTGTTTAGTCTCCATGAATTTCTGTATGCTCTGTAGTTTTTCTTGTTGTTGATTTGCAGCTTAATCACATTGTGGTCAGATAGCATACAAGGGATTATTTAAATTTTCCTGTATTTGTTAAGATTTGATTTGTGCCCTATCATATGGTCTATTTTAGAGAATGTCCCATGAGCTGCTGAGAAGAATGTATATTCTGCAGCATTTGGATGGGATGTTCTGTATATATCAGTTATGTCTGTTTGTTCCATGATATCATTTAATGTAGATGTCTCTCTGTTTATTTTTTGTTGGGTAGACCTGTCAAGTGATGAGAGTCACCCACTACTATTGTGTTGGGAGTTATCTCTGTCCTTAAGTCCAATAGTGTTTGTTTGATCAAATTGGGGCCCCCGTGTTGGGGGCATATATGTTTAGGATTGTGATGTCCTCCTGTTGGAGTATTCCTTTAATCAGTATAAAGTGACCTGCTTTATCTTTCCTCACTAATGTTGGTTTGAAGTCTATCCTGTCAGACATTAGGATGGCAACCCCTGCTTGCTTTCTAAGTCCATTTGCATGATATATCTTTTTGCAACCTTTCACCCTAAGAATGTTTCTATCTTTTAATGAGAGGTGAGTTTCCTGGAGGCAACATATGGTAGGATCCTGCTTTTTAATCCAGTCTGCCAGTCTATTTCTTTTGGTTGGGGCATTGAGGCCATCGATATTAAGAGTTATTATTGAAAGATATGTATTTGATCTCTCCATTTTTCTTGTTTTGTAGTTCTTCCTTGTTTTTGTTTTACTCACTTGTTCTAACTGTTGTGTATGATTTCTTTTTTCCTAATTCCTGCTGTGTGTGTTTTGATTTTTCTTCAGCATGAATGATTCCTGTAAGTATTTTCTGTAGAACTGGTTTAGTTGCCATAAATTCCTTTAGCCTGTCTTTGTTGTGGAATGTCCTTATTTCTCCATCAATTTGAATAGAAAGCTTTGCAGGATAAAGTAATCTTGGTTGGCAGGTTTTATCTTTTAGAACTTGGAATACATCACTCCAGGCCCTTCTGGCTTTTAAGGTTTGTGTTGAGTAATCTGCTGTGACCCTGATGGGTTTCCCCTTGTAGGTCATTTGCTTTTTCTCTCTAACTGCTTTCAATATATTTTCTTTGGTTTGTGTATTTAGTAGTTTAATTATAACATGGCGAGAAGAGGATCATTCTAGGTTTTGTCTGTTTGGTGTTCTAAATGCTTCTTGTATCTGCATTGGCATTTCTTTCCCAATTTGGGGAATTTTTTCGTCTATGATTTTGTGGAAAACACCTACTAAGCCTCTGGATGGAAATTTTTCCCCTTCTGCTATACCTTGAATTCTTATGTTTGATCTTTTCATAGTGTCCCGCATGTCTTGGAGTTCCCATTCATACCTTTCTATTAGCTTGTCTTTCTCTTTGTTGGACTGTGATAGTTCTGCCATCTGGTCTTCTAGTTTAAATATTCCATCCTCTCCTTCATCCATTCTACTAGTGAGACTTTCCACAGAGTTTTTTTTTATTTCACTGACTGCGTTCTTCTTAGCTAGTATTTCAACCTGGTTTTTCTTCAGTAGTTCTATTTCCTTATTCATGTCCTCTAATGACCTTTTTATTTCCTTAAACTGTTTTTCTGTAATCTCTTTCAAGAGTTTGTTTTCTTCTTTAATTCCTTTGTTTTCTTCTCGTATTGCTTTCATTTCTTCTTTTATTTATTTAGTATAGATATCACCATTCCTTTGAAATCTTTGTCAGGAATTTTATCTAAAACAGTCTCATTGGTGAACAAATCTGATGGATTTGTAATTTTTGGTGGGATTGCATTGTCTTGATTCTTTGTGTTTCTAGTATTATAATGCAGTGACTTTTGCATCCTGGATTGATTTAATGCTTAGGTTTTCTAGTTATCTGCAGTGTTCATAGGTGTGGATATGGGTTTAAGGTGCCAAGTGTAGCACTTGTACCCAGGTCCACCTCAGAGGTAATCCTAGATGTTGACTTTGCTTGGTAAGCAAGTATTGTAGTGGACTGGTGGTACAATTTACTAGCAAGTTCTAAACTTCAATTGAGCCAAATACACATTCAATTAACTTGAGCACAGTGTATACATGTGTGGGAATTGAAACAAAGAGTCTTATAAGGTCAAAATCCCTAAGGATGTGTTTCTTCCACACCCTTAATCTTGTCAGCTAGGAATCAGACCCTGCCCCCAATAATGACAGAAGCAAAAGTTAAAGGCCCTTTAAATCCAAAGGTATTACAGGCAGCAATATTCAGCACCTCATATTCAGCTTATTTGAAAATGGTAAGGCCAACCACAAATGTATAACCCATAATATGCCCTGACCTGAAAAGAGAGGTTAGCACTTCCAATGCAGGTCTTTGTTACCTTTTGGTGTGGCTTCCAAACTCACCAATGCTGAGTGCCCACCTCGTTTCCTGAGCTGTGGAGCTTGGTTCAGCTGTGCTGGGTCCAGTGTTGGTGATGTAGCACAGGCTGCTGCTAATGGCTGATTTCTGCCAATTTGCTGGGGATCTGATGGTTGGGGGATGGGCAAGTTCAGGGAGCCTCTAGTAGCTCACCGTGTTCTCCTGTAGGTCTTTCAGTAGCTCCACAGAATTTTCTTTGCTTTCTAGGCTTTGAGAGGAGACTGATGAGGTTGGAAAGTCCCCCGTTTATTATTTTTGTTGTTGTTGTTATTTGTTTGGGTGGCAGCGGCAGTGGCGGCGGTGTTGGTGGAGGCTGCAGGGGAAGCTCAGCGAGTCTCAGCTGATCTGAGCAGCGGTTTAGCACTGGGGATTGGGGGTGCTGCTCCAGCCGCTGAAGAGCGGGTCAGGCCACAATCAGTAAAGTGTTATTTCTGCTGTTTCCCGGAAAAAAATATTCTGATCTTTTCTGAAGAAGAGTGTAGTTTTGTTTAAATCCCACCCTGATCTGGTTTGGCGTGGCTCCTATGTTGCCATCTTACCCGGAAGTCCATCCATTTCTTAGATAATGGGAAACACCTGCATTGAACAGAGGGATCATTCATTCCTAAGATAACAGAAAACACCTGCATTGAACAGAGGGATCATCTATTCCTTAGGTAAAGATCAACACCTGCATCGCACAAAGGGATCATCAATTACTTAGGTAAAGGTAAACACCTGCATTGCACAGAGGTATGATCCATAATTTAGGTAATGGTAAACACCTGCAGTGAACACAGGGATCAGCCATTCCTTATGTAAAGGTCAACAACTGCAATCCACAGAAGGATCATCCATTCCTTAGGTAAAGGTAAACACCAGCTTTGGACATAGGTATCTTCCATTCCTTAGGTAACAGTAAACACCTGCAATGCACAGAGGAATCATCCATTCCTTAGGTAAAGGTAAACACCCGCCTGGCCCAAAGGGATCATCCATTTCTTATGTAAAGGTAAATACCTACATTGCACACAGAGAACATCCATTCCTTTTGTAACGGTAAACACGTGTGTTGAACAGAGGGATTTTTTTCTTTATATATATATATATATATATATATATATATATATATATATATATATATATATATTTTTTTTTATTTATATTATTTTGATTTTACATTCATTGTAAAGGTTCCATTGTCCTCCTCCCTGTCCTCCCTCTTTCAAAGGGACCCTTGTCAATGGGGAATGTGGGTCAAGCATTGTGAGGTTAGTTAAGAGTTCTGGGTGGTTGGCCCCAGTCTCTGTACATAATGCCCCAACTATGACTCTAACAATCTTTCCGCCCCCTCTTCCACAAGTTTCCCTGAGCCACATTGGGGTCATTTTAGTTCTGCTTCAATTATGCGGTTTTGGGAGCCTCTGTGTCTCTGGATATCTGGCTTAGTTGGAGTTGGATGATCTCTGTGTTTATCTCCTTCAGCCTTTTTCTGGTGTCATGATCGCCATGAACGCTGAACTCTTGCCCTTCCCCTGCGTTGTTCTATGGTTTCAGCTGGGGCCCTGGTGAGGTGTGGTTAGCTGATCCTCCCTTCATTTTCGATGTCCACCTGAAAAAAGATAAGCAAATTCTCCATCGGAGAGAAAAGTTATTACTAGGTAGAAGGGATGACCATCTATGTTTTGGAGGGAAGTTTATATGCATTGGCTTTCTTCTACCCCACATTTGGTGGTATCTTGATCTTGGAGACTGAGCTCATTTTTTGTACATGGTTTTGACTTATTTCCCAGTTCCAGCAATGAGTTCCATTCCACTGAGTGGATCTATTAGCCAAATCAAGAGCAGTTGGTTACCCACCATGGCTGATCGCCACTACTGCACTTGTATGAGCATTACGTCAAGTTGTTTCCTGCTGGGTATCTTAGACTGCATGTTGTTTGGACAGATGTCGGTCATTTTCCCCCAGTTGTTTGTATAGCGCCCTCTGGTACTAGACTAGCTAACTGTCTGGGGACTGACCCTCTTCCAGATTCTGAACATATCTCTCCATTTTTGGTCTCACACACGTAAGCTGTCTTCAACAGTAGGGTCTTGCCATTAACCTTTGGTGGGTCACCAAGACCTCTGACAGAAGTCTGTCGATTTTGGGAAACCTTGTAGGTGTTTCAGATCAACAGCTCATTGTGGAAGTTCACCCCATGCTGGCACTGGGAGTTATAAGTCTGCACCTAGGAAGGTGAGGGAAGAAAAGGTAATATAGAGGAGAAAGTGAGTATAGAGAGGGGAGGGAGAGAGAATGAGAGAGAGAGAGAGAGAGAAGAGAGAGAGAAGCAGGACAAGATTAAGGTTGGCCTTCATGATGCTCTTTCCAGGTTCCTGTGGTTCGGGTGTTCCCTCTGTGGGCCTGCTGAAGGATCAATGTTTTAACCTGTTGTTCAGAATAAAGGGTTTTATAGTATCTTTTCCTTTTGGGTCCCAATTTGTATCCCCCCCTTGTTCTCACTCCCACAATCTCATTCCCTCCCAACCTTACCCTCCCTCCCTCCCACCCTTCCTTTTGTCTGGGCTTCAGAGTGTTTATTTGGTTTGGCCGCCTGCCACATGGTTTCAGGTTAGGAGCGACAGATAAACGAGACCATGTGACAATTATCTTTTTGTGCTTGGGTGAGCTCACTGAGGATAACCTGTTCCATGTTTGACCATTTTTTTTCAAATTTCCTTATTTCATCTTTCCTTACTGCTACGTAGAATTCCATAGTATAGATATACCACATCTTTGTTATCCATTCATCTAGTGATGGACACCTGGGTTGATTCCAGCTCTTTGCTATTATGAATTGAGCAGCTATAAACATGGTTGAGCAAATGTCTCTGATCTGAGGCTTGGGGCCTTTTGGGTATATGCCCAATAATGGAATAACTGGGTCCATTGGTAGGTCTATGGTCATCCTTTTCAGGAGTCTCCATATAGCTTTCCATAGTGGTTGAACCATTTTACATTCCCACCAGCAGTGAAAGGTTGTTCCTATTTCTCCACAGCCTCGCCAGCATTTGTTTTCATTATTTTTTTAATGCTAGCCATCCTTACTGGGGTAAGGTGGAATCTCATAGTTGTTTTAATTTGCATTTCCCTGATGATTAGGGGTGTTGAACATTTTCTTAAATGTGCATTTGCTATTTGTATTTCTTCCTCTGAGAACTCCCTGTGCAGTTCTCTGCCCCACTTTGTGAGTGGGTTGTTTGATGATTTGTTTTTTAGGTTTTGGAGTTCTTTGTAGATTCTAGAAATCAGGCCTCTGTTAGTTGTATAGCTGGTGAAAATTTTCTCCCATTCTGTAGGTAATCTGCTGGCTTTGGTTATAGTATTTTTGTCAGTGAAAAAGGGAGGTGATGCAGAAGTCCCAGCAGTTACTGAGACTGCCAGAGTCCGCCAGGCTCTGGCTGGTAATGGCCCGCGGTTTGGGTTACGCCCACCCAGGAGGACCTAACCCGCGGTGTTCCCTGTCCTAGAGCGTGGGAATCAATGGATTCCTTATTTTTCACCCTTGAGGGGACTCTGCGCCTCAGGTAGGTGATGCGGATGTCCCAGCAGTTACTCGGACTACCAGGGTCTGCCAGGCTGTGGCTGGTAATGGCTGGTGGTTTGGGTCACACCCGCCCAGGAGGACCTAACCCGCAGTGTTCCCTGTCCTACAGCGTGGGAATCAGTGGATTCCTTATTTTTTCACCCAGGAGGGCCACTGCGCCTCAGGGAGGTGATGCCCGTGTCCCAGCGGTTACTCAGAACTGGAGGGGCCGCTGCACCTCAGGGAGGTGATGCGGACGTCCCAGCAGTTACTCGGACTGCCAGGGTCCGCCAAGCTCTGGCTGGTAATGGCTGGCGGTTTGGGTCACACCCACCCAGGAGGACCTAACCCGCGGTGTTCCCTGTCCTAGAACGAGGGAATCAGTGGATTCCTTATTTTTTCACCCACCCCCTCCCTCTGGCAGCATGCAAAGGCCAGCAAACACTTTCAGCAATCTTTTTAAAAGCTTAAAAATCTTGCTTCTACTTCCCTGTAAGGTGAGGTGGAGTTAGGTGGGCGCCATCCGAACCAGTTCCTTTTACTCAGGCTCTCAGATTTTTCATTCTTTAGGTAATAGTAAACACCTGCTTTGCACAAAGGGACATTACATTCCTTAAGTGAAAGTAAACACCTGCATTGCACAGTGGGATCATCAATTCCTTTGGTAACTGTAAACACCTGCATTTCACAGAGGGATCATCAATTACTTTGGTAACTGTAAACACCTGCATTGAACAGAGGGATCATCCATTCCTAAGATAATGGCAAACACCTGCATTGCACAGAGGGATCATCAATTCCTTTGGTAACTGTAAACACCTGAATTGCACAGAGGGATCATCAATTACTTTGGTAACTGTAAACACCTGCATTGAACAGAGGGATCATCCATTCCTAAGATAATGGTAAACACCTGCATTGCACAGAGCGATCATCCATTCCTTAGGTAAAGTTAAACACCTACATTGCAAAGAGGAATCATCCAATCCTTTGGTAACTGTAAGCACATGCATTGAACAGAGGGATCATACATTCCTTAGATAATGGTAAAAACCTGCATTGAAGAGAGGGATCATCTATTCCTTAGTTAAAGATGAACACCTGCATTGCACAGAGCGAACAGAGCATCCCAATCCTTAGGTAAAGGTAAACACCTGCATTGCACAGATGGATCATCCATTCCTTAGGTAACAATAAACACCTGCATTGAAAAGAGTGATCAAGTATTCCTTACTTAATGATGGACACCTGTATTGCACAGATGGATCATCCCAAATCTTAGGTAAAGGTAAACACCTGCATTGCATAGAGGGATCATCCATTACTTAGGTAAGTGTAAACACCTGCCTTGAACAGAGGGGTCTTCCATTCACTAGGTAATAGTACACAGCAGCAATTCAAAGAAGGATCATCCATTCCTAAGGTAAAAGTAAACACCTGCAATTCACACAGGGATCACCCATTTTTAGGTAAAGGTAAACACCTGTAATTCACAGCGGAATCGTCCATTCCATAGGTAAGGTAAACACCTGCATTGTACATAGGGATCATCCATTCCTTAATTAAAGGTAGAAACCTAGGTTTATCAGAGGGATAATCCTTCTTTAGGTAAAGGTAAACACCTGCGTTGAACAAAAGTATCATCCATTCCTTATCTAAAGGGAAACACCTGCATCAAACAGAGGGATCATCCATTCCTTAGGTAAAGATAAACACCTGCATTGAACAGAAGGGTCATGTATTCCTTAGATGTCAGTAAACACCTGCATTGAAAAGAGGGCTCATCTTTTCCTTAAGTAAAGATCAACACCTGCATTGAACAGAGGTATTATCCATTCCTTAGATAAAGGTAAACACCTGTTTGAACAGCGGGATCATCTATTCCGTAGTTAAATATCAACACCTGCATTGCACAGAGGGATCATCCTTTCCTTAGGTAAAGATAAACACCTGCGTTGAACAGAGTGCTCACCTATTCCTTAGGTAAACATCAAAACCTGCATTGCACAGAGGGATCATCCATTCCTTAGGTAAAGATAAACACCTGCATTCCATAGAGGGATCATCCATTCCTTAGGTAACTGTGAACACCTGCATTGAACAGAAGGGTCATCTATTCCTTAGACATCAGTAAACATCTGCATTGAAAAGAGGGCTCATCTTTTCCTTAAGTAAAAATCCACACCTGCATTGAACAGAGGGATAATCCATTCCGTAGATAACGCTAACCACCTGTATTGAACAGCGGGATCATTTATTCCGTAGTTAAATATCAATACCTGCATTGCACAGAGGGATCATCCATTCCTTAAGTAAAGGTAGAAACCTGGGTGTACCAGAGATATAATCCTTCTTTAGGTAAAGGTAAACACCTGCGTTGAACAGAAGTATCATCCATTCCTTATGTGAAAGTAAACACCTGCATTGAACTGAGAGATCATCCATTCCTTAGATAACGGTAAACACCTGTATTGAACAGAGGGATCATCCATTCCTTAGTTAAATATAAACACCTGCATTGCCCAGAAGGATCATCCCATTCCTTAGGTAAAGGTAAACACCTGCATTGCACAGAGGGATCATCCTTTCCTTAGGTAAAGACAAACACCTGCATTGAACAGAGGGCTCACCTATTCCTTAGGCAAACATGAAAACCTGTATTGCACAAAGGGATCATCCATTCCTTAGGTAACTGTAAACACATTCATTGAACAGAGGGATCATCCATTCCTTAGATAACCATAAAAAAACTGCATTGAACAGAGGGATCATCCCAATGCTTAGTTAAATGTGAACACCTGCATTGCACAGAGGGATCATCCATTTCTGAGGTAAACATAAACACCTCCATTGCACAGAGGGATCATCCATTCCTTAGGAAAAGGTAAACACCTGCATTGCACAGAGGGATCATCCATTCCATAGGAAAAGGTAAACACCTGCATTGCACAGAGGGATCATCCATTCGTTATGTTATTGTAAACACCTGCATTTTCCAAAGGGGTCATCCATTACTTCGATAATGGTAAAGACCTGCATTGCACAGAGGGATCATGCCATTCCATAGGTAAAGTTATATACCTGCATTGCACACAGGGAACATCCTTTCCTTTGGTAAAGGTAGAAAGTTGGGTTTATCAGAGGGATAATCCTTCTTTAGGTAACGGTAAACACCTGCATTGAACAGAAGTATCATCCCTTCGTTATGTAAAGGTAAACACCTGCATTGAACAGAGGTTTCATCCATTCCTTAGATAACGGTAAACACCTGTATTGAACAGCGGGATCATCTATTCTGTAGTTAAATATCAACACCTGCATTGCACAGAGGGATCATCCATTCCTTAGGTAAAGATAAACACCTGCATTGAACAGAGGGCTCACTTATTTGTTAGGTAAACATCAAAACCTGCATTGCACAGAGGGATCATCCATTCCTTAGGTAAAGATAAACACCTGCATTGCACAGATGGATCACCCATTGCTTAGGTAACTGTAAATACATGCATTGAACAGAAGAGTCATCCATTCCTTAGATGTCAGTAAACACCTACATTGAAAAGAAGGCTGTGATAGTTTGAATATATGTCCCCCAGTATATTCAGTATTTCATTAGTTTATAGTTTGCATCTTCAATCACCTTGCTATATAAAGTTATATACCTGCATTGCACACAGGGAACATCCATTACTTTGGTAAAGGTAAACAGCTGCATTGAACAGACGGATCATCCATTACATAGGTAAAGGTAAACACCTGCATTGAACAGAGGGATCTTCAATTACAAAGGTATTAGTAAACACCTGCAATGCAGAGAGTGATTACCCATTCCTTAGGTAAGGGTTAACACCTGCATTGAACAGAGGGATCATCAATTCCTTAGGTAAAGGTAAACACCCGCATTGCACAGAAGGTCATCCATTCCTTAGGTAAAGGTAAACACCTGCATTGCACAGATGGATCATCCATTACTTAGGTAATGGTAAACAACTGCATTGAACAGAGCTATCATCCATTCCTTAGATAACGGTAAACACCTGCGTTGAAGAGAGGGATCATATATTCCTTAGGTAAAGATCAACACATGCATTGCAAAGAGGGATCATCAATTCCTTAAATAAAGTTCAACATCTGCATTGCACAGAAGGTCATCCATTCCTTAGGAAAAGATCAGCACCTGCATTGCACAGAGGGATCTTCATTCACAAGGGAAACATAAACACCTCCATTACACAGAGGAATCCTCCTTTCCTTAGATAAATGTAAACACCACTATTGAACATAGGCATCATCCATTCCTTAGGTAATAATAAACAACTGAATTGAACAGAGGGATAATCTATTCCTTAGGTAACAGTAAACACCTGCATTGAACAGAGGGATCATCCATTGCTAAGATAACTGTAAACACCTGCATTGAACAGAGGGATCATCTATTCCTTAGGTAACTGTGAACACATGCATTGAAAAGAGGGATTATCCATTCCTAAGGTAACTATAAACACCTGTATTGAACAGAGGGATCATCCCAATCCTTAGGTAAAGGTAAACACCTGCATTGCATTGCGGGATCATCCATTACTTAGAAAATGGTAAACACCTGCATTGCACAGAGTGATCATCCATTCCTTAGGTAAAGATAAACACCTGCATTGAACAGAGGGGTCATCCATTCCTTAGATATCAGAAAACACCTGCATTGAGAAGAGGGCTCATCTATTCCTTAGGTAAAGATCAACACCTGCATTGCACAGAGGGATCATCCATTTCTTAGCTAACTGTAAACACCTGCATTGAAAAGAAATTTCCTCCATTCCATAGATATGGGTAAACGGCGGCATGGTTCAGAGGGACCACTATTTCTTAGGTAATAATCAACACCTGCATTTCCCAGAGGGATCATCCCATTCCTTAGGTAAAGGTAAACACCTGCATTTCCAAGGGGGATCATCCATTCCTTAGGTAAAGGTAAACACCTGCATTGCAAAGTCAGATCATGCATTCCTTAGGTAACTGTAAACCTCTCTATTTAACAGAGCGATCGTCCATTCTTTAGATAATGGAAACACCTGAATTGCCAGAGGGCTCCTCTATTAATTAGGTAAAGATCAACACCTGCATTGCACAGAGGGGTCATCCATTACTTGTGAAAGTTTAAACATCTGCATTGAACAGAGGGATCATCTATTCCTTAGATAACAGTAAACACCTGGGTTGAACAGAGGGATCATTTTTTCCTTACGTAAGGATCAACAATGCCATTGCACAGAGGAATCATACATTCCTTAGATAACGGTAAACACCTGCATTGAACAGTGGTATCATCCATTCCTTAGGTAAAGGTAAACACCTACACTGACCAGAGCGATCATCCATTCCATAGGTAACTGTAAACACCTTCTTTGAAAGGAGGGATCTTCCTTTCCTTAGATAATAATGAACACCTGCATTGAATAGAGGGATTATCAATTCCTTAGGTAAAGATCAACACCTGCATTGAACAGAGGGATCATCCATTCCCTAGGTAATGGTCAACACCTTCATTGCACAGAAAGATCATCTATGTATTATGAAAAGGAAAACACCTACATTGCACACAGAGAACATCCATTACTTTTGTAAAGGTAAACACTGACATTGCACACAGAAAACACCCATTCCTTTTGTAAAGGTAAACACCTGCATTGAACAGAGGAATCTTTCATTCCTGAGGTAATAGTAAGCACCTCCACTGCAGAGAGCGATCATCCATTCCTAAGACAAATATAAACACCTGAAATGCTCAGAGGCATCATCCATTCCTTAGGGAATGGTCAAAACCAGCATTGCTCAGATGGATCATGCATTCCTTAGGTAACTGTAAACAGCAGCATTGAACAGAGGGATCATCCATTCCTTAGATAAGGGTAAGCACTTGCATTGAACAGAGGGATCATCTATTCCTTAGGTAAAGATCAAAAGCTGTATTGCACAGATGGTTTATGCCATTGCGTAGGTAAAGTAAACACCTGCATTGCACAGAAGGTCATTCATTCCTTAGGTAAAAGTAACCACCTGGATTGAACAGATGCATCATCCATTCCTTAGGTAACTTTAAACAGCTGCATAGAACAGAGGGATCATCCATTCCTTAGATAATGGAAATCACCTTCCTTGAACAGAGACATCATCTATTCCTTAGGCAAAGATCAACATCTGCATTGCACAGAGGGATCATATAATTCTTTAGGTAAATGTAAACACCTGCATTGCACAGAGGGATCATCCATTCCTTCGGTAATGGTAAAAACTTGGATTGCACAGAGGGATCATCTATTCCGTAGATAACGGTAAACACCTACATTGCACAGAGGGATCATTCATTCCTTAGGTAAAGGTCAACACTGACTGGCAGAGAGGGATCATCCATTCCTTATGTAAAGGTAAACACCTGCATTGCACACAGAGAACATTCATTCCTTTTGTAAAGGTAAACACTTGAATTGAACAGAGGGATCTTTCATCCCTTAAGTAATAGTAAACACCTGCAATGCGCAGAGGGATTATCCATTCCTAAGACAAATATAAACTCCTACAATCATGCATTCCTTAGGTAAAGCTAAAAACCTGCATTGAACAGAGGGATCATCCATTCCTTAGGTAAATGTAAACACCTGCCATGCACAGAGAGATCATCCACTCCTTTGGTAAATGTGAACACCTGCCTGGCCAAAGGGATCATCCATTCCTTAGGAAAAGCTAAAAACCTGCATTGCACACAGAGAACATCCATTCCTTTTGTAAAGGTAAACACCAGCATTGAAGGGAGGGATCTTTCATTCCTTAGGTAATAGTAAACACCTGCAATGCACAGAGGGATTATCCATTCCTAAGACAAATATAAACGCCTGCAATGCACAGAGGGATCATCCATGCCTTATGTAAAGCTAAAAACCTGCATTGAAAAGAGGGATCATCCATTCCTTAGATAATGTTTAACACCTGCATTGAACAGAAGGATCATCCATTCCTAAGGTAAATGTAAACGCATGCCAGGAACAGAGGGATCATCTATTCCTTAGGTAAAGGTGAACACCTGCATTGCAAAGAGGGATCATCCAATCCTTAGGTGAGTTCAACACCAGCATTGAACAGATGTTTCATTCATTCCTTAGGTAAAGGTCAACACCTGCCTGTCCAAGAGGGATCATCCCTTCCTTATGTAAATGCAAACACGTGGATTGCGCACAGTAAACACCAGTTCCTTTGGTGAAGGTAAACACCTGCATTGAACAGAGAGATCTTCCATTCCTTAGGTAATAGTAAACACCTGCAACTCACAGAGGAATCATCCATTCCTAAAGAAAATGTGAACACCTGCAATGCACAGAGCGATCACCATTTCTTAGGTAAAGGGCAACACCTGCCTGGCCAAGAGGGTCATCCATTCCTTATATGAAGTTAAACACCTGCATTGAACACAGGGAACATCCACTACTTTGGTAAAGGTAAACACATTGCATTGAACATACGGATCATCCATTCTTGAGGTAAAGGTAAACACCTGCATTGAACAGAGGGATTTTCCATTCCATAGTTAATAGTAAACACCTGCAATGCATAGAGGATCATCCATTCCTTAGGTAAGGTATACACCTGCATTGCACAGAGGATCAACCATTCCTTAGGTAAAGGTCAACACCTTCATTGAACAGAGGGATCATCCATTCCTTAGGTAAGGTATACACCTGCATTGCACAGAGGAATCATACATTTCATTCCTGAGGCAATAGTAAACACCTGCACTGCACAGAGTGATCATCCATTCCTAAGTCAAATACAAACACCTGCAATGCACAGAGGCATCATCCATTCCTTAGGGAAAACTAAAAACCTGCATTGAACAGAGGAATCATCCATTACTTAGGTAACTGTAAACACCTGCATTGAACAGAGATCATTCATTCCTTAGATAAGGGTAAGCAATTGCATTGAACAGAGGGATCATCTATTGCTTAGGTAAAGATCAAAACCTGTATTGCACATAGGGTTTATGCCATTCCGTAGGTAAAGGTAAACACCTGCATTGCAAAGAAGGTCATCCATTCCTTAGGAAAAGGTAAACACCTACATTGCACAGATGGATCATCCATTCCTTAGGTAATGGTAAACAACTACATTGAACACAGGTATCATCCATTCCTTAGATAATCGTAAACACGTGAGTTGAAGAGTGGGATCATCTATTCTTTAGGTAAAGATCAACACCTGCATTGCACAGAGGGATGATCGATTCCTTAAAGTTCAACATCTGCATTGCACAGAAGGTCATCCATTCCGTAGGAAAAGGACAAAACCTTCATTGCACAGAGGATCTTCCATTCACTAGGTAAGTATAAACACCTCCATTACACAGAGGAATCATCCTTTCCTTCGACAAAGTTAAACACCAGCATTAAACATAGGCATATTCCATTACTTATGTAATAATAAACACCTGCATTGACGAGACGGGTCATCCATTGCTAAGATAACGGTAAACACCTGCATTGAACAGAGGGATCATCTATTCCTTAGGTAAGTGTAAACACCTGCATTGAAAAGAGGATCCTCCATTCCTAAGATAAGGGTAAACACCAGCATTGAACAGAGGGATCATCTATTCCTTAAGTAAAGATCAACACCTGCATTGCACAGAGGATCATCCATTCCTTAGGTAATGGTAAACACGTGGTTGCACAGAGGGATCATCCATTCCTTAGATAATGGTAAACATCTGCATTTCACAGAGGATTATCCATTCCTTAGGTAACGGTCAACACATGAATTGCACAGAGGATCATCCATTCCTTAGGTGATGGTC